>CM067336.1:57782500-58382500 GCA_034376525.1 Nicotiana benthamiana
ATGGTATAACTTTCTCTTTAAGAAAGATATTCACCACATGGATGTTGATGAATCTGTGGTAGTACAAAATTAATTGAGAGCTCTAGAAGAGCCAATTATTACTATGTTGGAGAAACACAATTGAGTATTGTGCTGTAGTAAGTCTCAAAGAAACTTATTCAGTTTCCAAAGTACACGCGAAAGCGATTGATTATATTGAGACTATAAATAAAGGAAGGCTTTGATATCTCCTATTACTACAACTTGTAGCGGGGTAATTTGCATATGAAAAGCTACCCGCTTTGTTCTCCAGTTTGTACTACACAAACGAAAGAATGCCACAATAAAGTGGATATCTATTGGTATAAAACCCATGTCATAATAAACCCGAAGTTTATTGATAAGTGCACATGTCATGGTGTAAATTTGAAGTTTACCAATATTGATAATTTATTCAGTTGACATTCGTGTTAGCCATCTCATTTTATGTATGATGTGCAAATTCACATAGGTGAATAATAAAGAACTAGAAAGTTCTTTACGAATTCTCTAGTATCACTTGTTCTCATTAATGAACTGACCAACTAAAGAATTCGGGTTGATGCCCATAAATTCTGGAAATATCAAAGGTGAATATGGGCCCATTCACCTGCCATGTATACCACATATGATGCATCTATGATATGGTTACATGCGCAATTGTTATTGACCCGCAGCCTGGCCGGTGCTTGCGAGGTAAATTGCTCAGTAATCTAACTTCGAGCATAATTTCCAGATTCTCTACTCAAGATAGTTCATCTTGATAAGTTGGTTTATATCAAAGTTGGTTTAGCAAGATAATTATTGAGTGCTTCCACTTAATAGCTAAATTGTTTCTTATGAGAACAAAGTTATATATATCAATTTGATATAAGTTGTATACGAGAGTATATTCTCCCCTCACAAGTGGTTCAGGGTCAGGAACCAAATAATTTCATCTTATTATTAATGTGCTGTGTATATTGACATGATAATGCACAAAGATGATTTCCCAAAGTTGAGGAAACAAGTTAGCTTTTCTAACATGAGGGGGGGACATGATAAACACTTGAGAAAAGGTTACATGGGATGAATTATCATTTGTATATGTATATCCCCGAATATCATGATATGAACCTGAAGTTCATAAAAGGGATAATTCAATTGCAACATATTGCAAAGCATGCTATACGCATTTGCTGACCCAAAGAAAGTAACTAAATGGAAGAGATACAATTCAAGAAGAATTGATTCCATACGAAAGACATGTAGTTTTGAACCTATAGTTCAAATGCTTGAAAGTATAAAGTCAAAGGTATGTATAATCAGTTTTCGATATCTTATTTGTCTAGCATGACATGGAAAACTTGATATGCATCTAAAGTCTATTATATGGCTTATATGACTTAACTTGAAAGATTTAAGTTGCTTGAAGCATATGCAATTTTTGGTCCTGAAGTACCACATCCTTAGTACAATTTGTGTACATATGTATCTTGCTATAACTATAAGCATGATGGCATTGAGAATGCATCTATGAATATATTGAAGAGTTATTCCACGACATTATATGAAGATGTTCATATCTATCAAGAATGATGATTTTAAGGTGCGGAATATTTGTTCAAGTCAATATGGTTGATTTATTTATCAAATCTCTACCAAAGATTGTTTTGAAGATGATGCACAAGATTGGAATGCAAATGCTCAAGGGTATAAATTGATGTTCTTATTAGGGGGAGTTAATGCGCGTTGCACTCTTTTTCCCTTACAAGGTTTTGTCCCACTGGGTTTTCCTTGCGAGGTTTTTAACGAGGCAACCAATAGGCGCATATTCAAACATGTGTACTCTTTTTCCTTTCTTTAATTTTTCCCATTGGGTTTTGGTTTTAAGGTTTTAACGAGGCACATTGTTGAATAGACATTCAAGGGGGAGTGTTATGAAATCTCCTATTTAAGGTGAATGTCTTTAATTAGAGAGATTCTAGAGTTCTATTCTTGGTAGATAAATCATCCTCCTCCCTATAAATAGAGGTGCTCTCTACCATTGTAAATAACTCCTAACAATCTCTAAGTATCAATAAGAAGAACTCTCTCTACTCTTCTCTCTATTTGCTCTTGTTCTTGAGTTATTGTTCTTGTCTTTTACATTATTTCATAACACTATACAATTTTTTTTCTATTTTGAAAAATTTAGATTTATAATCAATTATATGTGATGCCCATGGAGGGAGGACTGATCAGAGCGGGCCAAGCAGGACTGGCAAGCATCTGAAGAAGGGGTATACATATCACCTTAGCCGAATCTCATTGGAATGGAAGAGGAAAGTGAACAACTATATAAGGCTTGACACAAGTTCACATCTTACGCGTGGCGCAGCCCGAAAAAGACAAATCTGTACAAACCTAGACACAAAGCTATAGAAATGGCATGGGATAGCCACTTTTTAATATGGTATTTAGTTTGTATCCAGTATTTTTAATGCTGAGCAAAAATAGCCACAACTCTAATAAAATTAATACAAAAAGACTTTTTTACCCTTTCTTCATGAGTGCTGTGTAAATATTAAAGACATGGTTCTTAATATTTACACTGCACACATGAAGTTAAGGACGCCATGTCCTTAATATTTACTACACATATGAAGTTAAGGAAATAACAGGATACTTTGTCCTTAATATTTACACAGCACACATATCTAGCATAGGGGTATTTTTGTCAGGACAGATACAAATTTATTAAGCACTAACTAAAGAGTAAATGTATTTTAAATAGTGACTAAAGAGTAAAAATATCTCTAATTAGTGGCTAACTATGCACTTCCCCGTAAAGCACACAATGCGTATTATGGCTTGGATCGTGATATTACAAATGTTATTTCTAAGGGAGGTCAATATAACATCGCATGCATGAGATCATTAAAATTAAATAAAGCTAAGAAGATCTTCATTTTCTTTTATTAAAATTATAATCGGTCATAATAAATTAATTATTTCCTCCTAGAATTTAATTTTTGTAACCAAAAATGCATCAACTCCTCATTTTTTGCTAAATGAAATGGTGGAAAATTTATCAATATAGCGAAGAAATTACAAATAAATTGCAAAATAAGATAATATTGGTAAATGCAATTTCTGTTCTCTATTCTCTTCTCTGGCAAGGAGAAAAGGTTTGACTGACAATTAAGGAACACTCAAAAGAGAAAATATTCAAGCGATATCTGTTAAATGCTTCTTTCTATTTCTAAACTTTGTGTTTCCACAACGATTATATGAAAAGACTGCCTTTGTTATTATAGTAAAACAGTAGAAAACAGAAGAGAGTTTGGGTGCTAACTTTTTAAGAAAGAATTTGAGCTACTACATAATTTCTTTCCATTCTTAAAAACTTTGTTTTGCCAACCTAACTAAAGAAAGAATGGAGATTCACAAATAATATAATGCAAACCTTCATAACAATCCTGTTGGAAGCAAGGAAATGCAACTCAAGAGACTCAGACTTAAAAGCACAATAAGGATATTAAAGAATGGAATTTATATTGACTTGTCAAGAGTTCAAATAATATAAAGGGCAGGGGGTGCGCTAAGCTCTCGGTATGCGCGGGATACGGGAAAGGCCGTACCACAAAGGTCTATTATACGTAGTCTTACCCTGCATTTTTACAAGAGATTATTTCCACGACTTGAACTCGCAACTTACTAGTCACATAACAGCAACTTACTAGTTACACCAATACTCACAAACTCCCCTTCAAGAGTTCAAGAATATATGGTGCTATAATGCATCCTTAACTGTACATGGCTTAATTACTAAAGACACAACATGACGATAAACCAATAATATATAGATTAGATTTCTTAGTGAGATGAACTGGTTAAAGCTGTTGTATCGAAGTATCATTAATTTGACCAAGGAATTTGACAGTTTTTTAGTCCTAGTTAATAGCCATATTCCCTATTACAACCTCCATAGCCTCTGTCCTTTCCTTCACACTCTTAATCTGCTCAGAGTTTCCAGTATCAGTGGCTTTAGACTGTACATCAGGCACGCAAGGTTTCGAACTGTTGGGACCTGCGTTTATCCATGGATGAAGAAGGCACTGAGCTGCAGTTGGCCGTTTCTCTGGGACAAAATCAAGTATTGGGATCAGGAAATCAGCCAAATCCTTTGCATCTTGCTCGCTGAATTCGTATTTCTCTACGAGAACCTTATCTAAAGGCCAAAAGCGTAACCGTCTGATGTGCCTCAAGTCACCATGTCTATTGAAGAACTCACGTGAATAACGGCCACCCAAGGCAATCTGGAAAGGACATAACATGTGATAAAATGACTGCACATAAGTGTAATAACTTTGAAGTGGTTAAAGGCGCTTTCTCTTACTTTTCGGGGCATTGTTCCGAGAAGCTCCATCATTAGTGCTAGGTGGTCCTGCCAATCCGAGAAGCTTTGAGTAAATATATGTAGGCGATGCTCAATGTTAAATTAAGTACTAAATCACAATAACAGTGGCTTTGGCAAGATTACATCAATAAAAAAGAACCACAAAGAGATCTTTATATCCAGCATAAGTAAACTAGAAATTCATCATAAAAAGGAATTGAGTTATGAGACAATCCAAATAAAGGTCATCTCCGCATTTGGTCAAGTTCTATTTTGATCCCATGTATTTCAATTTGACACAGAATTCTAGGTCCATGTAGCTTCCAAAACTTGGAGAAGACCACGAGGAACGAGATAGTTTGACATACGCTAGGCATAATTTCCACAATCCTCGTGATTAAGCCCTTTCTAGTTGCAATTTCACTTCTCTTCATCTTCCACCGCTAAATCCTTGCAATATCCATAAGTTCCTATTTCTACCTCTTGCACTTCCCCCCACCCTCCCAATTGTAAATACTTAGTGACAAACTTCATATACGCATTCCTCCGCGAATAAGTGGAGAACATGGATTTTAAGACGGGTTTAATTGATTTTTGTAGGATTTCAAATTCACCAGCAGCAAAAGAAAGCTAAGGTTAGATTAGCCAATTCAGCTTGTAACTAGGAAGCCTCTCGAGTGTCACTCTACATTTAAGGCACAAGGCATGCCATGAGCAACGGTCCAACAGCTGGAGTGTTCGTCCAATGAATTCATGCACCTACCTTTACCACCCTTGGGTTGCTTCCGGCATGCACGGCCTAAGAGATGCACCTGGAAAACACCTATTACTAGTTAGTATCACCCGGCTCACTTTTGCTCTTTAACAAATTTAAGTATCTTCTTTTCATAACCGTGGTGTCCGGGCCAGCTTGCGCACACCTCGACTAATTTCATGGATTACCTACTACTTCCCACCAGCTCAGGTACCGAGTAACTCTATTCAATAAAACCACAAAATATGAAAAACACAACATGTTCTCTTAACCCTTATTTGGCAATAAAAGAGTAAAGTCAACATGACATCACATAAAGAAACTAGAAAAAAACACCAAATACATATTGGACCACCATTTTCATACAAACACCAAATGCATATTCGACCACCAAATGCGAAGCGAGTTTGTGTAGGATGGTCTTAGACGGCTTGTGTCTAATGTAGAGTTCATACTAATCTTACTGTTTCCCATTGTTTTGGACCTTAGTTGCGGGCTATTGTTATAGCATGTCATCTATTTTAGGGTGCTCCTTCTTCTCTTGTTTTCTTGTTTTATTGCAGCTTCCTGAGCCGAGGGTCTATCGGAAACGGCCTCTCTAACCCTTCGGGGTAGGGATAAAGGTCTGCGTACACACTACCCTCCCCAGACACCACCTAGTGGGACTTTACTGGGTCGTTGTTGTTGTTTTTTCATACAAATACTACTGGCTTGTGCAAATACCAAATACATTCTGCGGAATGCACTTAAGGAATGTCACTCAAATACATAAAGCTCAAAAACTGCTATAGAACATATTGAGTTTAAGCTTCTGTTGCGAAATAATCTGTTCAAAAATTACATATATGTTAGCAAGTCCGTAAAGCTCACAAAACAACAATATAGCTTATTTAACTCAAAAAAGACACATAAAATTGAATGTGTAGCAGTTGATAGAAATTTATGTTCGACAAGAAGGATTAAACAAATATGTGTAAGCAAAAGTAGATGAACAGTTCTTTTGTTGTTTTAACCATGTTTAGCCATAAGATGGTTAATACCCCATATATGTTTTTAAATAATCAAGCTTCCGGAAGAAACCAGATGAACTAAACACCAACAAGTATCTCCTGACTAGACTACTAGTCTGCCAATATATCCTTACTTCAGAAGGGTAGTATAATTCTAGTTCATAGAGAAAGAACAGACAGAATTCAGCTCCTGCCCTCCTTTGCTCACTTAACTCCATAGCAATGTGCTTATTGTATTTTAGTATAAAATGACCAAGTACCAGGTCAATACATAGTCCTTTCTTGAAACATAGAAACAGACCTTGAGAAAAAAAACATATAGTATAACTGTCGGGGAGTAATGCATTCATAAATATCATACCTCATCTCTATCGAAGTTGTCACCACTGTGAGGATCAAACAATATATCACCAGTGGCAAGCTCAAAACAAATGCAAGCAAAGGACCAAAGATCTGCTGAGGTTGAATATTTTGACCCAAGAATAACTTCAGGACACCGATACTGCCTCGTCTGGATATTATCTGTGAACTGTTTGTATGTCCAACAAGCATTCCCAAAATCAACCAATTTGCATTTTAGGTCAACAGACTCCAATGTCTTCTTCCTTCTAGAACCACTGCCTCTCTTAGAACCCACATGTTCTTTCCCACTAGCTGATGCTGCATCAGCATTAGACGATCTATTAACACTAGCTAAACCAACAAGCTGATCAATTGGGAAATCTGCATTTGATTTTGCATTGAGAGACGACTCAACAGCTTTCTTCCCTGCAAAACCTTGAGCTGCTTCTTTGGCCTTTCTTCTGATATTCTTCTTTTGGTTCTTATTTACATTCCCATTGAATGTTACATGATCCTTCACGCCCTTACTGTCAGGAAGAATAAGAGGGGCTCCTGATTTTCTCGGATCCTTAGACGGATCAATCAGGGAACAGATAAGAATGTTCTCTGGTTTCAAATCAGTGTGTATGATAGAAAGCTGTCGGTGTAAATAATCCAAACCCACTAGAACATGGAAACAGAGTTCTTTAACCTTGTGAATAGGAAGTCCTTTGTAACCAGTATATTTAATAAGTGTCAAGAGATTGGCACCCAAATTCTCAAAAACCATACACACATGTTGGCCGTTTGGACCTGAGTGTTTAAAATGATCCAGTAACTTCACTACACTTTTATTCCCGTCTGGATCACCTTCTGTAATCTGCTTTAGAATTGTTATCTCATCCAATGCTGCCTCCGTGTAGTGTTGTGCACTCTTTTGCACCTTCAATGCTACGAATTGCTGCATTATTGACAAAGACATATACACAAAAACATTAGTACTTGCCATGAAAGAAATAAGTTCTGAACAAATAAGAGTTACTAGCAAGTCAAAAAACAAACCATAGTCCTTCTAATGAGACCTTTGCAAGAGCTATAGCCTATAAGCTAACATTCACGCTTATGCACAATTAGGTGAGCTAGGCCAATTCTAACATAACATAGCACTTGATAGACAACTAATGTTTTAGAGTAAAGAGCTAGAAAAGAGAAGCCCCATCGAAAGTAATACATGCTAGGAAATCTCAAGAAATCAAAGTCAACCATTTATTCATCCTCTAATAATCCATTAACACCAAAGCTCATAATCCTCCAGAAAAATGAATCAGAGCCTTTAGTTTAAACTATGAATATGTAGTTCAAAAATATTTTCAAAATTTATACTATGAACTTTGTTATATACACTGACCAGTGTAAACTATTTTTACACCATCAATTCAATTTAACGGGCTAAAGCATATAATTGCTCTATTTTCTAGGTTACCATATCAAGCTTGTGATGAAGATTTACATGCCTTGTAAGTCAACTTAACCCGATGCTGTGAAAAAATCCACACACTGATAGTGCACAGAACTTAAATTAATACTATGCCTGTATCCAATACAATAAAAAAAAAAACATTTTAAAAAAAAAACCGTACTCCACAATCCCTAACATCAATGAAGATATATCGACAGCACCAAAAGATGAATAAAAAAGTGAAGGTGAAAGCGAAAAAAACGTACGGACATGAGAATATCCCAAGCGAGCCAAACAGTGGAGAAATGGCCCCAACCGAGCTTGCTCTGAACGATATAGCGGCCGCCTTTGAAAGCATCGCCTATTCGAACGGCATGATAACCTCCTCGCCTGTAATCATCTGTGCCTTCATCTTCTGAAGAAGAAGTACAATCATCACTACTCTCTTCAATCATCTCATCCTCTTCTTCCTTTAACCTCTGATCCTTACCGTATATCTCCATTTTTTTAATCAAGCACCAAAAATCAATTCTCTATATCAATAATTAAACTGGATTTACTAGTTGAATTCTCGTAATTTGTGAAGTTTGGTGAAGAAATCTTTTTCTTCATCTTCCCAACTAATTTCCTCTGTTTCTGTGCTAGAGTCTTGTCGGGAAGAAACATAGGGGCTGAAACGAAACGATGTGGACTTCCTCCAGATATATCATCAATAATTAATTAAATTAATTATTCAGTGATAAAAAAAGTCTATTTTTAAAATATGAAAGGAGTAAAAGCAGATAAATTGTTTTGTTGCAGTGAGATATAAGGGGGTCAATGAATCTCTAAAAATTGAATCATTATACTAAATTTTTAGGTTTTTTTAATTAATTGCAGGTTTTTATATAAATGTTAAAAGTGTACCAAATTATTACCTATATTTTTAAATTTACAAAAATAAGCCAAAAAAATAATGAAACATAACCAATAAAATTATATACGAATTATATATTTTATATATTGAGATTAAAAATAATAAAGCGTTAATTTTTTCATTAGGCCTTGAGGTAATGGCAAAAAATACAAGCGCACATGTAACTAATACCAAACTTTCGACTTCTCAAATCTATTATGCTACTCATGTAGAAACTAATTTAGTTCCAATAGCAAGTTACAAGGTATTCAAGTAATTTTGAGTAGTAAGCCACGCAGTTTTGAGGAATATGAGTCGAAGCAATAACAAGAATATTTCTAATAGAACATCTTTAACAATCCCGGGAGAGATGGTTCACTAATAGACCGAGGACTAAGTCATTCGACTCATTCACATCCATATCATAAATGTTTGGAATCCATATTATGCAAGAAGACATTGCTTTTGCTAATTCGAATTGAAGGGTAATATAAAATCGGTCTATTTCCGGCATCATATCCATATTTAGCCCATTCATCCTAGTTAGCAGTTCCAGCTCCGTATCAAGGTCACGATCGATATCGTCACTAGCATCAAGATTGTCACTATCATCAATATCGTCACTATCATCAATATCGATCTCATCAAGAAGAAAACCTTTAGGCTTGTTATCCAGGAACTTGTTCAAAAATGCCGTAATGAAAGGAACGTAGGAGTTTGTCGCTAGGTATTTGACCAAATAGGATCGTCCAGTTCCTATAGAACCTATCACTAAAATACCCCTAGAGGGGGATAAGGCTAAGCGGAGCGAAAAGGGTTTTCCATGAGATGGGAATTGAAAACTATTTTCTCACACGAAGTTTGTGAATAAGTGATTGTCTGATAATGAGCTAGGAATAACCGCCTTTCTACTAAACATGATGGATTGAACTCATAATTCATTAGATGCTTTTTATGAATGTCAACTAAGTATCGTAAGTAAATTGCTCCGGGTTGTTCAATCATTTGATAACCAGAGTCATTCTTTGATAAACGATCACTATGAGTTAGACTCAATAGAATTTGATCAATCCTATTTTCTGTCGTTAAGGTGGAGAACTGAACCAAGAATTCTCTTTCTTCATCATCAATCGAATCACTGTTCGCGACACAGGATTCTATTTTATCATCAATCCAAACCCCGTTCACGTTTTTTCTTTTTCTTATCAATGAATAGATCTCTTTACTTGTATGAATTAGATGTCTCGTATTTCTCGAAAAAGTGATTCGATTGATGAAATTTGATATGAGATCGATGGTCTCAATGAAATTAATATTCCAATCTTTCTTCTTAGAACGTATTGATTTGACCTCATAAGCGGGACCAAGCATGTTGCTGCCAGAAGCAGAACCCCGTATTTCTTCTAGAGAATCTCCTAATTGTTCCAGAGTAACTAGAAAGAGATTCTTTAACCAGAAAGAATTCGGTTCAGATGTAGGATACCTATCCAGAAGTTTTCGCAACTCAATCATAGATGATGGAATCATCAAAGATTTGACCTTTTCGAACTCTGTCTGTAACTCACCAGAGGCCCGGGAAACAAAGAGAAGATGTGTATGAACGAGATATCCAGCAACAAGAAGAAGGAAAAGGATTGAATAGAGGAACTCCCGAGCATTTGGGATCTCAGATGTGTCGATATCAATGGTGACTCTGTAAGAAACACGTTCTCGAACTAACGCGTGTTGATTCATGTAGGTTTTGATAAATGCCAAACATTGAGACAAGCGTCGGTGACAGTACGCGTTCAAGAATAGAAGATGCAATCAACTGTTGAGTAGGTCTTAATTTGTAATCTTGACTCAACGACTTATTTCTAATATTGGCTCTCACCTAAAATGATTTTCATAAAATCATGCATCATAAGTTTTTAAAGAAATAAGTTGCATATTTGCCAAAAAGATTTTTAAACTCGTTTTGAGAAAATTGGGTTTAACAATCGATTGTCTTGAAGAAACAATCGATTGTCAAGTTCTATACTTAGTTTTTAAAATGTTGTCTTGAGACAGAAACTTCGTTTGAAATCATTTTTGAAGCAACAATCGATTGTCACTGTTCAACAATCGATTGTCAGATTTTATACTTAGTCTCAAAGGTTTGGACAACTTACAGAATGTTTTCAAAATCTTCAAAAATGAAGAACAATCGATTGTCACTTTTTAACAATCGATTGTGCTCAGTGATATTTCCAAACGGACTTTTTCCAACGGCTAATGTATTTATGGTATAATCTTTACTCAATCTTTTAGTCAAAAAGTTGCCAGAAATATTTTGAATATTTGAACAACAATGGATTGTCTAATGTTAACAATCGATTGTCATTCTTTTTAAATTCAACAGAAATCTTTTTAACCGGTTTTTAAGGAATCTGTTGAAATTTTGCTCCAACAATCGATTGTGTAATATCAACAATCGATTGTCAGGTAGATTTTCAGGAGCGTTTTCTGGAACTAAAAGCAACGGTCTATTGCTCCATTTTCTCTATAAAACACTCTCTGAAAATCATTTTTAAAACACAACAACACTGCAGAAAAATTACAAAGCATACATTACATTCTTGTGATTCAAATTTCATATCTTACATTGTTTTTTGAGAGCCAAGATTATTGATTGAGTTGTTGTGTTCTTGAGCCATATATTTTGTACTCATAATCCACTCTTTGAGAGAGTTCTTGTAAAGTGAGTAAAAGAGTGTTCTTGTTAAACACTTGTAGTAAGAAGAAGTGTTATATTTCTTCTTGTAAAGTCTTAGGGATAGGTTTCCTTAAGCGGGTTGGTTGAGGCTTGTGTTGTATCAAGTTCTCAAGTTGTAAAGGTTCGTTAGGCACCCGGAAGCTTAACAAGTGAAGTCTTTGGGATTGTATCCCCAAGCAAGTGAAGTCTTTGGGATTGTATCCCCGAGCAAGTGAAGTCTTTGGGATTGTATCCCCGAGCAAGTGATGTCTTTGAGGTGAGGAACCTCCGAGCAAATTGAAGTCTTTGAGGTGAGGAACCTCCGAGCAAGTTGAAGTCTTTGAGGTGAGGAACCTCCGAGCAAGTTGAAGTCTTTGAGGTGAGGAACCTCCGAGCAAGTTGAAGTCTTTGAGGTGAGGAACCTCCGAGCAAGTTGAAGTCTTTGAGGTGAGGAACCTCCGAGCAAGTGTTTGAGATTTGTGTGATTCAAGTCTCAAGTGTAAAGGTTTGTTGGGCACCTTAAGCTTGACAAGGTTGTTAGTGGAAATCTCGAGAGAGTCTCTCGGGGACTGGACTAACCACAAAGTGTGGCCAACCAATATATATCGTGGTGTAATTTATTTTTACTGCATTTGTTTATTTCCTGCAAAGTTTAAATTCCGCAAGAAAACGCCAAATTTTATTAATACGCTATTCACCCCCCCTCTAGCGTAGAGCGTTATTTCTAACAGACTCATTATTTCGATGAATCATTTCTTCGGACAAAAGAAGATTATGTAAGCACTTACTCGAGATCTCACTTATCAGATTCCATTGTGGAAGACACAATTTTTTCTGAAGAATTCGCCATGATATACCTGATCGATGCATAATATCATGAAAAATGGGTACAAATTTTTGACTGCTACTTAGTATTGGCAACAGGTCTGAAAAGGTATCTAAAAATATCGAATTTAGATATTTGTACTCTGTCTAAGTAAGGAACCATGGCATATATGTTTGGAATAGATTCCATTTTGAGAGAGTTGAAAAAGCACTATCTCGTTGAAAGGTTCTATACATCTGCCCTTTCTCAACGCATTTCTTTAGACAAAGACTCCGTTTTTTCCTCTTTTCGGATGATAAATCTTTCTCATAACATGGAGTGTGAATCAAACCATGTTTGAATTAAAATTGAGATACTGATGCAAGTTCTTCCCTTCTGAATTAGATATATTCATATCTGAAAGAGGTTGACAATAAGTTCTTTCAAAATTGACTATTTTTCTCTTATAGTTACTTATTTTTTTAATAGAATTTGTTCTTGAGTCTCAGTTTTATTCATATCTTTCTCTCGTAGGATTTTTATCTCTCTTATTTTGGTGAATTTATTTTAAATTGTTGTAAACTAGAGCTATAGATCTCTATTTTGGCAGAATTTTATATTTTGTTCCTTCGTCACATTTTGAACAGTAAAAAAATCTAGAAATTTTTGGCGAAATTAGTGCGCAAGTATGTATGTTATCATCCTTTAACTTCTATTAGCAAGCTTGTATGATAATTTTACAAAATACGAAAATTAACTTAATCGTATTAATACCGAAGAGAAGAAGAGATGATTGGAATGATTTCGACGAGTTTAATTTATTTATGAGCATTTACAACTTGTTAGAGACATTGATTTGGCTATTGAGTGATCTGTCTATTCCGAATTGAATGATGGGATTTCGAGTATTGACTTTTGTTTCTGTTCTCATTGAAATGGGATACAAAATTTTTAAGTGGAAACAGATTGTCTATTAGCCGTCAAGCTTATCGACGAGGAAGACATAGAGTCACCAACTAAGGGTTATTATTAAAAATTATTGTACATATTTGCTGAAAGTTAATAAGGTCACAATTACACATATTTGGAGGGAGCGATGTGCCCTTCTTTTTTTCGGCAAACCAAGTGCATAGAAGTAATAGTTTGTTTGTCCAAGTTTCTAAAATCGGCTTATATTGAGAAGTATTTTTTTTTTAAAATATTTTTGGTGAGAAGTAATTGTATTTAGCTAATTAATTTGAAAAGTACTTTTAAGCAGTAATTAGTGTTTTACCAAATTTTTGAAAACAACTTCTAAGTGTATTTTTATCAAAAGTGCTTCTCAGAAAATGGTTTTGGAGAGAAACTATTTTTTTTTGCTTCTCAAAAACTGTTTTTGCTTCTCCTCAAAAGAGCTTTTTTCGTTCCAAAAACTTGGCCAAACACCTCAATTCTTTGTCAAAAATACTTTTGGCTAAAAAAAGAAAACACTTCTTGCCCATAAAAAATATGACCAAGCAGGCTATAAGTCGGTTTGTTCCGGAAGTTGCGATCAAGAATATGGAGTTTTTTCTTCTAGGTGGCTTAAACCACGTAGCTTATGAAAGATTTAAGGATTTTGCCTATTTTAAAAAAATATTTTACATTAGTAAATGAATTTTAACACGTAATATCATATTAGTTTATTGTTTTTAAGATTATTAATTTATTTATCGGTTAAGGGTTAGATTTGCCCTTGTACTATGAAAAATAGGCTTATTTATCCTTCGTTTGAGTTTTTTATCAAAAATATCCCTGGTGTTATACTTTTGGGTCAAATTTACCCTTCAACCGTTAAATATAACTTACAAGTTTATAATAGACACATGACAGCATGTCATTGGACCTGATTAAAAATTTTAAAGATTTTTTATTAAAAACTAGAAAAGAATTACAAAAATAGAAAAAAATATTTTAGTAAAATATTTTCATTTCTTAAAAAACTGGAAAAAATATTTTTGTTTTTAAAATTTTTTATTTTATTTTTCTCAGTTCTATAGCATTTCGTTTTATTTCGTTTTTTCAATTTTTTAAAAAGAAAGCATTTTTTGTTTTTTTAAAAATAAAATGAATAAAACAAAAAAATCAATTTTTTTAAATGGCTGCTTTTTTAAAAAGGACTACCAGTTTGTTTTTTCCCGTTGTTTGTTTTATTATCCCGTTGTTTGTTTTTTGTTTTTTTAAAAAGAATTGAATATTTTTTTATTTTCTTCATTTTATTTTTTTAAAAAACAAACATACTTTCTTTTTTAAAAAATTGAAAAAACAAAACAAAAATGAAAGGCTATAAAACTGAAAAAATAAAATAAAAAATTTTAAAAACGAAAATATTTTGTTGAAAATGTTTTATTAAATTCTTTTTTCTATTTTTATAATTCTTTTTTAGTTTTTAATAAAAATATTTTAAATTTTTTTAATTAGGTCCAATGATATGCTGCCACGTGTCTATTATAAACATGAGAGTTATATTTAACGGTTGAAGGGTAAATTTGACCCAAAAGTATAACAGCAGGGATATTTTTGATAAGAAGCTCAAACAAAGGATAAATAAAGCCTATTTTTCATAGTAAAAGAACAAATCTGACCCTTAACCATTTATTTATTTAGCCAGTTATATTAATAATTTTACATCATCCCATGTATAGATCCCAAACTCAATCATTATTATTGGCTATCAAACATCTCTTTCATACTTATATGGTACATTTATTCATGGCTCGGCCATCTTCCGAGCCATCTTCCGCACTTCTCACGCTCTCGCGCTTCTCTAGCTTGGAGCGAGTATAACTTGACATTTGCCTATTTACTTCTATTGGAAGTCTAAGTGGCTAACAATCATCATTGTTCTCTCTTTTCATATGTAAGGATAAGGTTGAATTATTTCCTCTTTTTAGTGAGACTATGAGTACGCAAGAAATCAATTAGCATGAACATTGCTTCTTCACTTTAAAAAATAAAAAAGATTTTTCATAAACCACTACAATTTAGAGCCTAATAATTACTATAATTTGTCTAGTTACCACTCGTAGTTACTGTTCAATTGTTATAAACTTATATCACTTGTATTTATTTGTGCAACGAATATAACATATGTCAATTATATTTATTCGTGCAACGAAAGCAACCCGTGTAAATTGTATATTCGTTCGCGCAATTGCATTCATTTATGCAAGGAATACAATATGTATCAACTGTAACCAAGGCGAAAGTCAAGGGTGTATCATATATAATACAACTTGTGTTATATACTAAAGATACGACAAGTATTTCGGGCAACGCATACAGCTAAGGCGAAACACAAAAATACAGATATACAGAAATACAAAAAACTAATGTTCTTGATGAGATTCAAACTCAAAACATTCGCTAGCTAAGCAAGCGTTCTAACCAACTAAGCTATAAGAGCTTTGTTTTGCTCAAAGTTATCATGCACTTTATAAGCATAAAACAATCAAAATATTTCAAGGGCCAATCATAGCAGATCGTAATAAACCAAAAGACCGAATAAAAGGAACAAGAAACAAGCTTTTTGTATTAAGAAGAGATATATGGAGAGCTTTTTATTAATGATATTGATTTGTTCTGCCTCTCCTTGGAGAGGTTCAGAACCTTACTATGATGTTCTCTTCCCCATCGTATGGGTTACAATGTCAAGTTTTTCTTTCTTACAAGTAGTGGAGAAGAAGAAGACGAAGAAGAAGAAGAAGAAGAAGCCCCGCCTTTTTAGGGTTCTTTCTCTTAGTATTTATAGCGGTGAGCTTTGCGAGCTAGCACTAGGTGGTCGTGACCACTTTGAGAGGGCACCTTCGTAATGGCGGATAGGTCGTGGCCTCACTGGTCGAATCGGGTAACCACCAGGTACCATTATTAATAAATGGTCGTACCATTTATTAATCACAAATAGGCTTAAGAATAGATTAGTTCCGTTAATTATTATGGAGTCGAGTTTTGACCCATACAGTTAGTCCCTTCGCTCGTTGAGGTCGTGTCCTGGCCGAGCTCGATGAGCAGACTTTGTCGACCGTAATTCGAGAAATCCAGAGATGTGTTCGAATGCTGTATTGCTCAAAACCTGATGTGGTCATAGCCGTTTATACACTGGAGATAGTCGTAGCTATTTATGCACTGGAGATGGCCGTAGCCGTTTATACACTAGAGATGGTCGTAGCCGTTTATGCATTAGAGACGGTCGTAGCCGTTTATACACTGGAGATGGTTGTAGCCATTTATGCACTGGAGATAGCCGTAGTCGTTTATACACTGAAGATGGTGATACGCTCAAATTACACTTTAAGGTGGTCGGTGGTCAAATATAATAACCCAACAATGCTGGGGTCGAATCTCACAGGGAATATGTGTGAAAAGGTTACTCGTTCAGTGTGTTTCTCTATTAAAGTCTTATCTCTATTCGGTTAATAGTAACAAAGTAGTGGTTCATAGTGACAAGATCATGTATGATGTTTGTTTTGAAGTGACAACTAATTTCAATATTTGACGAGTGAATAATTGGATTAAAGCAACCAAGGTTGTGTCCCCTTTAATGAAATATAATATTTACAGGTGTTAATATGATATATTTCTAACTGAAGGTTCATTTGATATGCACATGATGCGTAAGTTACTACCCAATATTTTCCAATAAATGAGTAGTATTTTATCTTTATAATTTTCCCAAATGTAAAAGAGTTTCAATTAAAAATCATCAATAAATGCCAATTAAAACTCACTTATCCCTAAGTGATTTGATCAAACAAGGTTTAAAATCTTGAATCATTGATATTTACTTCTACTAAACTCTAACCCACTTTCCCAAGTAAAGCAAGAATTTAATGACTTTTGTTAATGTTTGCAACCACCAACAATAAATGAAGAATGAGAAGTAAATAAATATCAACCAACCATTGTACATATATTCAATATTAAACACCCATTAACATAACACCTATTTTGGGTCCACGACCTTAGTATTTAAAGTTAGCTACACATGCTAAAATACAATAACCAAATAATATTTAATGTCATAAATGCTTACAAAGTAAGGAATCTTCACCCAAAAGCTTCCAAAAAGAGAGAATATTTATGTCTTGCAATGTAGCTTAAAAGTTAGACCAGATGACCCCACAAAGGCATCATAAAAATATTTATATGAGATAACAATCGGGACAGAAAATGGACAAAATTGCCCTTTCAGGTCAAGTCTGCGACCGCATTCTTATCGCAGAACAAGTATGCAGTCCACATTTTGAGCGTCACTACCGCAGAATGAAACCCTAGTTTTCAGGTCACCTTTGCATTCCTATTCTGTGGTCCGCATTTGGGGACCGCAGATTGCGTCGCACCATTGACCTTCAGTTATCTTCATGTTTGGTTTGCGGTTCATTTTGCGGTCCGCATGTTGGTTCTGCGGTCACATAGTATACCGTATTCGTGACTTGAAATTTAGCTCAGGACTCTGCTTCAATATGCGATTTGATGCGCACTTCTGCAACTCGCATGTCTGATCTGCAACATCATAGTGGAGCGCAGACCAGTACATGTGCAATATTTAGCTCTTCTCTTGTCTTTTTTGCTTCCATTTTCGTGTCCTTAGGCTTCCCTTCCTCTTGCACTGTAAAAACAACAAATTTACATAAGTATAAGTTATAATTGCATTAAAACAAGCTAGAATCTAAGCAATTAGTAGTGAAATGTGCCGAAATTCTCCGGCACATCAACACCCCCAACTTAAACTCTTGCTTCTCCTCAAGCAACTAAAATATACTTAGCATAATCTAGCCTCTACTTACAAGAAACTATTCAATAATGACTAAAGGTGGTGGTCATTGCTAGTTCCTCAAGCATGTGCTTACAATTGGTGTACCCTTCTTGAATTTATAGAATATACAAGGAAAACTAATCAACTTGTGAACCTTGAGCCTCAAACAATGTGACAAAATGTTACCCTCAGCCGAGTGCAATTTCATTTGACTCAGAAAGCTAAACTTCTGTTCAATTCCACAGTCCATGTACCCTCACTAGAAGGAAGGTCCCAAAATCACAATATTTACAAGGACGACAAAAAGGGACCATTTACAAACACACTCACTCTCAGAAAGAGTTTCAAGTGTTACTACAAGTCATACCATAGGCTTGCCCTTATTTTAATTTGCTGCTTATTGAAGCGTGTTCGGTTGGAGGTCTCATAAGGACTTTGTAATGTAGGTTCAGGGACGGGTTGTATTAACCTTTGGGTACAAGTGACTTCTCCCTCTTTGAACACTAGTCACACTTTACTATTCTTTTGCACTTTGCTTCTTTACAAACCTCCGTAGCCTCATTTTCCTCTAGTTTCCAATATAGAACCACCTTACATACCTCTTCTAATTTTTTATTTTATTTATTTTTTAATTAAAGACTCCATATTTTGTGTCCATACTAACATTATTATATATATATTTTTAGAGCTTGAATAATTTCACAAACTTTTTGAGGCATGTGGTCCTAAACTCAACGTACAACCTTATCGATCTCCACTTTGACCCCACCCCAACTTAGGATTTTAGCCTCATTCTCAATATTCAAAGAGGGACGGGTTCAAGAGAGGGAATTATTTTTCAAAACGGGGAAAGGTTTCTAATGAGTTGGTCAAAAAAAGGTTTAAAGGCTCAAATTGGGTTCTAGTGGTATTATTTATGTACAGGTAGGCTCGAAAGGCTAAAGAGGTTTTGTAAATAGAAATAAAGAATGCCTAAGATCATTCCTCCAACCAAACATACTATCATTAGCATTGAAAAACCAACTGGGCATGTTCTAGATAATAGAAGTAAACACGAGAGTTATATATACACAAAGAACTTAATCACAAATGTCACACGAACTGTTTCATTCACATAATTTGACGCTTTCGAGTAAACGCTCAGCAACTCAAGGCTTTCATCATAAACACATGTATAATTCTAGGTTGCCATATAGTCGCAGGGCGATCCTCAGGTTCACAAAGTTGATCATAGAGACTAGTTCCCTTGAGGAAGTTGTCAATCCATCTATCATTGAGAAAATTCGACAAAAATGATATATATATATATATATATATATATATATATGTATATATATATATACATATATATATATGTATATATATATATATACATATATATATATATATGGGAGGGTATATGTTATGTACAGATACATATGCTTGATGCTAGGCAATTACACCAAACCAGTCAAAATGATTCATCCTACGATCCACCTTGGAAAAGAACCGGGAAAAGAAAAACCAAAGGGAATTGATTCACAATCACTATCTACTTGTTTTTATTGTTTTTATTATATCAGGATAACGATGAACATTAAAATTAATAATACCATTATGAACATAACACTAGTATACACAATGAACACAAAGTAAACACTAACATGAACATCATTATCAAACACAACTCATGTGTCGAAGTCGTACCAATATATACAGAATACAAAATACAGATAGATACATGAATTTGATGCTTAACCTACTGACATGCATATATACAAAGATTTCAATTCTACTTTCCAATATCACACAAGAGTATGTACTCAAAAATATCGACCATGCTACCATCCACCCCCAACTGAAAGCATGCATTGTCCCTAATGCATAAAAATAAAGAGATGAGTTTGAGGGGGAGCTCCCTGAGGAACACTAAGTGCTATGGGAGTCAGCAGCCGACGGTATGCTGGAGGGGTCACCTTCAGATGTGGCAGTGGGGACTGATGAAAGCTCTGTGTGAGAAGGGATGGACTCAGGCTGGTCATGAGTAGGAGTCGGAGCTGAAGCTGGAGCTGGTGCCTGTGAACTACTAGACTCACCCACTGATGATGGGGTGATCACAGGGATTGCAGGAATGGCCTGGTCTACCAAAGACTCACCCACTATAATCACTCGTGGGATAGCAGCATCACCAATGTGAGCTATGTCAATGATCCCAGGTTCATTACCTTTTCTGTCGTGGTGTTCATCAACAGGGACTCTCGCAGCCTTGCATAGAGTGGTGATCAAGGAAGGGAATGGAAGGGATGTAGCTGTTTGTGTGGCCCTGATCCCGATCTCCTGAAATATCACTGCCCCAATATCTACCTTAATCCCACTCATTATGCATGCAATGAGGAGTGCCTTCTCAATGGCAATCTATATTTCGTTCTGAGTTGGAATTAATCTCGAGTGAGAAAGGCAAGCCAGAAATGACCCTCTCTTATCAAGCTTTCCTTGTAGATCTTCTGGCTGGGGTTAATCTAGGAAGGGGTTCCCTTAGCAATTATGGAAGCAATCCACCCTCTTTCACTCTCCCGGCTCGCAAACTTCTCATCATACTCTACGGTGCCAGGAGTCCAGTATGGGAAATATACATCATTGATGGTGGTGTCATGGCAGAAGACTGTCTGCCCTCGGACTAGCACTTCACCAGTGAAGTCTCTATTTCATTTTCGGTGCTTGGTCCTGGATGCCCCATACGATGCATAAAATTTCTGTACAATGGATTCGTTGTATTCAACCGGTGGCTCAGTGAAGGACTCCCATTTTCTTGCCCTGATGTTCTCCAAGATGTGAAGGTATTTGTCTTTCAACCAGTTCAGGCTCAGTTTCTTCTTGGGAAGTAGTTTCCTTTATAGGAGCCTTTCTTTATACTTCTCCCGTGACCCTTATATGCCCCATTGGAGATGAAAATCATTCCCATGCTTCCTCCTTGCCTCTGCTACCAAATCTACTTCAGGTAGGAGCACCTCCTCATCAGACTGGGAGGGCCTTGGTAGGGTATGCTTTTGTCTGGGAGTCATATCTGCACAAGGGTGAAGCGTGAGTGATAACATCAATACATTGGGAGAAGATACAGAAAGATTAAGAAGAAAAGCTCAAAATGCGGTACACTCTGCGGTAGCAAAACCACAATGCGGACCCAGAATTACCGCATAAATGATAGCCTCAAAGTTTGGTCAATCTGAGATTGACTATGCGGTGGAATAACCTCTATGCGTACCGCATAATCATCGCAGAATGAACTAGCTCAAATCATGCAACAACAAATGTGATCGCATATCTCGCGCAAAGCAAAGAATGCAATCGCAGAATGGACGCAGAATGCAACGCTCATTCACAGGGATCTCTGTTCAACTCTACGGTGAATATGAGGACCACATGTTAGTTATGTGATCGCATATCTACTCCGCATGTCCAACTCGGACTCCTATATGGCTGCCTCGATCAGTTGACCTCTCCACTACACTCTAGCAAGTGCTAAAATCAACCTCTCGTCTCTACTTCTTCGAGATTAGACGGGATACTTGCTGAGTACACATTGTTTTTGTACTCATACTAGACTTGTTGTGCATTTTTGTTGCACAGGAACATGCAACCCTAGTGACCTACTGAGCATAGCAGCATGGTTGATACGGAGACTTAGGTGAGCTGCTCTTCTCAAGGCGTCTGCAGCCAGCAGAGTCTCTTTCAGTTTTCTGTATTTATTTTCCTGTCTAATATTGTATTCTAGACAGTGGTTATACTATATTACTTTCTAGAAATTTGCTCATGCACTTGTGACACCGGGTTTTGGGATGGTTTTAAAATACTTTGTATTAACTGTTTATTATTTATTTTGAATTGAAATGGTTGTCCCTTTATTTATCAATAGTGAAGGAAGAATCTAGCTTTTCAAAGTTGTTAAAAGGAGAATTTAATTAAGTACTTCAGTTGGCTTGCTTGACAGCGGTGTCCGGTGCCACCACGACCCGTAGTAGATTTTGGGTCGTGATAGGTATTTTCTCTAGCGGCTTCGTCGAGGGGGCCTATGAGGTTGGTTGCGACATTTTCTATCATCTTCAACCTTGATTCTTGCTCTGCCATTTGTCAGTTTCTATGGATTCTGAAGAACAGTGATTTTTGTTTTTGGTATTCTAGGGGTGAACTATGATTCTGATTATCGAAATCCTCACAGATGGTGCCAAATTATTTGACTCAAAAAGTTATTGAGAATACTTTACGAGAAAATTAATCGAAAGAAATGAAGGGAATCATAATCGAAGATAATAAGACTCTAGGATATTCTCAATTCCCTGCTTGTAATAGTCACAATATATGTGAGGGGGAACAAGAGAGAATGTTAGAGAGGTGAGAGAGAGAGAGAGAAAAAGGGTTTTTAATAGTCCATCCCCCCTTTTATAATGCTTGGACCCCATTTTATATAGTAGAGGATCCTCCTTGAAATATTGAAGAAAAGAAATTAAATACAAGCTATTGAGGGGTCGACGGGACTATGGAGTCGTTCCTCCCAATAACCTTGAGTCGTACTTCTACCCTGGCTTGTGCACATTCGTTAGTTGGCCATGCTGGTCTAGGGACGTAGTTGATCAAATTCGACCCTATACAACCACCTAATACAAATTCCTACAAAACAGTTGATGAGAACTTTAAACTTATCTAGATAACAATAAAAATATTATTTGACTATATGATAAGTGTTATAATAAGAGAAAGAAATTTCTTATTGAATTTTGGGGTGATTTACAATGGGGTAAGACCCGTCTATTTATAGGGAAAAAATGACTCAGCCTCAAAGTAAAACTCTTTACAAGATAGACATTCACTCTATATAGAATTCTATTCATAACACTCCCCCTTTGAATATCTACCCAATAAGTAATGTGCCTTGTTAAAACCTTAACTAAAATAAAACCCAATGGAGAAAAAATTCTAGAAAAGGAAAAATAGTACACATATTTAATAATATACCTTGCCTCGTTAAAACCTTGCAAGAAAAACCCGGTGGGACAAAAGCTTGTAAGGGAAAAAGAGTGCAATGTGCATTAACTCCCCCTGACGAGAGAATCAATTCACATCTTTAAGTATTTGCATTACAATCTTGTGCACCATCTTCAAACTATCTTTGGTAGAGATTTGATAAGCAAATCAACCATATTAACTTGAATGAATATATTGCATCTTGAAATCATCATTCTTGATAGATGTATTATCTTCATATGATCTTGTTGGAATCGTCAGTTCAATATCTTCACATAGAGGTGAAAACTCTTGCTATCATATTAGCAAGCTTATAGTTATAGCAAGATACATCTGTGCACAAATTGCACTGAGGAAGCGGTACTTCAAGATCAAGAATTGTATATGCTTCAAGCAATTTAAATCCTTCAAGGATTGTTATATAGGTTAAGGCAAGTCATATAATAGACTTTAATTAGATGCATATCAAATTTTCATGTCATGCTAGACAAATAAGATTTCGAAAACTGATTGCACGTACAATTTACTTTTTACTTTCAAGTAATTGAACAACATAGACAAAATTATATATTTTTCATATGAAATCAATTCTATTCGAATTGTGTCTCTTCTTTTGATCAATATTTTTGTGTCTATATCGATAGACTTAATATCATCATCTATACTTGGCCTTATGATAGATGACGTCTACAAAATTTTATATCGTTTCCTATATTTTTTTCATAAAGACATAATATAGAAATCTCTTCATTCATATATTCAGGTACCTGAATCTCTCATGAGATTTTATGAAGTTTTATGTCATGTGATCTTCTAGATCACTTGCCTCCTTATTATGATCAATTTGATTGTTTGCTCATCTTCTATATCAAGAAGTTTTATTTCACATCGATTTGTCTATATGCTTTAAGCGTACCATATACTTTTCCCTTCCAGGAATTAATATGAGCAATTGCAATGAGAATATAGTTACTTTCTTTTGGTCAGCAAATGCGCCTGCCATGATTTGCAATATATTTCAGATGAATTATCGTTTTATGAACTTCAAGTTCATATTATCAATTCGAGGATCTAGATAGATGTACAAATAATAATTCATTCCAAGTAACTTTTTCTCAACTGTTTATCATGTCTCCCCCTCATGTTAGAAAAACTAACTTGTTTCCTCAACTTTGAGAACTCATCTTTGTGTGTTATGGTGTTAATCAATATACATCGCACATCAATAATAATAAGATGGAATTATTTGGTTCCTGACCCTGAACCACTTGTGAGGGGAGATATAATATACTTTTGTATATAACATATATCATACTTAAATACAAAATTTTGTTCTCATAAACAATTGTTTAGCTATTAAGTGGAGGTACTCAATAAATTATTTTTCTAAATCAACTGTGATGTAAACCAACTTACAAGATGAACTATCTTGAATAAAAAATATGGAGATTATGCTCTAAATCAAATTATTGAGCAAGTTACCTCGTAAACATCATGTTGCGGGTATAATAATCACACATGTAACCATCTCATATATGCACTTATGTGGTATACATGGCAGTTGAATGAGCTCATATTCACCTTTGGTAATTCCAGCATTCATGAGATTCAATCCCAACTTTAGTTGGTATATTAATTAATAAGAACGTGCAACATAAGAGAATTCAAAAAGGCCGTTCTAGTTCTTTAATATTTATTCATATAAATTCTCTTTTATTTCTTTTGCACATCATACTTAAATTAACATGGCTAAATCAATTATGCCATCTGAATAAATTATCAATATTGATAAAGTTCAGGTTTTTCTTATATAAGGATTGATTCACCGTTCGAAAAGAACCGAGAAAAGAAAAACCAAAGGGAATTGATTCACAATCACTATCTACTTGTTTTTATTGTTATTATTATATAAGGATAACGATGAACATTAATATTAATAATACCATTATGAACATAACACTAGTATACACAATGAACACAAAGTAAACACTAACATGAACATCATTATCAAACACAACTCATGTGCCGAAGTCGTACCAATATATACAGAATACAAAATATAGATAGATACATGAGTTTGATGGTTAACCTACTGACATACATATATACGAAGATTTCAAGTCTACTTTTCAGTATCACACAAGAGTATGTACACAAAAATATCGACCATGCTACCATCCACCCCCAACTGAAAGCATGCATTGTCCCTAATGCATAAAAATAAAGAGATGAGTTTGAGGGGGAGCTCCCTGAGGAACACTAAGTGCTATGGGAGTCAGCAGCCGATGGTATGCTGGAGGGGTCACCCTCAGATGTGGCAGTGGGGACTGATGAAAGCTCTGTGTGAGAAGGGATGGACTCAGGCTGGTCATGAGTAGGAGTCGGAGCTGAAGCTGGAGCTGGCGCCTGTGAACTGCTGGACTCACCCACTGATGATGGGGTGATCATAGGGATTGCAAGAATGGCCTGGTTTGCCAAAGACTCACCCACTATAATCACTCGTGGGATAGCATCATCACCAATGCGAGTTATGTCAATGATCCCAGGTTCCTTACCTTTTCTGTCATGGCGTTCATCAACAGGGACTCCCGCAGCCTTGCATAGAGTGGTGATCAAGGAAGGGAATGGAAGGTATGTAGCTATTTGTGTGGCCCTGATCTCTATCTCTTGAAATATCATTGCCCCCCATATCTACCTTAATCCCACTCATTATGCATGCAATGAGGAATGCCTTCTCAATGGCAATCTCCGTTTCGTTCTGAGTTGGAATTAATCTCGAAGTAAGAAAGGCAAGCTAGAAATGACCCTCTCTTATAAAGCTTTTCTTGTAGATCTTCTGGCCGGGGTTAATCTATGAGGGGGCTCCCTTAGCAATTATGGAAGCAATCCACCCTCTTTCACTCTCCCGGTTCGCAAGCTTCTCATCATACTATGCGTTTCCAGGAGTCCAGTCTGGGACATATACATCATTGATGGTAGTGTCATGGCAGAAGATTGTCTGCCTCGGACTAGCACTTCACCAGTGAAGTCTCTGTTCCGTTTCTGGTGCTTGGTCCTGGATGCCACATATGATGCATATAATTCCTGTACAATGGATTCGTTGTATTCAACCGGTGGCTCAGTGAAGGACTCCCATTTTCTTTCCCTGATGTTTTCCAAGTTGTGAAGGTATTTGTCTTTCAACCAGTTCAGGCTCAGTTGCTTCTCGGGCAGTAGTTTCCTTTTTAGGAGCTCTTCTTTATACTTCTCCCGTGACCCCTCTATGCCCCATCGGAGATGAAAATCAGACCCATGCTTCATCCTTTCCTCATCTACCAAATCTACTTCATGTAGGAGCACGTCCTCATCAGACTGGGAGGGCCTTGGTAGGGTATGCTGTTATTTGGGAGTCATATCTGCACAAGGGTGAAGCGTGAGTGATAACATCTATACATTGGGAGAAGATACAGAAAGATTAAGAAGAAAAGCTCAAAATGTGGTACTCTTTGCGGTCGCAACCACAATGCGGACCCAGAATTACCGCATAAATGATAGCCTCAAAGTTTGGTCAATCTGCAATTGACTATGCGGTGGCATAACCACTATGCAAACCACATAATCATCGCATAATAAACTTGCTCAAATCATGCAACAACAATTTGTGATCGCATATCTCGCGCAATGCAAAGAATGCAATTGCAGAATGGACGCATAATGCAAAGCTCATTCACAAGGATCTCTTTTCAACTCTACGGTGGATATGCGGACTACATGTTAGATATGTGATCGCATATCTGCCACATTTTCTCTAGTTTCCAAAGACAACTTTTGTGTTAAGTATGCGGTCACAATGCGGACCGCATATTAGTTATGCGGTCGCATAGTAACCGCATTTTATCATCTTCCACGGGTGACCTAGGATTTGGTTTGCGACCAAAATGCAGTCCGCATTTCAGACATACGGACCGCAAAACTCATCGTTTTCACAAAAATCTTATGTTAAACATTGGATACCCTATTTTTTTGTTCAACCCCTTGCCCCACATCATATTTATCCCTAAATTGATGATACCCACAAGAAATAGCTACACAAACCATTTGCACAAAGATTTCGACATTGGTAACCAATATAGCAGGGGAAAATTGATGACATACCAAAAGAGAATGAGACCTAGGGTGATTAATTTGGTTATGTTCAAGCTCGAACAGGGTTACTCTTTTCCGTGCCTCTCTTTATTTTCTTTTTCTTCTTCTTTTTTCGTTTGTTTTGCGGTTTGTTTGTTTTTTTCTCTGTTTTGTTTTGAGCGTATATTTAGACAAGGGAACTTACCTAACGAATCTGCGGTGCTTTTCTCACCGCATATCACACTATGTGACCACATAGGTGTTATGCGGTGCAATTAATGACCTAACTGAGAGGGGGCCAAATGTGGTGCATTCTGTGGTCGCATAAGAGCAATACGGACTGCAGAATGCGCAATATCACCTCATTTCCAAGTGTACATTTAAGCTCCTCTCTGATTACATATGCGGTTAGAATGCGGTCCGCATAGCAGTAATGCGACCACATATATGCCGAAGACTTCACATTGTGCCCCTTCTTCAATTTTTCTTACATTTTCACCAAGTGTTGCGATCTTTTGAACCCCCTACACTTCAACACACACTTTAAATTGCTCAAATAAATCTATCTATCAAAAATTGAAAAATGCAAATAATAAAAGGGTGTTACCACACATGGGTTGCTTCCAATGAATCGCTTGATTTAACGTCGCGGCACGACGGAATTGATGTTTCTTTGATTTCACTCAGTGGTCGGGCATGGACCATCTTTGAGATCCAACTTCTCCACCAAATGCTTTTCACCATCAATGCTCAAATAATGCTTGATATGTTGGCCATTTACCTTGAATGTCCGGGACCCATCTGTTGATTCTTATTCCACCGCTCCATACGGAGAGGCATTTACCACTTTGAAGGGCCCAGACCATTATGATTTAAGCTTGCCCGGAAACAATTTGAGCCTCGAATTAAAGAGCAAGACCAAATCACCCGCCTTAAACTCTCTTTTCAAGATCTTCTTGTCATGGACAAACTTCATCCACTCTTTATACACAGCGACACTTTCATAAGTATGGAACCGGAATTCCTCCAGTTCATTGAGTTGTGTCAACCTTAAATTTGCATCCTCAGCCAATCCATGTTCAACTTTTTCAATGCCCACATAGCTTTGTGTTCCAATTCCATGGGTAGATGACATGCTTTACCAAAGATGATCCGATAAGGAGAAGTACCAATAGTAGTTTTGTAGGCCATGAGATATACCCACAATGCATCATCTAGCTTCCTTGACCAGTCGGTCCTATTTGCGTTCACAGTTTTTGCTAGAATGTTTTTGATCTCCCGGTTGGAAACCTCAACTTTACCACTTGATTGCGGATGATAAGGTGTGGCCACCTTGTGCTTGACACCATCCTTCTCAATTTTCCCCGAAAAAGCTTTGTTATAGAAGTGCGGTCCACCATCACTTAGAATGGCTCTAAGAGTGCCAAACCGAGTGAATATGTTCTTCTTTAGGAAGGTGGTCATACTCCGTGCCTCATTTTTTGGTAAGGAAACGGTCTAAACCTATTTGGACATGCAGTCCACAGCTACCAAGATGTATTTCATCCCAAAATAACTCACAAAAGGACCCATGAAGTTGATTCCCCATACATCAAAGATCTCTATCTCCATCACAAAGTGCATTGGCGTTTCATTCCTCTTGGAGATTGAACCTTGTCGTTGACATTGGTCACAAGCCTTGACCATTTGATTGGCATCATTGTAGATGGAAGGCCAATAATATCCACATTCAAGAACTTTAGCCGTCGTTTGATTTCCTCCATGATGACCCCCAACTGGAGAGTCATGGCATGCCTTGAGAATCGGCATAACTTCTTCTTCGGGAACACACCTTCTGATAATATTATCAGCACACACATGGAACAAGTATGGTTCCTCCCAATAGTATTGCCGGCAATCTCTCAAAAAAAATTCTTTGATATGACTACAATCCTTCCGAGATAAGGTCACTAACCAAGTAGTAAGCAATGTTGGCATACCAAGGAGAAAAAGTGCTAGATAATGAAAATATGTGCTCATCCGGGAATGCATAATTGATTTCATGATCTCCCTTTGGTCTCCCGCCTTCTCAAGCCTTGACAAATGATCTGCCACTTGATTTTGCGTTCCTTTGTGATCCTTGACTTCAAAGTCAAATTATTGCAACAACAAGACCCATCGGATCAACCGAGTCTTTGCATCCTTCTTTGCCATGAGATGGCAAAGAGTCGCATGATCCGTGTATACCACTACCTTGGACCCCAACAAATAGGCCCAGAAATTTTCAAAAGCATACACAATAGCAAGAAGCTCTTGCTCAGTTACCGTGCAATTTATTTGCGCCCCATTGAGAGTTTTACTTGCATAGTACACTGGGTTAAGCACTTTGTTGTGACGTTGTCCAAGCATTGCTCCAATGGCTACACCACTAGCGTCACACATGAGCTCGAAGGGAAGTGACCAATCGGGTGTGACAATGATGGGTGTCGTGGTGAGTATGTGCTTTAACTCCTCAAAAGCTTTGAGACAATTCTCGTCAAACACAAACTTGGCATCCTTTTCGAGGAGTTTGCACATCGGGTTAGAAATCTTAGAGAAGTCATTGATGAAGCGCCTGTAAAACCCGGCATTCCCAAGAAAACTCCTAACACCTTTCACAGAAGTTGGTAAAGGAAGCTTTGAAATAATCTCAATCTTTGCCCGATCAACTTCAATACCTTGCTTTGAAATTTTGTGCCCAAGAACAACGCCTTCGTCAACCATAAAGTGACGCTTCTCCCAATTTAGCACAAGATTTGTTTCTTCGCATCTCTTGAGCACTTGTCTAAGATTATCAAGACAATGCTTAAATGAATCACCAACCACAGAGAAATCGTCCATGAAGACTTCAAGAAAATCCTTAACCATGCCGAAGAATATGGATATCATACACCTTTGGAAGGTAGCCAGAGCGTTGCACAAACCAAACAGCATCCGGCTAAAAGCAAAAGTACCATACGGGCAAGTGAAAGTAGTTTTCTCTTGATCTTCCAAAGCGATGTTTATTTCATTGTAGCCGGAATACCCATTGAGGAAATAATAGAATGACCTCCCTGCTAGTTGATCAAGCATTTTATCAATAAAATGCATAGGAAAATGGTCCTTGCAAGTTGCACTGTTGAGCTTTCGATAGTCCATACAAACTCTCTATTCGGTCACAGTTCGTGTTGGGATGAGCTCATTCTTCTCATTCTCGATCACAGTCATGCCACCCTTTTTTGGCACACATTGTACTGGGCTCAACCACGAACTATCTGCAATGGGGTAGACATAATATCCTTCTTTACAACTTTTTGCATTTACGGGTTCAACCGCCTTTGATGTTCCACAGTTGGATTTTTCTCGCTCTCCAGTTGGATTTTATGTTCACAAATTCCCACGGGGATCCCACGGATGTGTGCAATAGTCCATCCAATAGCTTGCATGTGTTCTTTCAAGACCTCTAACAATTTGTTTACCTGCATCATTTAACAAAGACAAAATGATTATGGGTAAAGTATCGTCAGAGCCAAGAAATTTATACCTTAAGTGTGGTGGGAGAGGCTTGAGCTCTAGTTGCGGTGGCTCGATGATTGATGGCTTGGCGGGAGGTTTGGCCCTATTCTCCAAGTCGAGAGAAAGCTTTGTCGGAGTATAAATATAGGATCCAAGACCCTCCAATGCATTTACAGACTCCATGTACCCATCCATGTCCTCACCATCAAAATTTACCAAGATCGCCGCCAATGCTTCACCAAGACATTGCTCTTCCATTTTTAACTCGACGGCATCTTCAACCTTATCAACCGCATCAATCACTAAAATACTCTCATACTCATGGGGCAACTTCATACCCTTGCTCGCTTTAAAGGTGAATTTTTCATCATTCACCAGGAACTTAATTCATTTCTCTCTTAATCCATGAGTGCTCTTCCCATTGCTAGAAATGGTCTTCCCAATATGATAGGGATTTCTTTATCAACAGCACAATCTAGAATCAAAAAGTCGGTAGGTATATTGAATGCTCCAACTTTCACCATTACATCATCATCAATGCCTATCGGTCGCTTAATAGATCGGGTAACCTCATGCTTGTTGACCTTGGAATCCCTAATCCCACTTGCTTGTAGACGGCAAGTGGCATCAAGTTGATGCTAGCCCCATTGTCACAAAGAGCTCTTGCAAAATCACACTCTCCGATAGTGCATGGGATAGTAAATGCTCCCAGGTCCTCTTTCTTTTGGACAGGGCTTGTGGCAATAATAGAGCTCACCCGGTGAGTCATGTTCACTACCTCATTCTTTATGGTCCTCTTTTTGGTTATCAAAGCCTTCATATATTTGGCAAACCCCGGAATTTCTTGGAATGATTCCAAGAAAGGAATGTTCACCGACAATTGCTTAAGAATATCATAGAATTTCTCAAGCTTGCTATCATCAACCCTTCGAATAATTCTTTGAGGGAAAGGCGGAGGAGGTCTAGGAATAAGGAGTAGAGCTTTTGAAGTCTCCTTCTCCTTTTCTTTCACCTTTTCTTCTTGCAACTTTTCTTTTTCCCGCACCTTTTCAACTTCAACAACCCCTTGCTCTTCGGCTTCAACTTCTTGTTCAGGCGTCCTTTCAACTTCAACAACCTCTTGTTCAATGTCACCTTGTAAAACCCTCCCACTTCTAGCAGTTATTGCTATGACGTGAGAGGTTGAGCCACCTCCACCACTCTTCGGGTTCGCAATGGTATCACTAGGAAGTTGCCCTTTTTGCTTCGGGTTTTGCTCTCTTAAAAGGCCTCTCAGTTGCATCTCTAGCTTTTGGATAGATACGGTGTGAGAGCCAACAACTTCAGTCATATTTCTCATGGATGCGTCAGACTTCTCTTGATTTTGCAACACTCTTTCAAGCATGCTTTCTAACTTTGACTCACTCGACGATCATTGATTTGCATATTGACCTTTTGGGGGAACATAAGGGTTGGATCTCGGGTTTGAAAAATTGTCGTTGTTGTTCCAATTTCCTTGATGCGAGTTACCTTGATCATTTTTCCATTGTTGGTTGCCTTGCCCTTGCGGGATTGGCCTCCATTGGTTTTGTTGCCCTTGACCATGGTAGGGTTGCCTTTGATACCCTCCTTGAGGGTTGTTGATATAATTTGGCTCCTCAAAATTTTCCTCCATGTTGAGTTGGATATCCTCCACTGCATTTACTTTCTTTGTCTGATTCTCGGTAAACATCTTTGTTAACACATTCACATTTGTAGCAAGCCCAGCAATCTCTTGATCATTTTCCTGATTTTCCTTGATCAAATTGCTCAAAGAAGGAGAACCATATGAGATTTCTCCGGTGGTATCCTCTGAATTCCATGCTTGGTTGTGCTTTACCATTTTGTCCAGGATTTGCGTTACTTGAGAAAATGATTTGTCCATGAAAGACTCGTCAGCTGCATTCTTGCCGATGGCTTGGTTCATAGGGTCCAAACCCATGTAAAATTTTTCCAACAACATGGAATCCGGGAACCCACGGTTTGGAGACCTCACCAAGTATAATTTGAAGCGATCCCACCCCTCATGCAACTGCTCCCCCTGTATTTGCTTGAAGAAGAAAATCTTGTCCCGCAACTCAGACCTTTTGCTTTGCGGGAACCATTTGGACAGAAAAGCCTGAAAAAGCGCAGGCCAAGAATGAATAGAGTTGGGAGGTAGATTCTAGAGGCATTTCCTTGCATCCCCGGCTAGATAATACTTGAAGCATCTCAACCTAAGGGCATCATCGGATACATTTTGTTTGTGCATTGCGCACACACCCAAGAAATTCCTAAGGTGTTGCGTTGGATCATCGTCGGTGGAATTCTTGAAGAACCCTTATACCTTATGCATTAGAATTAAACCATGTTACACTTTGAATGATGCCACTAAAACGGCCAGAGGCACAATGGCATCAATATCCTCAATGTATTCTTCAATGTTTGCAAAAGGATTTTCGCCCATTTCTCCCTCCATATCGTCACCATAGTCTGACATGTTTTCCTATCAACACCAAGCAAAGCAAGCAAAGTGTGATGGAATAGAAATAGGCGTTAAGTAAAGTACACACTAAATAGTAATTTCAAAATCGTATTCCCCTGCAACGGCGCCAATTTTGATGACGTCCAAATCCACCGCTAAAGCGCAATAGACACGGTCGCATGCAATATAATTTACCCAACTATGGGTCGGGGTCAAATCCCACAGAGAACAATTTGTAGGCGATTAGGAATGTAAGAAAATTATCGCTAGTTGTGTAATGCCAAACACTAAGAATTTTGGTTGAAAAAGGTTTATATATCTAAAATACGGAAATGTAAACTAACCTAGAAAGCAAGTAAATGATCAAATAGCTACAAGTATGAATGCATCGGGAATTACACTCAAGTAGTGATCCGATATATTTCATGATTTTACAAATATGAGCGAGTTTATGTTAATTAACCACAAATAATAATTCTTAATTAGCTTCTTCCGAAGACTAACAAAACTTCATAATTGAATTAACCCTAAAACAATTAGAAGATTAAGCACACCCGGAAGGCTACAAGTAGTTCAACCTATCCCTAGGTAGAATCTATAATTAACACCTCAAGTTCTTTTTAATTAATCTTTCCCAATCCCAAATTATTTTTTTCCAAAATCAATTCGGAGTTAATGGGCGAGTTCTAGGGTTAGCTAATCCATTTGGAAACATTAAAGAACAAGAATAATTAAAGTAACAATTACTCACTTCATAAATATATAAAAATTAATTATTACACAAGCACAACAAGATATTTAATCCACACTTTAAATATGAATATTCCCATAAACAAGATTCAAGTGTTGGAAATAAATACTACACACTTAAATATTCAATACAAAGCAAGGAAATGAAGAAACAAACATAAATGGGTAAGAGAATCTTAACCACAAGCTTTAATCTTCAATACCCAAGTGTGTTTGTGCAAACCTTAGCTTCAAAACTTGTTCTCTCTAGTCTCTAAAGACTGAAAATAAGCCAAAGATCCCTAAAATGTCTGCTTGGATGAGTATAAAGCTGATTTGGGAAGAGAAATTATGAAATGTCTATTTTTCCCAGGCCTGATGCACTACTTTCACATCTGCAGAACATAAATTGTAGATGCAGTTCCGCAAAGGCGGAAATAACATCGCAGAAGCGGAAGTATTCAATAATACCAGTGATTTCATAAGCGGACAACCAAGCGCTTCTACGGTTCCGCAAAAGCGAAATTCCAACCATAAAAGTGGTTCTCGCCTGTTCCTCCATATCCGCAGAAAGGGTAAAAAATCCTCAAAAGCGGAAGTCGCTTCTGCGGCCAATCTTCCGCAGAAGCGAAAATCACTGGAGATTGTTGCATGGTTTCACCTTCTTTTTGCTTAATTCTACTTCAATTCAATTCAAACCACTTTGTAGCATCATTTACCTAAAAATGTAACAATAACCACCATAAAAAACCTCATTGTATCATTATAAGGACATATAAGCTAAGGAAAAGAGGCTAGAATGAGTGGTAAAATCATCACTCATCAGATGGACGTAGTCGTTTATACATTGGAGATGGTAAATGATGTTTTAACTGAGGCCATGATTTTTTGTCGATGGCCTTTAACCTCGTAAGGTGCTAACATTATCTAGGCGCTACTGTGTTGTTATTCGGGGAAGGTCAGATTTTTCCCTTTGGCGAAGGCACTTAGCTTTTCGACTTATTTCGTATGGGGTCAAGCTCTTGTTCGCTTGAAAGTACAATCGTTGTCCTCGGCGGTCGAGTCGTATACTGTGCTGCCGAAGGGATACAGGAACGCTTGACGTGCATTTTGGCAACGTCCAAAATTTGGAGGCACATGGAACGTCCTTTCAATACTTTTAGGTCGTTATAACCGTTTCGAAGGTGAAGCATTGGTTGACGACTAAAAAGCCGTTTTGTGGTATCTGTCATAATAATGCACATTTCTGTAGCATTGAACCGTTTTTCGGTTGGTCAAGTAGTTAAGGATGGCTATTGGAATTCGTTAGAGCCACTTGTGTTGCCTATAAATAAGGAGTTGTGTTATTCATTTCTCACATTTTTGTTATTTGTCTAAGTGAGATTTCTGAAGGAACTTCCTTTATCGTTAGTTTATCTTCTTCCTTGTTCTTCATTTAACACCATCTTTTTTTCTCTCATTGAATCTCATCCTTTTTCTTTCATATCAATCAGTAATACTAAGTAGTTCTCGCAACAACCTCATTGTGGCTACTCTTCCGGTGGCTGGAGGGCCATCTACTGTAGTGAGAGCCACTGGATCGACGGAGATCGACTAGGTTCCGCCGATGAACGATATTCTATCCCTACCTGGAGGCCCGGTGACTGACTTCACCAGTGATACGGGAGAAGATCAGGTAAATGAAGCCCCATTGATGGGGGGAAGTGAGTATTGCCCAGTTATGGGAACAGTGGGATATCCCCCACTTTGCCGATATTTCCCTTGCTAGATACGAGGAGAGGGTCCACATCGACCGTAGAGGGTATTGCATCTTCTACGCTTATCCCTTCAAGTTGGGATTCAAGATCCCTCTTCCTATGTTGGTGGTCGACTTCTGCCGTCATTACAGGGTGTGCCCGGGCCAGCTCGTTCCGTCTCTTTTACAAGCTTCTCGCGTTGTTCATTAAGTATGCGGAACTGGCATGAAAGTAGGTTATGCTGCAGCACGTGCTGAATCTTTACGCCCCTCAGAGAGTGTGTGGTACCATGATTTGGGCGATCACTCGTGGGGTGGTGGGTTTGACTGCTGAATTAGATGATGTGGTTGACTCTCGCCCTTAAGAGCATTTCTTCTACATCAGCACTAATCATTTGGTGGCATGCGCTATTGAGTTCCCAGAGACTTGGAACCTTGCACGTAAGTCTTTCACTTGTTAAATTCAGCTTTTTGCCCCTCCTTACGTCCTGCTCCAATGAGTATCAATTTTTCTTATGTTCGTAGCTGAAATGCCACCGCTGGCTCCTCTATCCAGGATTCACGAATAGGTCGAGGTTGTGCTACCTCAAACATCGGGGATTCGCACGTGGGCGTCTTTTTGGGAAAGGCATGGCCGTAGGCCTGCTCCTCGTGAGAATTTTGACTTTCTTTTGTCCCGTTCTTCTTTTATTTCATTTTGCCTTTTCTTTTAAACTTTGTTTTCCTGTGATCAGGAAGGGCATGTCGTGTGAGGGCTCCTCAGCTAGCCTTCCGTAGGCCAGGTGTGACTATCTTACTTGTTGCAATGCCGGCTTCGTGTCCGATTTTGAGAGCAACGTCGGTTGAATCTTCGATGGCTCATTCCCTGTCACGGATTGTACCTCAAGTTGAAGAGTCCTCAGGGGTCATGCATCCTAGGGCAGAGTCGCCTTTGAATAAGGATGAGGAGGAAGAGGAGAGGTTGCTAGTTAGGCGTAGGGTTGTATTTACGTCAGCTCCTCCGGTGGTGATAAGTTTGGATTCTCCACTATTGGATGCGGAGTGGGACGTGGTGGCGGAACCTACCCTTGAGGGTGAACACAGTGAGGGTTGCCGGTTGGCTCAGGCCATGATGATACCGTCGCTTCGTCAGTTGACAGTTCTAGTTGTTGAGATGGGAGGTAGTTCCTCAGCAACTGTTTTTGTTGGAGAAACAAGTGCTAATTTGTTTGCGGGGGCGAGAGCCTCAACTTCTCGATCGGTGAAGGGAGGAAGGGGCATCGCAGGAGAGGAGTATGAATCCAAGTCTGACTTGGATCCTGACGACGTCCCCATGTTCCAAGAAGGCCTCACTAACTCGACGGTGCATGCTAGGGGCGCTTTTGCTATGTTGAGATTCCTTCGGAGCAGAACTTGCTGCTTCAAGAGGATAACTTGGTACCGATGTTCAGGGTGTTGTGCTTGGAGACCAAAAGCACATCGTTGAGGGCCGTTCAGGACGTCGGATTGATGAGTGAGGCAGCCATGATGGGCTTTAAGGTACATATGATGACCTTCTTCCGCTCTCTTCATGTCTTAGTTTATTTTCCACTTTAATTGTTGTCTTTGCTTTGCAGAATTATCTTTTGGAGGTGGAGGGCATCCGTTGAGCCAATGTCTACTCGTGGATCTTTTTGCGGATGTTAGAGAAGTACCGCTGCTACCGGAATCGGTTCCGCGAGATGCGAGAGCATTTGAGGAATGACCCCCAAAGCCGAGACGTGGTTAAGGAACTGGTGAGGTAAGAGCTTCAAGTACAGCAAACCCTTGTCCGGGTAAATACCCTCGAGGGGCAGTTTCGTCAGAAAGGCGAGAAGATGGAGACCGAAAGGAGACCTGCAGCTGAGAGGGAGCACCCGAGTCAGATCAGGACGGCAGAGGCCTCTGAGACTTTGACCGGGCAGGTGGTTGCTTTAGAGGCTGAGGTCGCTGGCTTGAGGCTGCAAGCAAGTGACACCTTGTCGAGGGTTGGGGTATTGGAGACGGCGAATTGCGTTCACGAAAGGGAACGGGAGTTGGAGAGAGCTGATGCATTCTTTCGAGAGGGGGCACTGGAGGACTGTATTAGCGTCTATGAACGGGACGCCTAAACTGCGCCAGATCGAATTACAGCCTTAGAGGCCGAGAATCAGTGCCTTAGGGATCAGACCGCCTCTTCTAACCAGGCCCTTGAGCTTTGGACGTTTGCTGAGGCCCAACATGATGTGTACAAGAACTTGTGAAAGGCCGGCATCGTCCTTGAGGCTACTTTTGAGGAAGCTCGTCAGAGGGCTCGTGAAGACTTTATTGACTGTGGCTTTAACCCAGAGACACCAGAGGTAGATGATAGTGCTAGAGGCGCTGATGGTGTTGATGGTGGCGCAAACGGCACCGAGTAAAAAGGATTTGTTATGTTCTTTTCCTTGTTTTCATTGCTGTTTGGCCAACTTTTTTTGTTGTTCCTTCTTCTCACTTTTTTCTTTTTATTTACCGGCCTTGGCTGGGTCTAAGCTGGGATGACCCGTTATAAACTTTTTTAAATATATGCAACTTTATTTTCCTTTATCTGCATTGCATTTATTTTGTCATTTTCTTTTTCCCAAGTTATCTTTTGCACGTGTTCATGGGGGGTTTTGCCTCAGGGTTTCTCTTGCAGGTGTGTTAATACCCCTACATCTTTGGTCGTAATAAAGTCAATGGCCTTGGCTAGGTAGGTGACTTCGATTGTTTTCGAGTCGTTTGCTTGCCTTAGTTAAAAACTAGGTTGACTACTAGCCGCGATGGACTTTGCCATGATTAAATGCTTTTTGCTTATCATTTTCTTTTACTTGGTGAGAGAGAGTTGTAGCCATTATTTGGTGATAGCGGCACTCAGCCTTAGTCCCAGTTCGGGTGCGGTCGAACTAAAGACCGTGATGGTAAGAATGCAGCCTTGTAATTCAACCGGGGCCGAATTTTACGTGGCCCGAATCTCAGTTCGAGTTAGACGTACTTACTTGAATGGCAAGGGTGCTTAACTTATGTCTTCATCCGTTAAAGAACGGACCTTGCAGCGTTCAATTGGTGAAGGTGCTCGGCCATAGTCCTGGTTCAAACACGGTTGAATTCTTTAAATTTGAGGGCGAGGGTGTCTAGCCTTATTGTTCGAGCGAGATTGAGCTTGTGAGGTTTACTGGCGAAGGCGTATGGTCTTTTCCTTGATTTGACCATGGACGAATTTATAATTTTTGATGGCAAAGGCGCATAGCCTTAGTCTCGGTTCAACTTGTAAATTTGATGATGAAGGCACATGGCCTGAGTCTCAGTTCAACTTATAGTTGAACTTGCAATTTTGATGGCGAATGCGTGTGGCCTGAGTCTCGGTTAAACTTGTAGTTGAACTTGTAAATTTTGATGGCGAAGGCGCGTAGCCTGAGTGTAGTTCAACTTGTAGTTGGACTTGTGGATTTTGATGGCGAAGGCTCGTGACTTGAGTCCCAATTCAAGTTGTAGTTGAACTTGCAAATTTTGACGGCGAAGGCGCGTGGCGTGAGTCCCAGTTGAACTTGCAAATTTTGATGGCGAAGGCGCATGGCCTGATTCCAGTTCAACTTGTAGTTGAACTTGTGATTTTTTATGGCGAAGGCGCATGACCTGAGTCCAACTTCAACTTGTAGTTGAACTTGCAAATTTTTATGGCGAAGGTGTGTAGCCTGAGTCCCAGTTCAACTTGAAGTTGAACTTGTGATTTTTGTTGGTGAAGGCGCGTGGCCTGAGTCCCAGTTCAACTTGTAGTTGAACTTGCAAATTTTGATGGCGAAGGTGCATAGCTTGTCTTGGTTCAACCGTACTTGAACTTATTGGTGAAGGCACATAGCCTTGATTTAGCAGCGAAGGCGCATAGCCTATGTCCAGTTCAACCGTAGTTGAATTTGCAGGCGAAGGCACATAGCCTTGATTTTACGGCGAAGGTGCGTAGCCTGAGTCCCAGTTCGACCGTAGTTGAACTTTGATACATTTGATGGCGAAGGCGCATAGCCTGAGTCCCAGTTCAACTTATATCTGAACTTGCAAATTTTGATGGCGAAGGCGCATAGCCTGCCTTGGTTCAACCGTAGTTGAACTTCGATACATTTGATGGCGAAGGCGCATAGCCTTATCCCGAGTCTCACACTGTGGGTGTTCGAGAGGTAGATTTTGGTTTGATATCTCTAGTGGCTTAAACTTTATCTTCCCAATCGTGGTTTGTAGGCTGGCTTGAGGTGACTCTCGATTCGAGATACCTTCATGCCGGTTTCGGCTGGGGCCCATACTAGGGATGCGGGAGATGCCTTACAGAGATCCTCCCTTGGGGGGGACTTCTTCTTCTTGCTTGCACTATCCGAGATCAGAGAGACAGAGAAGTTGGATCTTGATTCGAGATCTTTGAGTTCTCCTTGTCCGATGTGCCGCTTTGGCTTGTTCGAGCTAGGTTATTTTTTGGCGTTTCTTTCCTTTTGGTCTAGGGAAGAACTACGTGATTTTGCTATGAAATTCCCACATACGGTGCCAAATTATTTTGCTCAATGTTATCATGCACTTTATAAGTATAAAACAATCAAAATATTTCAAGGGCCAATCATAGAGGATCGTAATAAATAAAAGAACCAAATAAAAGGAACAAGAAACAAGCTTTTTGTATTAAGAAGAGATATATGGAGAGCTTTTTGCTGATGATATTGATTTGGTCTACCTCTCCTTGGAGAGGTTCTGAACCTTACAATGATGTTCTCTTCCCCATCGTATGGGTTACAATGTCTATTCTTTCTTTCTTAGAAGTAGTGGAGAAGAAGAAGAAGCAGCCCCCCTCCCCTTTAGGGTTCTTTCTCTTAGTATTTATAGTGGTGAGCTTTGCAAGCTAGCACTGGGTGGTCGTGACCAGGTTGAGAGGGTGCCTTCGTAATTGCGGATAGGCAGTGGCCTCACTGGTCGAATCGGGTAACCATCAGGTACCATTGTTAATAAATGACCGTATCATTTATTAATCACAAATAGGCTTAAGAATGGATTAGTTCCGTTAATTATCATGGAGTTGAGTTTTGACCCATACAAGCTTGTTTCTTTTTTGTTTCAATTCAAAAGAATTAATCTCTTATTTTATGGATTTGCTATAAAATTCAAATATAGATACGAATGATAAATTTGTTGAAAGTATAGCTACGAATGACAAATAGTTATTGTGTCGCATAATATTCCCATAAATCATATAGATATAATGTGATATGTATTATTACATATATGTATAATATGTATTATGTAGTGTGGTAGGAACCTTCCTTTTGTCAAGGAGGTAGGAACCTTCCTTTCAAGTTTCAAGTACTTGTTCTGAACAACACTTGGACCACACTACATGCCAATCACTCAAGGCTTTAATGTGTATATATCTTTTTGGTAAACAATTCAGACGAAGAATTTCATCCATCCACATATAGTCTGATAGTGATATATGCTATGTGATGATTGAAGTATTAAACTATTAATCAAAGTTTAATCACATTCAAATGTTGATATTTTCCTAGCCTAAAACTCGCAAAATCCAAAAAGGCGATGAATCGACAATGTTATTTACACCAGATATCCACATTTTCAAAATTAGACGTGTGGTCTGAATACTAGTTTTGAATTTTAGATTTCAGATAAGAAGGTCATATTTAGAAGGCGAAATGACTTCCTGGCAACTTAAACTTGCAGTCAATTTTAAAGCCGATACATAAATTTTGTATTTTCCCATTTGAACACTCAAACTCCTAAAACCTATAATTAATAAATACGTTTGACCGTTAACTACGCTTACATGGCGATTATATAGTTGACGTGGCCAAAATGCATGTGAATCACGTTACTTAGGCGCGTGAATGAGTTAATTTAATTTAAAAGTTATAAAATATAAAAAAAAAAGATAAAATTGATTCTCACCCTTTTCGTCATCCTCCTTCTTCACGTCGCCAAAGACACCAGTCGACCTTCACTGCCCAAACGACCTCCAACCCAGTTGCTGCCCTCCACCAGCTTCCGAAACAACCCCCAAAACCTCCAAACGACATAGCTACCCAGCCACCAATGAACCAAACAGCTCTCGTATTTAAGGTCAATGGTTGAAGCGTCGTTGTCAAGATCGAGAGAGAGAGAACGGATCAGAGAGATTTGGGTTTAATATTCTTAGAACCCAAACCAGGAACAAGTGTCCAAACGACATAGTTGCCCAGCCGCCGCTCGTTCCTGCTCGACGACCACCACTGTCACATTTTCGACCAGCCCCAAACGTCCAGCAACATTGCTAACCACTCAAACGATCAAAACAGCCCTCGTCGTCGTTCCATCTAAGGTTGAAATTCAAGTGAAAAAAATGGTTGCCATTTTTTCCGGTAAAAATTTCGCCGGAATAATTTTGCTGGTCTGCTACTCTATAAATTTAACTTTGTGAGTAAATTATTTATTTAAAAGTGAGACCCATAAATTACACATGGCATTTAATAAGAGGATAGGTATGCGGCATGTCATTTATGTCATAGCGCTAGCAGACTACCCACAATCATATGTGTTTATTAGTTATAGGTTTCAGGAGTTTGAGTGTTCAAATGGGAAAATGTAAAGTTCGTGTATCGGCTTTAAAATCGGCTGCAAATTTGAGTGACCAGGAAGTCATTTTACCTATTTAGAATTCATGATCTAATTTGACAAGTTAGCCATTTCTAAATATTATGCTTTAAAAAGTGGCTATTTGTGCATTTCAGCTTGTGCGGCATATCTCATTTATTGAGAACATGTTTGGTTTAATGTTCACAAATAAATAATCATGGCATATAGATGTTGTAGTAATAGTTATTTAAATTTGGTTTTATACATCATATTCATGTATAGTTAATCAGCATATAAGGTTTTGCCAGTTTTGATTTGTTTTATTCCACTTATACATGGGTAAAGTACCCAAAAAGATAAAATCATGCTTGTCTTTTTCCGAGATGCCTAAGAAGGTCAAGCATCCAAGGGTACAATTATAAAGTCATTACTTTTAGTTTAAAACATAAATAAATAGCATCCAAGGGTACAATTATAAAGTCATTACTTTTAATTTAAAACATAAATAAATATTTTAAACGATACTCTCTTCGGTACACTTTAATTTATTTTTTATTAAATTTTTACACATATTAAGGAATCTACCTTTCAACATTAATTAACAATAAAATTTAGCATATTAACTTTAATTTATCTATTGGAAATAAAATAAATACTCCTAAGCTCTTTATTCTAAGGACAATTTAGGAAAAAAATTAATTCCTTCTTAATATCTTAAAAATAAATATTTTGGACCGCAGGAAAGATGCCAAAAAATTAATTAAAGTTTGATCGGATGGAGTATATTGTAAACCTAATTTTCGGATAAGGAGGTCACATTCAAAATTCATGATCTAATTTGACAAATTAGCCATTTCTAAATATCATGCTAAAAAGTGGCTTTTTTGTGCAAATCAGCCACCATACTCGCATTTATCAAGAACATGTTTGGTTTGATGTATAGAAGAAATAATCATGGTATAAAGAAGTTGTAATAGTTATTCAATTTTGGTTTTATATATGTGCTAGTCACGCGTATTGTATAAAGTTTTGCCAATTTAGGTATTATTTTATATCACTTACATAAGAGTAAAGTATCCAAACGGATAATCACCCTGATCTTTTTTCTAGAATCCTACGAAGGTCAAGCATTGAAGGCTACAATTGTAAAGTCACTACCTATTAATTTAAAACATAAACAATATTTTAAATGATATCTTGTATACTCAATATGCAGAGATCCAAACAACAAACAAAGAAATAATTTTTGTATTACAATTCATGTATTAGTAATCCCCATATTATTATAATGGTAAACTTGTAGAAACCATTATGTTTTAGTGAGTGTTAGCTAGTTGTAGTTATCATTGACTTTATTATTTCCTATAATTATGTTTTCAGATTTTTTAGAGTGTATTCGATGTATTTAGGCTACTGATTTATGAATACAGTAGCATTTCTAGGCGTGAAACAGGGCATTACATGTAGACATGTTATTGTATTCGACTGTATTCACGATATGTATTTATGAATACAGTAACGTAAATAGTGTAATTCATGGTCTATTCAACTATCTTTAAGCGGAAAGTGAATCAATTAACATAATAGATACTTAATATAACCCAACAACCTCAATTATAACACACAAAATTTGTATTTTCAATTATAAAAAGATTCTCAACAGAAAAACACTCCAAAAACATAACAATCTTCAGATAAATTATATAATTACATTGACTATAGTTAAATACATAAAAATACATTGAATACATGAAGTGTAGCAGGTCATCTATAGTGCAAAAATATATAAATACATATTGCAAATACATTTGAATACATAAATTATATTTATTTAAAAAAAATATGAATACATTCATGTAATATAGCGAGACAGTGAATACAATGAAATACATAGAATACAACGAAATACACTGAAATACAATGAAAAAAAAGACAATGAATACAATGAAGTATGTGAAAATACGACGAGATACATTGAAATACACTTAAATAGTAACAGAATCTTCAAGTTGCTCAATCCCAAACTCCATCGTCTTGTTTAAGAACAACCTTAATATCGCATCTCACGTGTATGTTCCTTGAAGGCACAAATCGGGTTGTTGGTGGAAGGCAAAGAAAGGTCGTGTTAAGTGAAAGGTCATGGGAGGCAAAGAAAGGTCTGTTACTAAGGATGCCTAATGTGGTTGTGACGTCGTTCTCATTGAATATAACAATACGAAAGTGACTAAGCTTATGTTTCTCTTAGTTTCTGAGGGCACAATATTTTCTTGTTTCGCCTGCTTTTTCAGTAAGGACTCCAATTTTTTCCATTTTTATCATTGATTCTCCAACATTTTTAAAGAAAGTAGATGCAAAAAAATTCATGTTGATTACTCAGAAGAACGATCAACGGAGGAATTGATGAGAGAGAATATATGAGTTTGTATTCATGGAAAAAACTGGCATTGAGAGAGCGAGGGTTGAGAGAGAGAGGGCATCGTATTTTATGGCTTAAGGGTAGGGTTATTTGGCTATAAAAATCAAAAGGCAACTATGGAATATAATTTTTTGAAATGGTATTTACTTAAAATAAATAAGGTATCAACATTTGCTATAGGAGGTAAAATTTTTTATTATAATCTTCATTTTCGAACCAAACGACCCTTCAAAGTTTGCAACGTAGAATAGGGTAAAGTGCACAAACAACCATTCTTAGAACTGTTATTTAGTGATTAGCCAGTATTTTTTATCTTGAAAATTTGAACTAAAAATCTTAGTTTCATGACAATTCAAGACATTTATATATTAAAATTCAAAAAAAAATTTAAAATTCATGATACATTAATTAACTTATAAATAGTAGCCTTTTAGAGTGGCTACCTGGTGTCTGAAGTACACGGTTAGCTCCTAATGATACATGTTTTTACTTTTAAGTCACTGTTTAAAATATCTTTAGTCTTTAGCCACTGCTTTAATAAACTTTAACTTTCCGGAGGAAAATACTGTTATGTTCATGTCCTTAACTCTTGAACTTAACTTCAGCACTACATGTCCTTAACTTTTGAACTTGGAACTCTAAGTTCAGGACTACATATCCTTAACATTTAAACTTATTCAGGACTTAAGGACTACATATCCTTAACTTTTGAACTTAGCTTTAGGACTTCAGAACTACATGTCCTTAACTTCAATTTTATTAGGTATTATATGTATATTATATGCAACATGTAGATGCATCATCCTTAAAAATTTTAAAATATAATGGACATAAAACATTTATGTCCTATGACGCCTATCCGTTCATCGATCCAGTTAAGAATTACATGGTTTACAAATGGGTGACATGAGATTTTTTGCAGAATGTGTACATGAATTTGAGTTATACTACTCTTAGATGTCTTCCAGTTCTATTGTAAATAAACAGTAAGTACACCGACATATAAATTCACCAACTACTCTTCGACTTTAAGGTAATTAATGAAATGAATGCATTGATGTATTTCCGTTTGGGAAGAAAAGGGTAATACTGTCTTTTTTTATTAATTTTAATAGACTAATGGCTATTTTTGCTCAATATTAAAAATGCTGGATAAAAAGTAAATACTGTTTGACTCAAAAGTTATTAAACACTTTTTAAGCAAATCAATTAAAAGAGATGAAGGGGTAAATCTTAATCGAAAATAATACGCCCTAGAATGAGCTTGGTGATCAGATTAACAACAATAGCAGATGATATATATATAGAGAGAGAAAGAGAGAGAGAGAGAGAGAGAGAGAGAGAGAGAGCGAGAGTGTGTTAGAGAGCCATAGAACTTGCATATTAAGAAAGATCTGCCCTTTACAGCTCAGATCCATTTTATATAGTAAGGGATCCTGGTATAAGTATTGTCACTCCTCCTTTTTACACACCTACCCCAAAGGATAATGTATATGAGGGTTTTTTCATTTTAAGTGACATTATTCGGATCAGAATTATTTAGTTATTTAGAGTCGCCACTTGAGATATGTTTGGCTTTTGGTGTCTCAAGTCTCCGGTTTATCTTGAATCCCGAACCGAGAAAATTTTTTGACTTCCCAATTGGAGTCTGCGAACCAATAATTCAAAGTAAGGAATTCTGTTGACCCGCCGGAAGTAAGCCTGTCAACCGGTCCGGGTTGACCCGGGACCGAACCGGACCGGTCCGGTAAAAACCGGGACCGGATCGGCCCGGTTCTTAAGGGGTGGGCTGGGCTGGGTTGGGGGGGGGGAGGGGTTAGAACGGTTAGGATTTTAGGGTCTTGACCCGTGACCGGACCGGTACAACGGTCAAATTTTTTTTTTTAAAAAAAAATTTTTGAACATGTGGGCCCCACAGGACCGTTGGCAACGGTCCAGAACCGTTGGCCAACGGGAGTATTTTCAGAAATGGCCACTTTTTTGTTTTTTTTTGTATTTATTAAATTACATTATTGACCCTTCTTAAAATCTATAAATACCCTCCCCTCTTCTTCATTTCCTCACTCAAAATTATCAATTTCTCTCTCAATTCTCAAATTATCAATCACTCTCTTCTCTTCAATTTTCAAGAATTCATATTCTAATTTTATAATTTTATTGTCTTTGTTTTCCCGAATTTAATTTATCGTAATTTCTCATTCGGAAATCGGAATTCTAAGCTTGAAGTTCAAGTGTCCAACATTGAAATACTTGCTTGACGTTTGTTCGTGGTAACACCGGATTTGCGTAATCAAGTGCTCAATTTATTGTCGAATTCGGTGCACTCTCTCCAACTCTTTCTCTTATTTAATATTTTATTTGCATATTTGAGTTTAGCTTATATTTTTATTTTTACAATATGTTTAATGCTGCTAAAAGAGCGTGTAGAAAAGTTACTGGTAGGGGTGGAAGTAAAAAAAGAGGTAGTCCTGTAGCTTCTGGTAGTAATAATAGTAATGACCCAATAACACATGTTTCTGAATCATCGCCTAATTTGCAAGATGTAGATATTGATTATGAACAATTACAAGAAGATTACGGAATAGAAGATAATGAAATTGGAATAGCAGATGAGATACCACCTACACCTAGTAGTGGAAATGTTGGTAGTATTGGAGTTGGAGTTGCTAGTGCAACAAGCGATAGAAGACCACCAGTGGCTCCAACTTCTACTCGTAAAAAAAGAAGTCCTGTTTGGAAATTTTTTGATATAGTAGAAGGTACTGATAGAGTTAAGTGCAAACTTTGTAACGAAACGTTTAAACATTTGACCGGAGGTAATTTAGGGGGGACTGGGACACTTATTAGACATCTGTCGACTAACCATCCTATAGAATGGGGAGCTAATGGGGATGGAAGTCAAACAACAATTAACCCTACTACCGGAGGTCTCCTAAAATATGATAAAATGAGGGATCGAGAGGAATTAGCGAAAATGATTGCTTTGGGTTGTCTACCTTTTTCTTTTGCTTTTTCCTCTTATCTTATTATATATATTCAAAGGATATACAATCCTTTGTTTAAAGGTATCCCTAGAAGTACTTGTAGAGCAGACATCCTTAGACTTCACGGCCAATATCAAACATACATACGTTATTTGTTTAGTCACCTTCCTTCTAGAGTATGTCTAACTTCTGATATTGGCCATGCTGTTAATGGAAATGATTATTTAACAATTACATGTCATTGGATAGATGATAATACTTGTATGCAAAAACGTATTATTGCTTTTAAATATGATGAAGATCAGAGTCATACTGCTGCATTTATTAGTAGTACAATTATTGAAGTTGTTGAATTTTATAATCTAAACCAAAAAGTTTTGTGTATGTCTTTTGATAATGCTTCAAACAATAATGCTGCAGTTTCAATTTTAAAATTGAATTTGCAACCACCTCTTGATGATATTTTTCATGTTAGGTGTGCATGTCATGTTTACAATTTAATTGCTAAAAGTGGGCTCGATTTATTTTCAGTTGAGATTACTCAAGTTAGAAGAGCAGTTGGAGTTATTCAGGGAAATAATAGACAATCTAGAATAAGAGAATTTAAGAATAAGTGTATGCAGTATAACCTTTCACCTAGATTCATGCCAGACGAAATAGTTACTTGATGGAATTATACGTATATATTTTTAAAATGTTGCTACAAATATAGATTTCCAATAACTGAAGTTGCTAATGCACATTGTACTGATCCTAGGCGTATGTTAACAACTGATACTTGGGAGGTCATTAGTGATGTTGTTAAATTTTTGCATAAATTTTATACTGCTACTGTTGTGTTTTCTGGCGCATATTACCCAACTGTTACTATGGCTTTAGTACATATAGCTGAAATTTCTTTGCTACTACATGAATTTAAGAAGAAAGATAGATATACGGATGTTGTTGTAAATATGCAAGCGAAATTCAAAAAATATTTCTTTCCAATTCCTCCAGTTTACTTAATTGGTGCAGTTTTAAATCCGTCTATTAAAATGTCTGATTGTCACCAATTAATGATTGCTTTATATACTTATATGGAGATTGGGCCCACTGAAAGCCCAAATTTGTATGATTCTATGAACCAGCTAAATGAACATTTACAACATCTATATAATTATTATGCAACTCAATGTGATAATTCTCGTGCTTCAACAGATGTAAATCCCGCTATGCAATGTAGCAGTTCTAATGTAGATGATGAAGAAGGCATTGATAGTTTTAATATTTTTTCAACTTTTTCTAACACTCAAAGTAGTAGCAGGAATATTGATGAACTTCAATTTTACTTGCAGAAGCAAAAGGAGCCTCGCACCAAGGAATTCTCACCGTTAGGCTGGTGGCATGAAAATGCAAAGCAATTTCCCGTTCTTTTCGCTATGGCTTGGGATGTCCTGAATGTGCCAATTTCCACTGTTGCATCCGAGAGTGCATTTAGCCAAGCAAGACAACAACTTGGAGACACACGCCACTCATTGGGAAGCAAAGCTTGGGAAGTTTTAGTATGTCTAAGAGATTGGATTAGATCGGAACGAAGAAATCAAGGAAAGGAAGATCTTGATAGCCCCGAAGACGAAGAACTTGGAGATATATTAACGCATGAAAACCCATCTGAATTTAACACGCCAGAAGAAGGTCAATCGGTTCATATTGATTACGATGAACTTGCTAGGGCAATGCAAAGAATTTGATGATTCGGATTACTACTAGTATACTACTTGTTACAAAAGATGTAAAGTTTTTACTACTTAAGATACATTTTAGTTTTTCTTTATTTGAATTTAAGAAATAAAGTAGCACTTGCAATAAGTGCAATTTTTTTCCATCTTTTGTTGTGTTCATTCAATTATTACAAAGTATTAATATAACTTAATATTTATACATAATTCTAAAAAAAAAAAACAAAATGACGAAACCCGGCCCGGCCCGGACCATTACAACCCGTAACCCGTACGGTTCAATCTAAGCCTGTCTCAACCCAGCCCGGTGAAAACCGATACTGTTTGTAACCGGCCGGCCCGGACCGATAACCGGACGGGTCGAAAAAAAATCGACCCGGACCGGACCGGTGGAACCGGTTGACACCTCTAGCCTGAAGGTGTTTGGCACCACCGGATCCCGTGATTCTAGCACAGTCGCTTAAACTATTATAAATGGTTACACATATGATTTTAAAACATGTTTAATTTATGTGATTTTTAACTTTAAACATTATTTTAAAGAGAATTGCAACATCGTAAAAACGCGTATCGAACCACGTCACATAAATGCACCCACGATATTCAACGCATTTCGACTTTGTTGAGATTTGGATTTGGGTTACATAAATGTGCACCCTTATTTAGGAAGGTAAAATTATTTAATGACGGTCCTAAAGCGACTAGCATATTGTTAACTTTGAGGAAGGCCGTGAAATTCGCTAAACGACACGCCCTGAATTCTAAGTATTTTAAATTAATCATTGAATTAGGGCATCGCAATTTATTCCTTTTTGTTTGGCGAGACTCATCTCATTTTATTATTTTAAAGGCTATCCTAGAGCAAACTACAATTTTCTATTGCATTGTCTCTAAAAATTATAAGAAGAAGATGCTCTAATTAATTGGTGTTACTTAAATAAAACATTTTAATAAAACCCTTAGGCAATTTTGGGCTCGAAAAATTGGCCCAATTCCTGTTGAAATGAAACAGCCCTGTGATTTGGGCCATATTAACGTACTGCCCATTCTGGTTTTTCTTTGCAGAACTGAGCCAAAGATTGGGCTCAGTTTTTGCCCAATAACGTGAATTGGGGCGAGACCAACGACAAAGTTGATATCATAGTTCCGTGTCCAAATTTACGTGAACACACAAGTCATGCATCTAAAATGCTGAATTCAAAATTCTACACTAATTTTATACTAATAACATATTACAATGACTTCCATCAACTAATTCTATACTAATAACATTCAGCCCAGTTTTGCCTCAATTCCTGGTTAATAACATTTACTAAATATTTGCATTAACTCATGTTGCAGCTGATATTTACTAATTATTCAAAATCATTCAAATATCCAGTTATCAATTATAGATGAGGGTCTAAAATCAATTTCCAAACTTATGTTGTTTACTGAAGCTAATCAACAAAATGAAACTATTCTAGGCTAATTAATGATAATCAAATTCAACTATTCAAATTACACGTCCAGCTCGAGTTGATTTCAGTATAAATTTGCCTCTCAATTTCGAATAACCTTAGTCTATAATCTCAAGTTCAATTTCATGTTCACAGCATTCTTCAGCTAAAAAGAATCAATCAAGACATTAGGCTATCCTATATCAAATCTACTGCTATATGAACAATTAAGGCTTAACAGTCCCAAACAACCAAAGTTTAAGGAACTATCAATTGAAATGAAGTTACACTAATCAAATACACATCCACTAGCATTTATTTTGACTACAAATTTAGAATATGCTACAGGAACATAGATCTGAAAGCAAAAGCATGAACACTTTCATTTCAGTCAAATTTAGATTACATTGAGGCCAATCCGAGTGTGTACCTGAAATATAATGAGAAGAAGGAAGGAGAAGAATCAGCAACAATAACAACAACAGATCAAAACAGTAAATCTGGAATCCCAACAATAAACACCAGCAAACGGATCCAAACTTGACTGAATAAACCAGTTCCAACTTGAATTCAACCAAAAAAAAAGCTCAAGTATACCCAAAACTGACTCAAATTGGAATCGAATAAACCCATAAATGACCAGTAAACTTCAGGAACAACTTCAGCAATTAGAAACTCCTAGAATAACTTGAAGAAAACCAAAAATGGCCTTAGACTCAAATGTAGAAGCCTAAAGACTCAGATTTTTTTGAAATCTCAATGAAACAGTATCTATTTTTTGATTTTGTGTGTTATTTCTATTTTATTTTGGTTTTTGAAGGTTTTGAAATTTGAAATTCAAACTTTTGCTTGAAACTTGTAGAATACTCTTAGAGGGAACTTCCAGATCTGGAACCTTGTGAAACAAGGCAGAAATGGCTGCCTTTTATAGGCAAAGCTAAGGGAAAGTTATTCAAATTTTACTTATACCCCTAGTCCTTTTTTAAAAATTTAGTTTTAACATTTTTACCCCTTATTTTCTGGCTTGTTAGTCAAGTCACTACACTAAATTTACTGAAATCTACACTAAATCCCTATTTTAGAAGATTCTAGGGAATTCTAGTGTTGTTATCCACTTGCAGTACCAATAATACCCTTTTTATTGTGAAATTTACTAAGTTAGCCTAACTAAAAATCCAAGGCTATTTTTATTCTTACTTAATAGCTATAACTAAATAATCCTAAACTAAACCTAAACTAATTAAGTCTACTTACTAGTAACTAAACTAAGAGATTTATGACTATCAACACTAAATCCAACTAATTAAACGCTATACTGACTAATTAAACTCAAACCAAAGTCAATTAACTATCAAAGCAAAGGTTGAACTAATGCTTAAAATGGAATTTAAACTCAAACTAGAACAATTCTAAGAACAGAATCAGTATTGAATCAAAACAGAACAAGGTTTAATATACTATTCAAACATAAATCAGAAATCAAAATGAGTTAGGATCAAACTGTCAATCAGAACACGAAAAATACATAATTGACAAAATTAAACTAGAAATTAACAATCAAAACCAAAAAAAATGATTAAACAAAGAACTAAAAACTGAACTTCCATGATTGCCCTCCGACTTATCTCGAACGAGTTTTCCTTGGCATTTTGGTCCACAACTGTCTTGAATCATGTGTTTTCATAAGAAAACACATGATTAAGCGCTATTATAGCCCTGAATCAAGAATCCCCAACTTTAGAATTTTAGGTTTTTTTCAGCCAAATTTTGATTTGATATTCGAAATGTTCTGGTGATATTCAAAGGAAAATAGTTGCATATTTGGACTAAGGGAGTTAAAGAGATTCAGGGGTGTAAGTTTGGTCGGATTTGGTTGAGTTTGCATCTTGGCCGGAAATTTCGATTTGATATTCGAAACTTTTGGTGAGGATTTAAAGGAAATTAAGGCTAGATATGAAAAGAGGAAGAAGAGAGGAGCCTAGGGTGTATTTTTCGGGCAATTTGGAACATCGCCGCCGGCGAAGATGATTTTCGGCCAGCGGCGCTAACGGAGGGACAGTGGTGATATGCCGGCATTACAGGGGGTACGAGGAAGGTGAGAAATGTTTGTACGGTTTGGGAGTTATTTGGATAGATTTATGTTAATTCAACATCAATCGTGGACCATTGGATGAGAGGAACTGAACTGACCAGATTAATTCTAACTTAAAAATATCAAAACGACGTAGTACTGACATGATACTACAACGTTTGAGTGGTCTTAGGGGGCTAGAAAAAAATTGGACCGGGTAGGGGTAAATTTGGGCCAATTTAGCTGAGCTTTTGGGGTGAAATTGGGTTAGACTTGCCCAAAATTGGGTATTTATAAAAACTAGCCTTTCTTTAATTCTTTTTTATTTGCTTTCTTTTCTTCTTTTTATTTTTATTTTACTCTCTCTTTTTTATTTTTTTTCTGATTTTATTAAATGCAACATTAAATGTAAGGATCCAAATTAACTACAAAAATATATCAATTAAGTCCTAAATATACTAATTACTAATTAAAAAGCAAACTAAGGCAAAATTAAAAATAGAAATGCCAAGAATCAATTTTGATGTTTTTTTATAATATTAAAATGCGTATTGTTTTGTATTTTTGGAATTATATCAATTAAAAGGCACACAAAAATGCAAACAAGACACAAAATTATGCAATTAATTCCTGAAATTCAATTAATAAAGAAAAATCCTAATTTTAAGGAATTTTATAGGAGTAATTTAAGCAAGGAAAAAATCACGTACTCACAGCTGCCCCTCTTTACTCGAAGACACGAAAGGTTTTCGGGTAAAGATAAATGAGCACCTTGAAGGATTTTTGCCTTTTCAGCACTCCATGAGAAGCATTTTGAAAACCGTCTAACCGAGCCCTGCTTCAAAGGTTGCCTACATATCCTTGGCTATAAAGGAATCAGGTCTGTGTAGTTCTGGAGTGTCAGTAGCTGGGACTACCAGAAGCTGTGATATCACCGTTGTTGCTGCTACTACTGCTTGTTGATCTCCTTATTACACCAAAGGAAAATCAAAGCTAAACTAGCTATGCCCATCAACTATGAGTTACAAGATTCCTATCTATAATTTCTTGAGACTTGATCTTGAGTCTTAGCTGATTTTGTTGTGGACTTCGATCTGAATCTTGATGCTCGCACGTTGTAGGTACTTGTTTCCTTTTGCACCATTGAGTCAAACAAGATTGGCGGAGCTTGTGACTTCAATCAGATTTTTAGCAATCTGCACCTTTGTTTGCTTCAATATTTTGTTGGAAATCATGTATATATATGATATGTGCGCTTTGGTTGTATGAGCATGATTTTCAGGTATAGGTTTTGATGAATGACAAACAGTGAAGTCAAGTGTCAAACAACGATATTGTATGACAATCAATCAAATGGCAAGAAGCATACTGATGACGGAATTGCATGAACGAGCCAAAGAGATTCAAGCACAAGACAAAGATCGAGATTAAGTTTTATATGAGTCGGTATTTAATTGTGATCTTGATCCGACAACTTAAACTCAAGACTTGGCTTCTCTCGTAAAAATATTTTTAACAAATCATGCATATTTAATTTAGAGCAAAATGATTTTAAATAATGCATATTTACTTTAGTCAAAATAATTTTTAAACATGCCTCTAAAATCTGGACTAAGATAATCGATTATGTACTTATGATAATCGATTATGTTTAAGTCAGCTGCTTGACAATCGATTGTGAACTTATGACAACCGATTGTGTTAAGGCAGTGAGCATCAGATTCTTCAAATCTGCATGGCAATCGATTGTGAACCTTATGACAATCGATTGTGATGAGGCAGTGTCCATCAAAGTTTTTCAAAGCTCAAAATAATCGATTGTGAAGCTAATGACAATCGATTGTGAAGAGACAGTGTCCATCAGATCTTTCAAAGTCACAAAATAATCGATTGTGTTGAGGCAGTGTCTTCCAGACTTTTTCAAAGTTTATTAAATAATCGATTGTGAACCTATAACAATCGATTGTCAAGAGGCAGTGTCTAAATTGATTTTTCAAGACTGATATATAATCGATTGTTAACTTAGTATAATCAATTGTATAACTGACCGTTGCCAAAATGTTTTCAAATCGTCAGGTAATCAATTATTGATTTTCTATAATCGATTGTTTTAATTAAAATCTGGAAAGGATTTTTTGAACGTTGCTGAGTAATCGATTATAGATTTCTGACAATCGATTGTTTTACGTAAAATCTGGAAATGATTTTTTGAACGTTGCCAGTAATCGATTATTGATCTTAGATAATCGATTGTTATGTGTAAAATCTGGGATTGATTTTTGGAAGAACTGACAAACAATTGATTGTGGCATTTTGACAATCGATTGTCACAGAGTAAAATCAGCAATTCTTAATTGGCAATTAGGCAACGGTAATACAAGGTTTTTCAGCTATAAATACAGCTTCAATTCAGTCTTTTAAGAACAATAACACACAACAACTGATCATACAATTGCTAAAGCTTGCATACTTTATTGCTTATCATTTTATATTCATTACATAAGCTTTTGAGAGCCAAATTCTTGTCGAAAGTTGTTGCGATCTTGAGCGTATTCTTTTTACTCATATCTACTCTTAAAGGAGTGTCTTGTTTGAGTGCTAAGTGTTTTTGTACACTTGAAGGGAAGTGTTAGTCCCTTGTGTTGTAAGAAGGAACTTGTGTTTCCTTGATTGAAGTCCTGGAGTGTTGTATCTCCGAGCAAAGGTTGTTGAGGCTTGTGTCCTCAAGTTGTAACGGTTTGTTGAGCACCCGTAAGCTTAACAAGTTAGTGAAAATCTCGAGAGAGTCTCTCGGGGATTGGACTAGCCACGGGTTGTGGTGAACCAGGATACATCGGTGCGTTTGTTCTAATTTATTTACTTATCGCACTTATTATTTTCCTGCAATTTTTAAATTCCGCAAGTTTACGCTAATTTTTATTATAACGCTATTCACCCCCCCCCCCCTCTCTAGCGTTAAGCGTATTATCTAACATATTTGAGTTCATTTCTTTTTGTTCTTTTCTTCTTTTATTTATTTTGGGTTGAGATTCATCCCTTAGGTCATCTCGAATCATGTATCTCGGGGTCAAACCTGCTCAGATACCAAAACAAACAAACAAACGAAATTTTTTGCCCCAGTTTTCACTAGGAAAATTTCGTGAGTTATTTGCAATAAAAATCTGAACTCGTTCTTTTTCTCTTTTTTTTCTATTTGTTTTTTTCTCTTTTTATTTTTATTTTCAAGAATTGTACCTATCTATGATGGAACAAATGAGGGGATTGGAGGCCCTATGTTTAAAAGGCGCAACTTAACGATTGGAGCCTTAATGTTGGCTAAAGGGAAAGCGCTCAACCTAGGGATTGGAACCCTAATGTTTGCTAAAGGGAGAAACGCTAAATTAAGGGATTGGAGCCCTAATGTTGTCTAAAGGAAAAAACACTCAACTTAGGGATTGGAGCTCTAATGTTGGCTAAAGGAAAAACGCTCAACTCAGAGATTGGAGCCCTAATGACGGCTAAAGGTAAAAATGCTCAACTCAGGTATTGGAGCCCTAATATCGGCTAAAGGGAAAAAATGCTCAATTCAGAGATGGAGCCCTAATATTGGCTAAGGGTAAAAATGCTCAAGTCAGGGATTGGAGCCCTAATGTCGGGTAAAGGAAAAATGCTCAACTCAGGGATTGGAGCCCTAATGTTGACTAAGGGTAAAATACTCAACTCAGGGATTGGAGCCCTAATGTTGGGTAAAGGGAAAAAATGCTCAACTCAGGGATTGGAGCCCTAATGTTGGGTAAGGGTAAAAAGTCTCAACTTAGATATTGGAGCCCTAATGTCAGCTAAAGGAAAAATGCTCAATTCAGGGATTGGAACAATAATGTTAGCTAAGGCTAAAACGCTCAACTTAGGGATTGGAGCCCTAATGTTGGCTAAAGGTAAAATGCTCAACTCAGGGATTGGAGTCTAAAGGTAAAATGCTCAACTCGGGGATTGGAGCCCTAATGTTGGCTAAAGGAATAAACACTCAACTCAGAGATTGGGGCCATATTGTTGGCTAAAGGAAAAAACGCTCAACTTGGGGATTGGAGCACTAATGTTGGCTAAGGGTAAAATGCTCAACTCAGGTCCATGGAGCCCTAATGTTGGCTAAGGAAAAATTGGTCAACTCAGGTATTGGAGCCCTAATGTTGGCTAAGGGAAAAACGCTCAACTCAGGGATTAGAGCCCTAATATTGGCTAACCAAGTACCAGGTTGATATTGGGAATTCTAAACTATCCTCTTTTGGGATTTTCTTTTTGTTATATCTTTTTCTTCATTTTTAAAAAAAGCAGGAAAGAACTTGGAGGAAACTTCCCTTTTGCATTGAACATTTGCTACAAAGCTGTTTCAGCACTTGCATGTTTTCTTTCTTTTGGTTGCACCTGCCTCTTGCACGGTTGCTTTGGATTGCACCTGTTTCAATTATCACACTAAGAATAATTGTTAGTTTGAAACGGTGGTTGGTTTTGTGGCCTTGATCATTCAATTGCTTGATCCTGGCCTCATTTCGATTGGGAACTTTGTTGTTTATTGGCTTTGAGGGTGAACCCCGTTCCAACTGACAAAACTCAACTTTCACAATTTCATGATGGTCCGCCCTCGTAGGGATCCGTCTTTTTACCTTATTCTGCTACTTAGAGCTTTATCTTTGACTTTCTTTCTTATCAAAAAATTTTCTGTCGGTCAGGATTGGCTACACATCCGCTGAGGCTGGGTCCTTTTCTTTATATTTTGTGAGGAACCCTGTAATAACTAGTCCTGCCACCTTTTCTTTGTAATAGTTTCGGAATTAGATTTAAGCCAAAAGGGATTCAAGGAAAGGTAAAACAAAGAGCAGGAGAATAAATTTAAATAGAATCGCCCCTTTCGGGGGAAAAGAAGGACTTATCTGGGGTGTATGCTGGCTTCAAACTGACATGACATGCTTCTTGGACTGGATGCCCGACCCGTACCAACTTTCAGCTTCTCGTGAACCCATTGATCCGCGTTTGAAAACCAGAGAACCTTGCCAGGATTTTTAGTGATGAGATATCCTCTTTTCGGTCGATAGTGCCCTTTGCGGGTTTTCGCTAATCGACCTCTCTCATTTCTTTTCTCATCATCACCCGATTGTGCTCTTTGCGAGTTTTCACTAGCGGACTCTCACATTTTCGATTTCTCTACTCACGTCGCCTTATGGTGCCCGAAGGTTTTACCAATAAAACTCCCTCATTTTATTTCTCTGAATTTGAATTATACCAGATTCCAACAATGGTGTTTGCCACTTCTCCGTTTTTGCCAATTGATTGGAAGGACTTGAACATGGTCTTTTGGTAAAAAGGATTTTGGGCGGAATTACAACTTTGGAACCATTTTGGCGGGCTCATGGACGAACCATTATAACATCTGCCCCAGTTTCAATTTTCGGGGAAAATTTGGATTTTTGTTTTGGCGTGGCTGAACCCTAGAGAGAGGCTGTTTACGTATCCTTTCGGAATCAAGTTAGACGTAGTTCAAGGAAAATACTTGTTTTTGTTGTTTTTGTTTGTTTTTTTTCATCTTTTTTTTCTTCTTCTTCTTCACTTTTTTTCCTTTATTTTCAACAGTACTTCTGGATTCCAAAGAGGATAGCCAAGGAAATGTAACTGGCTCAAAGGGATTGCAAAGGGGTTGATAGTGTTTGGGTAGCGGGAATAAAAGCCTTCATCATCTTAACTACGCATCACTGGAGCAAACTTATACATAGTACCTTTTTACTGCATCCGTATTCACAGATGGTTCGAGATTGTTTCCTTCGATATCACCTGAGTATAATGCTCCTCTCGGTAGTATTTTCCTGATGATATATGGACCCTTCTAGTCAGGAGCAAAATTTCCTTTTGGATCTTGATGATGAGGAAGAATACGCCTTAACACCAATTGCCCTACTTCAAATTTCCTGGGTCATACTTTTTTGTTATAGGCGCGGGCCATTCTTTGTTGATACATCTGCCCATGACAAACTGCGGCCATCCATTTTTCATCAATCAAAGTCAACTGTTCCAGGCGAGTTTTGACCCATTCACTATCTTCAATCTCTGCTGCAATAATTGTCTGGAGAGAAAATCTTTTTGATGTTTTTATTTGCTGCTTCAACAACGATGTTGGCTTTGGGCCGCTAAGGAGTGGAGTACCTATGCGTTATTTTGAATTGTTCGCATACTTCCTCCATCAAATGACTATTCAGGTTTGCAGCATTATCTATGATGATGGTTGCAAAATGCCAAAACGATAGATAAGGATCGAGTGTACAAAACCCACTACAACTTTCTTAATGACTGTTTTGAGAGTGATATCATCGACCCACTTTGTGAAGTGATCAATAGCAACCAATATTAACCTATAACCATTTGAAGCTTTCAGCTCGATTGGACCAATAACGTCCATGCCCCAGGCGACAAAAAGCCAAGGTGTTGACATGGGATGTAGTTCTGTAGGAGGTTCATGAATCAGATCACCGTGCACCTGACACTGATGACATTTTCGGACAAAGCTGAAACAGTCTTTCTCCATAGCTATCCAATAATACTTGGCTCAATGAATTTTCTTTGCCAGAACATACCCATTCATATGAGGTCCGCACACTCCTGCGTGCACTTTATGCATGATTCTTCCAGCTTCCTCGAAATCAACACATCTTAACAAATTAAGATCCGGGGATCTTTTATACCAAGACCTTACCACTCAAAAAGAAACCACAAACATGTTGCCTAATGGTTCTTTTTTGGTCCTCAGTAGCATGTTCGGGGTATTCTTGCATTTCAAAAATCTCTTAATGTCATGGTACCATGGCTGGATATTTGGTCCTACCTCGACTGCATTGCAGTAACCATGTCTTTCTCTGATTTAGATTTCCAAGGGATCGATGTGGGCACTTCCTGGATAAGGCAATATCGAGGCTAAAGTAGCAAGTGCATCAGCTAGCTCATTGTGGCACCGAAGGATGTACCTGAACACAATCGATTTGAAATGATTGCCGAGATCTTCCACATGGTGTCGATAAGGAATAAGCTTGACATCTCGGGTTTCCCACTCTCCCCGGGCTTTCCAGATAATCATATCAGAATCTCCCTTGATCAAATAAATCTTCAACATCTTGATCGATCACCATATTCATGCCCGTGATGCAGGCTTCATATTCATCAGTATTGTTCATGTAGAAGAACCGGAGCCTAGCTATAATCGGATAGTGCTGACCGGTGGGTGAGATCCAGATTGCCCCAATTCCTACACCTTTGGTGTTTACTGCCCCATCGAAGAACATTTTCCAAGCATGAGTGTCCTCAGGGACTACTTCTATTGTGTTTACCTCATCTGGAATGTATTTGCTCAACGGTTGGTATTCTTCGTCAACCGGGTTTTCATCCAAATGAATTGCCAATGCTTCGGCTTTCATTGCGGTGCGAGTGATATAGACTTTGCCATTTTGCTAGTCTCCCAGTGGGCATTGGTTTCTGGAATATGTACTTCAAAGTATCCAACCTGATTATGAGGTAGGTAGTGTGGGCTTGAAGATAATGTCTCAACTTTTGAGCGACCCACGTCAAAGCACAGCATGTCCTCTCTAACAAAGTGTATTTATCTTCAGAACTGGTGAACTTCTTGCTCAAGTAATAGATCGCATGCTCTTTCTTTTTGGTTATATCATGTTACCCGAGGACACAACTAAAAGAATTCTCCAACACTGTGAGATACAAGAAAAGAGGTCACCCAGGCTCTGGTGGGACCAACACTGGAGGATTTGAAAAATATTTCTTGATTTTGTCAAAAGCCTCTTGACAGTCAGATGTTCATTTGATTGTTGCATCATTCTTCAATAGCTTGAATATGGGCTCACATGTGGTAGTGAGTTGAGCAATAATCCGACTGATATAGTTTAACCTGCCCAATAAACTCATCACGTCTTTCTTAGTTCTCGAAGGAGGTAGATCTCGAATAGCCTTTATCTTTGTTGGATCTAACTCGATGCATCTCTTGCTGACTATGAAGCCCAGAAGTTTGCCTGATGGGACTCCGAAAGCACATTTAGCCGGATTCAGCTTCAAATCATACTTGCGCAACCTTTTAAAAAATTTCCTCAAGTCTCGAACATGATCATTCTGAGTTCTGGACTTGATAATCACGTCGTCCACATACACCTCTATCTCCTGATGCATCATATCACGAAAAATAGCAATCATGACTCTCATATAGGTTGCTCCGGCATTCTTTATACCAAACACATGACTCGATAACAGTAAGTACCCCAGGGTGTAGTGAAGGCTGTTTTCTCGGCGTCTTCTTCATTCATCAACACCTGGTGATATCCTGTGTAACAATCCACGACTGTATCTCGAGATTGGCGCAGTAATCAACAAGGATGTGGATGTTAGGAAAGAGGAAATTGTCTTTGGGACTTGCCATATTCAAAACTCGATAGTGTCACACCTCTTTTCCAGTTGTACACCCCCGCAAAAGGGAGCGTGAAGGAGTTTTTCCAATTAAAGGACAATCGGAACAGGATTTATTTATTAATTATTCAGAGTCGCCACTTAGGAGATTAATGGTGGCCTAAGTCACCGATTTGAATCCCGAACCGAGGAAGATTATGACTCTGTTACAGTCTGCAAACCAGAAACCCGGATAAGGAATTCTGTTAACCCGGGAGAAGATGTTAGGCATTCCCGAGTTCCGTGGTTCTAGCATGGTCGCTCAACTGTTGTATTTAATTTTATCTGATTTTAATACATGCTAGCTTATGTGCCTTTTATTTATATACTGCTTTTACCATTATTTATATTAAAAGACTTGCGATGTTGTGAAAACGTATTTCTAATCAGGTCACCACCAGTGTACACGTGATTATCGACATGTTACGACTTCGTCGAGATATGGATTTAAGTTGCGATCAATGCACACCCAAGTTTAAGAAAGTAATTTAATTAAATCACGCTTAAAGATTCTATTGCAATATTATTAGGGGAAAAGGCCGAGGAATTCACTAAACGGCCCTCCTGAATTCTAAGTAATTTCATACAACCATTATTGAGGGCCCCGCATTTTATTTTGTTCGGTGAGGCTCGTCTCATATTTTATTTAAAGGCCAATCCTAGAGTGACTATGATTTTTCATACTTCTGTCTCTAAAAATGAAGAAAAGGAGCCTAGTCAACTATTTTTATTGGATTGAAATCATCTGGCCCAAGTCCTAACGTGAAAGCGATTAACATTAGGCTCGGGCCTGCATACCGGACAGATTGGAGCCCAAACAGCTGAAGGTGTGGCCCAAGATCAAGTCTCCGCAGATTCATAGAATGGCAACTTAAAGGCAACTGGCCATAGCCCAATTAGTTCCAAAGTATGCCAACTGATTTTCAGTGTAGCAACTCCATCGCAAAACATCCATTCAATCTATCATGATTAGACTAACATTTAACAATCAACATTCCAAGAAAACTATAATTGCAAATTGCTTACTGATCCAGTTTAAACTGTTAACATTTGGATTATAACCTTAATAGTTAAACTACATGATACTTAATTATAAACAACACTGCTAAGTTGACATTCGACTACATTACACCAATTTAAATTCCCGTTCACCAAAGCTAGAATTCAGTGCTCAAATGATTTTTTAATTACGGACTAACTTAACTACAGAACTTCAGCCATGTTCGAAGCTATTTTTATAACTGCAAAACAAATAAGAATTCCAACTCTTAGCAAAAACCCAAAAGAGTAACAAGGGTACCTAAAGTATGATGCAAATAAGAAGAAGAGAGGTAGTTAGCGGCAGCATAAAAGCAACAGCAAGATATGATAATCAACTGCCCAAAAGTGAATTTAGAGTCTAGAAAATTCAGTAACCAATAGAGAAGTCCGCAAGTCAATCCTCAACCAGCTTGAATAATCCAATTTTAACTCGAAACCAAACCCAAATTCCACACACATACAACTGAAGACCCAACTGAAGCTCAGAACCAACAATTCCCAAAATCTGCCAGTGACTTTAGATCTTAAGTAAATTAATAAGCTAAATCACTGGCTCAACAATTCTAAAATGAGCTAGTGAGGCAATGAAATAGTAAATATTTTTGGTTTTTCTATTTATTGGAATTTTTGGTTTTGTAGTTTTCTATATCTAAAACTGAAACTAATTTAAAACTGAAATGCAAGGAAACTTAGAATTTTCTTTTTTGAAAATTTTTAGGGCTGAAGGAAGAAGACCCTTTTTTTAGAGTTTTTGTTTTTGTTTTTGGGTTTTTGAATTTTTGGAAAACTAAAACCTACAATTTCTGAATTTAAATTAAGCTTCAAATTTGAAAAATGAGCAGTCTACTAGGGAATTTTTGGCTTAAGGAGAAGACCCTTTTTACAAGGCATTAAGTGCCTTTTTATAGAAGCAAAATAGGGCAGCCCTCAGATTTTGGACTTGCACCTGCAGTCCCTCATTAATTACATCTTTTAATCCCTCAATTAATTTCCTTTTTTGCTATTTAGTCCTCCTAATCTTGACTTGAAGCCCAAGTTTATCCATTCAAAACCTGAAATTGGCCCTTAGTCCCTGTTGGAAGCTTCCAATTTCAGTTAACAAAAGATTCCCCCTACTTACAATACCTCCCTTAAACACCCCTGAAATCACTGACCTTCCCAACCTTGGTTAACCCCAACCCTTTTACCCCAGTTAAAAACTTAATCAAAGTTATCTATTCAGCTATAACAAATCAAACAAACACAAACAAACCAAATTCAATCCAGAAGAACCACAATCAAAACAAAGCAAAATTTCAAATCAGTATCTTATTGAAACAAATAAGAAGATTAAGTAAACTAACGATTAATTAACGATCGAGTATTCAAACTAAGGACAAATCAAAAACCAATCAAAATTTAAATGAAAAACTATGAACTTGCTTAAGACGAATTAACCAATCAATTAGAACCATTAAAAGATGAAATCAACTTTTATCCTAGAAACTAAACTCATGCTTGATTAAACTAAACCAAACAACAAAACGAATTAAAAGCTAAAGAAAGAAGAAACTCACTGAATTCAGTCTCTGAATTAAAAAATTCGAAAAATAACTTCGAGTTAATATTATAGGTCTATTTCATAAGTAATAGACCTATGATATTAGCCCGAAACCTCTCATCTATGAAAAACCTTCAAACAGCCCCAACGAGTCAGACCCTCGGATTCAATATCGCCCAATTCTGGTGGTTTATTGACAGAGATAACACGACAAATAAGGTGAAGAAGGTCTGAAACAGGTGTGGTGTGAGTTTGGATTCATTTGGGTGAATTAGAGATGTGGCCGCAAATTTCGATTTGAATTTTTAGAAAATCGGCTGGTAGTTGAAAGTTAATGAGTGCATATTTAGGCTGAGGGGGTCAAGGAGGTTCAAGGGTGTGATTTTGAACCAGTTTGGATGAATTTGTATTTTGACGTAAGTTTTCAAATCAAGATTCGAACACTTGAGTTAGGGTTCAAAGGAAACGGTTGTCATGGTTGTAAAGAGGAGGTTGAAGAGAGTAGGTGGTGTTAGTTTGGTCGAGTTTGGTGGTGACGCCACCGGGTTTCGGGGTGAGGAAGATGGCGGGGCGTCTCTAGGGTTTCTGAGAGGTAAGGAAGACGATGAAGAATGGGGGCGGGGGCGGGGGGGGGGGGGTCGTTAGGACAGTCTTATAGGGAACATCATAGGACGATATCAACCGTCAGAATTAAATCCAACGGCCTTGATCTAACGAACGAAGCGTCGCTGTTTGGACTCCAAGGATCTGGACCAGGTTAAGGGGAAAAGACTTGGGCCGGCTGAGTAGGCTTGGGGGTTTGGGCTGGGAATGTGTCTTTTCTTTTTGTGTTGAATTTCGATTGGGCTAAGCCAATTTGGCCCAAATGAGGGGTCTCTTATGAGACAACCCTTTTCCCTTTAGTTTTCTCTTATTTCCTTTTTGGTTTGTTTTTGTATTTTGTATTTTGTATTTTGTATTATTTTTTCTGATTTTATAGAAATGAAAAAATTAAAATAAAATCCTAATATATTTCAAAATTAAAATAATTATCTCCTAAATTATTTGAAACCTATTTCACGAAAAAATCATAATTAAAATAATTAAAATGCAAAAATGAACTATTTTGTGATTTTTCATATTTTACCCTAAAACAAATTGACCCTCCTAATTAATACTAAAATATGGGGAAAAAAAGCCTAAATGCAAATGCATATTTTTGTATTTTCATATTAATTAACATGCACAAATAAAAATACAAATAATTAACACAAAATGACACCAAAACTCACATAAGTTGTAAAAATAAAGAATTTTTTGTTTGAATCTTTGGGAATTATTCATATATAGGGAAAAAATCATGTACTCACAACTGCCCTTCTTTGCTTTAAAACATGAAATGTTTTCGGGGAAAGATAAGTGAGAAAATACAAGCGATTTATACCCGTTTGAAAATTTTGTTGTGAAGCATTTTGAAAAGTTTTGACCGCACCCTGCTTCTGAGGTTGCCTATATATCCTGGGCTAAACAGAAATCAGGTCAGTGTAGTTCGGGAGTGTCTGGTAGCTGGGACTACCAGGAGCTGTGATTTCACTTCGATTGCTGCTGCTACTATTGCTCGCTGACCTTCCTTATTACACCATGTCAAAAATAAAAGAAGCTAGCCTAAACTACGAGCTACGAATTACGAAATCCTATCTAAATTCTTCAAACTTATTTTTGTTGTATTGTTGTCTTGTATTCTCTCTTGTTGCCTTGTTGTCTTATACTTTTTCTTGTTGTTACTTCAAATCATGAATTGGAATGTTGTTCGTTCCTTCCCAATTGCTGACCTTGAATAAAACTGAACTAGAATATATTCCTCTGTTCTTCAGGCGGGCTCCTGACTTTACCAAAGTAGAAAAAACAAAGAAAACTTTCTGCCCCAGTTTGGAAAACTAGGGTTTGTTATCGGATACTATGCGAGTTTGAAAAATAAAATTGAAATGTAATACCTCTGTTCTTCAGGCGGACTTCCTGACTTCAAAACTTGAATGTATTCCTCTGTTCTCCAGGCGGACTCCTGACTTCAAAAAAATAGGCAAAACAATGAAAACTTTCTGCCCCAGTTTGGAGAACTGGGGGTTGTTACTGGATATTACTAGAACTAATACTTGAATTGTGATAAGACTGAAATACGACTTTAAAAACTGAAATGTACCTTAAATTTTGCAATTTATCTCAGGAGGAAGATCCATCAGACTGAGATTTTGACTCTACGAGATATTCATCAGACTAGGTCCATTTTTGCGCGATCTTAGGAGGAAGATCATCAGATTGAGATTTTGACTCTAGAAGATATTCATCAGACTAGGTCCATTTTTTGTGATCTCAGGAGATATTCATCAGGCCGAGATTTTGACTTTAGGAGATATTTATTACACTAGGTCCAATTTTGTATGATCTCAGGAGATATTCATTAGATTGAGATTTTTACTATAGGAGATATTCATCAGACTAGGACCATTTTTGTGCGATCTCAGGAGAAAGATTCATCAGACAGAGATTTTGACTCTAGGAGATAATTCATTAGACTAGGTCCCTTTTGCGCGATCTCAGGAGAATGATTCATCGAACTGAGACTTTGACTCTATGAGATATTCATCAGACTAGGTCCATGTTTGCGCGATCTCAGGAGATATTCATCGGACTAAGATTTTGAATCTAGGATATATTTATCAGACTAGGTCCATTTTGTGCAATCTCAGGAGAAAGATTCATCGAACTGAGATTTTGACTCTAGGAGATATTCATCAGACTAGGTCCATTTTTGGAATTCCAGCATTCCCTTCCGTCTTTTCAAATTGTGCCTTCACTTCTTTCTCCCAGATTATGCCTTTCTTTCTTTTCCAACTTCTATTTTCCTTTCCAAGTTATGCCTTACTTTTTTTTTCCCTACTTCTGCGTTTATCTTAGGTGAAAGATTCGCCAGACTAGGATTTCATCTTAGGTGAAAATTTCATCAGACTAAGATTTCTCGACTGCCCATTGTCCTCCAAAACTTGTTTTACCTACCTTCTGATTTGAACTACCTTCCTTCAGAATTGCTTCCCTAAAAAATGGTGTTATCCTCCTTTAGAAACCACTTTTCTAACAACCGGTGTTACATTCCTCCGAAAACTTGTGTTTGTTTCCTGAAAACTACTTCCCCCTTTTTTTAACTTGTATTGGCCTTCATGTTCTTCAGATGTGTACCCGACTTCAAAAATGATTTTCAAAACGGCAAAAAATTTCCTGCCCCAGCATATCTTTTCGCCATCAATAACATTTCCATGCCACTGTTTCGAATCAAAGAAAATTTTGTCAGTTTAAAGTGTGGTGGTTGATTGTGGTACTTCCACTAGAAATGGCTCTCCTTTTTCTCTTTTCCATGATTTGCATTGCCCGACCATGCTTTGCATTGTACTTCCGCCATTCTTTGACGACTACCTCTCAATTATTACTTCTAATCTCCTTATCTGACCCCCGTACCTTTTCTGCATTCAAACCTTATATCTTTTGTTTCTTATCTCGTTCATGAACTGGAATTTTCCTGACCTTTGAGTCTTACATGAATTCCCAAATTGCACCTATTACCCCCACAGTATGTTGTTGCTTCTTAAATCACAACCCCTAGCCCCCTTGACCCTAAAGTTTATTACTCATTCGCTTTACCCTTGTTACAGTAAGTATCTATTCTTCGTTTAAACCCAATACCATCCATTTGTTGCATTACTCCCGAACCGACATCTACCAAACTTTCTGCTTCACATTATCCCCCAGTGCGTGTTGATTTATTACCCTTTATCTTGTTTTTTAACTAGTCTTGTGACCCTATTTTGTGCAATTGGAAAGCTGGTGGCAAATTTTGAAGTCATTTCTCACTTGTTACGATCAAAAAGACTCAGAAAGGGAAAATAAACAAAACAGAGGAACGGAGTGAAAGACAAAAGAAAGAGATGATTCTTAAATAGGAGATACAAAGTAGAAAACTATCAGATGTGATTACCAACTCTAATGACCATGACATGCACCTGTAGCTATTCTGTCAGTCAATCCTGACGTTCAGCTCTTGTTGTACCTTTCGTTATGAAACTTCGCTTCAATGCTCCGTTTATCAAGTCTGATTTACATTCCTTATTCGTCTTGTAGTGCCCAGAGGGTTTTCACCACAAAGCTCTCTAATTTGTTCTTTCTCTCAACTTACTATCGCCTCAAGGTGCCTGTGAAGGTTTTCACCAATAAGACTCTCTCATTTTTTATTTTCTCAGCTTTCATCACCTTGTTTGGACCGGAGTATTGCCCCTGACATGAATTACCTTACCTGCTTGACTTTGCATTTCTCAAAGACTAATCAAAAGGTCTTTATTTGGACCGTAATGTAGGCTTTTGGATAGGGTTGCATAGAAGGTTATAAAAGGCTCAAAACAATTCAAAATGGGGTTAACACTACAACTTTCGGAATCCGATTTCTCAAAACAACCATCCCTTCTGCCCCAGTTTCTTTCTTGGGGGCTTTGGATTTTATTTTGGTATGACTGAACCTCAGAGAGGCTACCTACGTACCCTTTCGGGAACAAGTCAAACTTAATTCACGTCATAGAAACTACGTTGTTGTGATTTTCTTTCTCTTATTTTCTTTCCATTTTTTTGCTTTTTTCCTTTCTTTTCTTCATTTATATTTTTCCTTCTTTTCTTTTTTCTTTATTTTTCTTTTCTTTTCTTTTTCTTTTCCTTTTCTTCCTTTCTTCTTCTTTTTTTCTCTATTTCCTTATTTCCGGCATTTGCGTTTATTTGATTGTGCCGGTTATTCCGAAAGAGGGGTAGGAAAGAAAACAAATAAGCCTCAAAAAGGGTGACAAAGGGTAAAAAGTGTTTGGATAGCATAACAAAATGCCTTCTTCATTTATACCCTCAAAATATGCCAAGTACAAACAGGTACAATCAAAATACAGAAACCATACACGGTATCTCTTGACCGCATCGAAATTGACGGCCATTTTCGCACATTTTCCTTCTGTATTTGTATGATATAATGTGTCATTGTGCAATACCCTTACTCTTATTACCATGATCGCCCCCTGTTAATTCGGCCAACTTGATTTTGTGGGAATGTTTATGTTCTACTTGCTCTAGTTTCACATGGTTCGGGCGTCAAACAATCTCACAACCCAAATATATTCTTCTTTCCTCAAGTGCCCTCATCATTTTCAAAAATGGTTTCATTGCTTCCCGACCAACATGGCTTTAAGTATCCGAATGAGAATTATGTGTGCATGTCATATCACTAGAACTAGCAAAAGACAAAATAAAAGGATAGAAAAGAACTAAAAATGATTGGGAATAACAGAAGATCGGGATTTGCATGAAACAACAAAACAAACAAACTGACTGGAGTACAACCCTAGAATGAAAGTAAAACAAACCTAGACAACACTAAACAAATCATTACGACTAAACCAACTAGACAAGATGAAAGGATAAGAGGGTTTGATCACAAGACAATATCCGGATTACAACCTTGCAAATAACCCGGACACAGAAATGACAGCAAAATGAACCACCAAGACTCCTCCTTGGCTGACCCAGAAAAGAGCGTCTTCCCAATTGCCAAGCACAACACTTTTAGCCACTAAGTTTCACATCCATATTGCCATGACCACTATCTGTTTCAGCGTCTTCAACTTCAGTCCACATGTCCCTAAACGGATTCTCACACCCCATGTCTCCGGGCATAATTCTCACCAAGTTGTCTTCCCATGTAAAGGATGGAGCGTGATATTCTCGGTGCCACTGTTTTGAATCAAATTTCCCTAGATCATCCTTTCTATTTCCCTTTTCAAATCCCGACAATTTTCCACATTGTGCCCCATGGCATTGGAGTGGTACTCACACCTTTTAGATGAGTCAAAGCTTCTCGCACGTCAGTCTACCTTATTTGGAGGAATGGGTGCAATCATGTCATGTTGTTTCAACTTCTCAAATAAGCTTGCATATGACTCTTCTATTGGTGTAAAATTATCTTTTAGCTTTTCTTCCCTTCTACACCCCTGGCTTGGATGTAGGTTATAAGGTAGTTGTGAAGTTCGTGCTCGCTTTCCTGGGCGATTCGATGGCTGGGCCACATACCGGGGCAGATCGACAGAGCATGGTGGGTTCTGAGGTGGACAGTAATACTGATGGGGCTGCACATATCTCCGAGGTGTTCTCCCAGGACCTTTTCTTGACTCTAATATCATCATGATTTCAACATCCCTCCCATTCGCGTCACCCGTTTCAAATTGGACCACCTGAGTTGCAGCTTTGAGAGATGTTTGACTAATAATTCTTCATGTCTTTAGACCGTTCTCCACCATTTCCCCCATTTTGATTGCTTCTGGGAAAGATTTACCCACTGCGGTCATCATGTATTGAAAATAATCTGGCACTTGAGCTTGTAGAAAGATAGTGATTAACTCGTGGTTATCCATGGGTGGCTATACTCTAGCTGTCTGCTCTCCCCATTTGTTGTCATATTCCCTGAAACTTTTAGTTGGTTTCTTTTTCAAGTTAGAAAGGGAAATGCGGTCTGGGGCGACATCGACATTGTATTGAAACTGTTTGACAAAGGCCCGTGCGATGTCGTCCCAGACGTACCAGCAAGATGTGTCTTGATCCAAAACCATTCAGATGCTATTTCCGAGAGGCTTTCCCCAAAATAAGCTATAAGCAATTGTTCATTTTCTCCCACACCTCTTAATTTGTTGCAATACATTTCAGGTGGACTATGGGGTCTCCATGTCCATTGTACTTTTCAAATTTGGGAACTTTGAAACCAGGTGGCAAGTGGGCATCGCGGAGCATGCATAGATCTCTGAGAGCAACACTCTTTTGTCCTGCCATTGCTTGCGTGTTTTTCAGCTGTTGTTCTAATCTTTTCATTCCTTGGGCTATTTTTTCATGTACTCTCGTTCGTGCAGGATTCTCAATGTTTTGCAGGAAAATTGAATAAATACGAGCGGTGCTCTTGCTATGTAGCAAATTGTGACTCATGACTAGGCTCTCCCTGACCGTTGGCCCATGCTTGATGTATTCCACTCATTTTCTGTTTCGGTGTTATACTTTCCTCAAACATCGTCGACTCTAGTTGAAACCTCTGGCCCGGAGTCTCTTGAGCACTTGTAAAAGCTTCTATGTCGGTTATCATTTTCCTCAGATTTTGTGTTTCCAGCTTACCACAACCAATCACCTTAATTTTCTTCACAATTCAAAACAAAATATGTTAGAATGGATTGGATCGGTCCTCATTATTCACAACATATTTTCCATTTTTTTTAATTTTTTTTTTCATTTTTCATTTTTTTTGTTTTGGTTGTGGTCGAATCCTATGTGGATTGCCTACGTACCGTGACCCCGCATGAATAAGACATGCGTAGTTCGTGAAAATATAAGATAAACGACGATAAAATATTTTTTGGAATTTTTCATTTTCATGATAAAAACAAAACTGACAAATTCCTTCCCCTACTTGCCAATTTCAACCAAGTGGCTGCTTTTGCAAACATGCCCCCTTCCCAATTTTACATGAATTTTTAGGCTGGGCCGGCTTATTTTGACCAAAAATCGAACGGTATTCACTTGATCACTGACTCTTTTTCTTGTTTTTCAGATTTAAAATAAAAGACCTAGTTTTGCGAACACGACCTTTCAGCACATCAGGGGCGAAGATTTTAAGGTTGCGTTAGCTAACCGGTCAAAAAATCAAAATTGACCAAAATGGTCATTTTTGTAAAGTCAGCCTTCTGTTGTCCATTTCGGGAACATTCGGCTATTTATGACAAAACGGCATTACTCGACTTATTTACGACTCTCTTTTTGCTTTTTAAAGTAAAATACCCCGTATTGCAAACACGGCCTTTTAACGTCTCGAGTACGAAAATTTAAGGCTGTGAGGGTCAAAAATCAAAATATGACCGAAGGTGGCTATTTATGTCAGGCTAGCCTTCCGGCGTTTCGTTTGGGAATATTTGGCTATTTTTGCAAAATCAGCGTCACCTGGTTTATTTATGACAAAAATTAAAATCTTGACAATTTTTGAGATATTTTTGTAAAGGGGAGGTTGGACCCGATGAGGTTTGCCTACGTATCTCACGCCATGTGAGAATCAATCCATGCGTAGTTCGGGCTAATTAACCGAACTATTTTAAAACAAGACTCTTCTTTTCTTTTCTTTTTTTCATTTTCATGGCAAGACAACTATTTTCTTTTTCTATTTTTGAAAATAAGATGAAATAACGGCTCTCTTTTTTTCTTTTTCTTTTCGACAAACAATAAAACGACCTATTTTTTCCAACTAAAATAAAGGCTTTTTTCATTTTCTATTTACAAAGATAAAAGACTCTTTTTCATTTTCTTTTTCAACAAACAACTTTCCAAAAATAAAAGACTCTTTTTCGTTTTCTTTTTCAACAAACAACTTTCCAAAATAAAAGACTCTTTTTCTTTTTTCTTTTTCAAGAAACAACATTCCAAAAATATAAGACTATTTTATTTATTTTCGTTGCCTTTTTAACGAAATAGAACCTTTTTCTTTTTTTTTCTCATTTCCTCAAAATTTCAGTAGAGTTTCGGCAATACTGGGGTGTTGGTTTTTCTAAAGTAATCAATTAATTCCCTAGCCGCTATTTCTCTCTCTTTCTATTTTCTCTTTTTCTTAATTTTTCGACATTCCCGAGATTCAGAAAACGGTCAACATGTAGGTTCGAAACAAATATATACATAGCAAGTAGGATGCATCAGTATGGTCTTTTCATTTCAGGTTGCTAGCCCTAGACGGACCCAACCCCTGTGTTGAGTCACCTAAGTCAAATGCAACGTGATGTAAATAAGTATTCCTACTAGGGATCCGGCATGAAGTCAAGTTATTCTATATTCTATTCCCGAGCGGACAACTCGAATCGAGGAGGGGCAACTTACCGGGAACCAAAAGGCCATCCGGCATTGTAGCTTCTCTGAGCCTCTTTCTTATTTCACGGTATGACACTAATAGAATAGGGAGTCTCAACCAGTAAGCACATCCCCAGAGTTAAAGAGAGAAGGGTGTAGGCACAGTTTATACATAGTTCAGATAATATCAAAGCGGTAACATTTAGCACACACAGCATGTAAGAAAATTTAGATATAACCAAATACAACAATTCATCGAAGCTCGAATTCTGAACCCTAAACAAAACATTCTGGGTTCTTGTCCCCGGGAGAGTCGCCAGAGCAGTCACACCTCCTTTTTTCGCGTTGTACACCCCCGCAAAAGGGAGCGTAAAAGAGTTTTTCCAATTAAAGGACAATCAGAACGGGATTTATTTATTAATTATTCAGAGTCGCACTTGGGAGGTTAATAGTGTCCCAAGTCACCGATTTGAATCCCGAATCGAGGCAGATTATGACTCTGTTATAGTCTGCAAACTAGAAATCCGGATAAGGAATTCTGTCAACCCGTGAGAAGGTGTTAGGCATTCCCGAGTTTCGTGGTTCTAGCACGGTCGCTCAACTGTTGCATTTAATTTTATCTGATTTTAATACATGCTAGCTTATGTGCCTTTTATTTATATACCGCTTTTACCATTATTTATTTTAAAAGACTTGAGACGTCGTGAAAACGTATTTCTAATCACGTCGCCACCAGTGTACACGTGATTATCGACACGTTTCGACTTCGTAGAGATTTGGATTTGGGTCGCAATCAATGCATACACGAGTTTAAGAAAGTAATTTAATTAAATCGCGCTTAATGATTCTATCGCCCTATTATTTGGGGAAAAGGTCGTGGAATTCACTAAACGGCCCTCCCGAATTCTAAGTAATTTCATATAACCATTATTGAGGGCCCCACATTTTATTTTGTTCGGTGAGGCTCGTCTCATATTTTATTTAAAGGCCAATCCTAGAGTGACTATGATTTTTCATACTTCTGTCTCTAAAAATGAAGAAAAGGAGCCTAGTCAACTATTTTTATTGGATTGAAATCATCTGGCCCAAGTCCTAACGTGAAAGCGATTAACATTAGGCTCGGGCCTGCATACCGGACAGATTGGAGCCCAAACAGCTGAAGGTGTGGCCCAAGATCAAGTCTCCGCAGATTCATAGAATGGCAACTTAAAGGCAACTGGCCATAGCCCAATTAGTTCCAAAGTATGCCAACTGATTTTCAGTGTAGCAACTCCATCGCAAAACATCCATTCAATCTATCATGATTAGACTAACATTTAACAATCAACATTCCAAGAAAACTATAATTGCAAATTGCTTACTGATCCAGTTTAAACTGTTAACATTTGGATTATAACCTTAATAGTTAAACTACATGATACTTAATTATAAACAACACTGCTAAGTTGACATTCGACTACATTACATCAATTTAAATTCCCGTTCACCAAAGCTAGAATTCAGTGCTCAAATGATTTTTTAATTACGGACTAACTTAACTACAGAACTTCAGCCATGTTTGAAGCTATTTTTATAACTGCAAAACAAATAAGAATTCCAACTCTTAGCACAAACCCAAAAGAGTAACAACACACAGTACAATATTGGTCCCAATTAACACAACAAGCTACAAATGTTCTATTTATGCGACCTTGTTAATCAAATAATTACTACGAAATCAACTACAAGATACTATTCAATAGGAAGCAATCTTCAGCGTATAAATTTGATGAAACTTCTTCATTCCACTTCCAATTCAACAGTTACATTGTGACAAGTTCAAAAGGGTACCTGAAGTATGATTCAAATAAGAAGAAGAGAGGTAGTCAGCGGCAGCAGCAAAGCAACAACAAGATATGATAATCAACTGCCCAGAAGTGAATTTAGAGTCCAGAAAATTCAGTAACCAACAGAGAACTCAGCAAGTCAATCCTCAACCATCTTGAATAATCCAATTTTAACTCGAAACCAAACCCAAATTCCACACACATACAACAGAAGACCCAACTGAAGCTCAGAACCAACAATTCCCAAAATCTGCCAATTACTTTAGATCCTAAGTAAATTAATAAGCTAAATCACTTGTTCAACAATTCGAAAATGAGCTAGTGAGGCAATGAAATAGTAAATATTTTTGGTTTTTTTATTTTTTGGACCTTTTGGTTTTGTAGTTTTCTATATCTAAAACTGAAACTAATTTAAAACTGAAATGCAAGGAAACTCAGAATTTTCTTTTTTGAAAATTTTTAGGGCTGAAGGAAGAAGACTTTTTTTTGGTTTTTTAGAGTTTTTGTTTTTGTTTTTGGGTTTTTGAATCTAAGGAAAACTAAAACCTACAATTTCTGAATTGAAATTAAGCTTCAAATCTGAAAAATGAGCAGTCTACTAGGGAATTTTTGGCTGAAGGAGAAGACCCCTTTTACAAGGCATTATGTGCCTTTTTATAGAAGCAAAATAGGGCAGCCCTCAGATTTTGGACTTGCACCTGCGCTCCCTTAATAATTACAGCTTTTAATACCTCAATTATTTCCTTCTTTGCTATTTAGTCCTCTTAATCTTTACTTGAAGCCCAAGTTTATCAATTCAAAACCTGAAATTGGCCCTTAGTCCCTGCTGGAAGCTTCCTATTTCAGTTAACAAAATATTCTCCCTACTTAGAATACCTAGACTACCCGTAAACACCTCTTAACAAAATATTCTCCCTACATAGAATACCTAGAATCTCCTTAAACACCCCTGAAATTACTAACCTTCCCAACCTTGGTTAACCCCAACCCTTTTTACCCCAGTTAAAAACTTAACCAAAGTTATCTAATTAGCTATAACCAATCAAACAAACACAAACGAACCAAATTCAATCCAGAAGAACCACTATCAAAACAAAGCAAAATATCAAATCAGCATCGTATTGAAACAAATGAGAAGATTAAGCAAACTAACGATTAATTAACGGTCGAGCATTCAAACTAAGGACAAATCAAAAACCAATCAAAATTTAAACAAAAAACTAAGAACTGGCTTAAGACGAATTAAACTGTCAATTAAAACTATTAAAAGATGAAATCAGATTTTAACCTAGAAACTAAACTCATGCTTGATTAAACTAAACAAAACGACGAAACGACTTAAAAGCTAAAGAAAGAAGAAACTCACTGAATTTAGTCTCTGATTCAAAAATTTCGAAAAATAACTTCGAGTTAATATAATAGGTATATTTCATAAGTAATAGACCTATGATATTAGCCCGAAGCCACTCGTCAATGAAAAACCTTCAAACATCCCCAGCGGGTCAGACCCTCGAATTCAATATCGCCCAATTCTGGTGGTTTATTGACAGGTATAACAGGATAAATGAGGTGAAGGAGGTCTGAAACAGGTGTGGGGTGAGTTTGGATTCATTCCGGTGAATTGGAGATGTGGCCTCAAATCTCGATTTGAATTTTGAGAAAATCGGCTTGTAGTTGAAAGCCAATGAGTGCATATTTGGGCTGAGGGGTCAAGGAGGTTCAAGGGTGTGATTTTGAACCAATTTGGATGAATTTGTGTTTTGACCTAAGTTTTCAAATCAAGATTCGAACAGTTGAGTTTGGTTTGGAAGGAAATGGTTGTCATGGTTGTAAAGAGGAGGTTGAAGAGAGTGGGTGGTGTTAGTTTGGTCGAGTTTGGTGGTGGCGCCGCGGGGTTTTGGGGTGAGGGAGATGGCGACGACGTCTCTAGGGTTTCTGAGAGGTGAGGAAGACGATGAAGAATATGGGTGGGGGGTCGTTAGGACAGTCTTATAGGGAATATCATAGGACGAGATCAACCGTCAGATTAAAATCAAACGGCCTTGATCTAACGAATGAAGCGTCACCGTTTGGACTCCAAGGATGTGGACTGGGGTAAGGGGAAAAGACTTGGGCCGGCTGAGTGGGTTTGGGGGTTTGGGCTTGGAATGTACATATATTTTGTGTTGAATTTCTATTGGGCTAAGCCAATTTGGCCGAAATGAGGGGTCTCTTATGAGACAGCCCTTTTCCCTTTGTTTTTCTTTTATTTCCTTTTTGGTATGTTTTTGTATTTTGTATTTTTGTATTATTTTTTCTAATTTTTATAGAAATGCAAACATTAAAATAAAATACTAATATATTTCAAAATTAAACTAATTATCTCCTAAAATTATTTTAAACCTATTTCACGACAAATTCATAATTAAACAATTAAAATGAAAAAATGAACTATTCTTGTGATTTTTCATATTTTATTCTAAAACAAATTGACCCCCTAATTAATACTAAAATATGAATTTAAATTCTAAATGCAAATATATATTTTTGTATTTTCATATGAATTAACATGCACAAATAAAAATACAAACAATTAACACAAAATGACACCAAAACTCACAAAAATTGTAAAAAAAAAATTAATTTCTTTGAATCTTTGGGAATTATCCATATATAGGGCAAAAATTACGTGCTGACAGATAGTCCACACACACTCGAGTATTCCCATCTTTCTTCGGCACGAGAACTACGTTAACTAGCCATGTAGTATATCGGACCACCCGAATTACCCCTGCTTTTAATTGTTTTGTGATTTCTTCTTTTATCTTATCACTGACATCAGTCCTAAACTTTATCTGTTTCTACCGAATTGGAGGACAATCAGGGTAAATTAGTAATTTGTGCACTACTATATCAACACTCAGTCCTGGCATATCATCGTACGACCAAGCAAACACATCTTTAAACTCAAACAGGAGTTGAATTATTGCATCCCGCATTTTCTCATCAGTGTGAATGGTTATTTTTGTTTCCCAGATTTCTTCAGAGGTTCTCGGGTTAACAGGTTCTGTATCATTCAAGTTTGGCTTAGGTTTATTCTCAAAATATTCTAGTTCTCGATTTATTTCCCTAAAAGCCTCTTCTTCATCATATTCCGGTTCTTGGTTTATTATTTCACAGTTAGACACTGTGTTTAGATGTGGGTGTGAAGTCCTCAAGCTTGTCATATTATATAAAGCCGCATTATTGAAACTTAAAAGAAGAAATAAAAGAGAAAAATAGCAAAAATTAGAAAGAATAAAGAAAATAAACGATGAAATATTGATTCCATTTCTTGGAATTGGGATGATAACATGGTTTACATTCAGGAATTTAACGACAGGAAACTAAATAAAACATCCGAGTTACACCCTGGGATAACTCGTGATGCAGAAAAAAGTGGTAGGACAAGTCTACCCGGACTCCCACCTGATTGGGAACGGCGTAGCCTTCCAATTTTGAAGTTTAGCATCTGGTCTCATGTATAGCACCTCAGCAGTGATTGTGCTTTCTCCCAGCTGAACCATGTGAGTTTCATAAAGCATTTTTCTCATTGCCTCACATATTTCTTTAATTTCTTCGGCCGTAAAGGCCTCATCATCTTCTTTCTCACTGTATTTTGGCGTGACAAAGGTCTGATAGAGATGTGGCAATGGTTGTGGCAAGACCATCCTTCCCTTTTTCTCTCATTATCCCAATCTTCATCTTCTGGAGTAGGGTGGAAGCCTATCCTGAAGAACTTTTCTATTGTGCGTAGGGTTATTGGCTTCTATATTCCTTGTAGAGCTTTTCCCAATCCTTTTCTTGCCTGAAAACTATGTTTGATCATTTCCTTTGCCACCATGATCGAAGCATTAGATAGGAAAGGTTGGGGAAATGGCTCTCATCCTCGTACTGATCTGCCACTACAACTTCAAAAGCTTGATAAACAATATGTTCACTTCCCAGACCTTGCCTCTAAACATGGGATAGATGAATCCCAATAAATAAACCATTCGTCTTCTCCGTGGACCACAATTCTGATCTTCATACTCAAACTTTACCATTTGGTAGAGGATGGAGGGCATAGCCCCTGCAACATGGATCTAAGGCCTTCTTAGAAGAAAGTTGTAAGATGTATCCATGTCCAACATCTGGAAGGTCACCTCGAAATCCACCGGGACTATGGTTAATACCAGATCTATCTCTCCGATGGTATCCCTTTTAATGCTATCAAAGTCTTTTACACAGACGTTACTGGGACGCATCCTTCCAGTCCCAATTTCTATTCTCTGCAGTGTGGAGAGTGGGAAAATCTCAACACTCGAACCTCCATCCACCATAACTCACTTGACATAGTAACCTTCACATTTGACAGTCAGTTGCAAGGCTTTGTTGTGAGTCGCTCCCTCCGGAGGCAAGTAATTATTACTAAATTAGAGTTGATTAATGGCAAAGAACCTTTCTGCCATTCTTTCAAGTTGTTCGACTGAAATTTCAGTTGGCACAAATGCCTCGTTCAGAGTTTTAATTAAAATCTTCTGATGTTCAGAGGATTTCATTAACAAAGACAGCATGGACACCTGTTCAGGATATTTTCACAACTGATCAACCACTTCATAATTAGGTATCTTCATTTTCTGGAAGAAAACTTCTGCGACCTCAGCACTCATAGGCTTCTTCGATGGGCGCTTTCGCGTGGCATTATTTACCTCCTGTACATTCAAATATTTATCAGCAAAATTATTTCCTGGAAGTTCTCTCGTGATTTCTTTACCCTTGTATGTAACTACAGTCTGCTGATAATTGGCACCGCAGATGGGTCCGTCATTGGCTTCTGTGGCACGCGTCCAATAAACACTGCTCATTCAGCCGAAGCGGTTTGATTGTCCCCCGGACCACATAAGCTCTTTTTGGTACATACATTGGTGTTCCCTTTTTCACTTCAAATTTATTTGGAGTACTCACAACCAGTGGCTTTTCTTGGCGATCTCGGGGAACATAGAGAATTTCATTTTTAGGTGGCACTACCTCTGCTTTGGTTTCAACCTTCTTCTAAGGTTCAGTCTTGATGATTTTCTTCATCTTTTACCCTTTCTCTTGCTTCAGAGCTGCTTTAGGCTTCTTTTCTGCATCGGCGATAGCAATTATAGCTTTCAAGGCTAGATCAAACTCCCTGTCTTCACAAATCATCCTGATCACCGGCCCGTTATTATGAGCGGGCAACAGATTGTTAGTCACATTTGGGATTTCCTCGTCACTTAGCACTAACTTGCCATGTTCTATCAAATTCTCCATCGCTCTTTTCAATGTCCAACAATCATTGGTATCATGCCCTTCTTCCCCCAAATGATAAGCACACCTGACACTGGCTCTATAAGCAGGCGACGCTGGATTTTGCCTTGTTTGAGAAACCGGAGTAGACCCATTTGGACAAGCTTTAGGAATAAATCAGAGTAGGGTTCACCAATGGGTGTGAAAGTTTGCCTCCTGGGTGGCTCACGAGGAGGAAACTTATTCTATGGAGGACAGTGATTATAGTGGTTTTGGTGAGAAGGCTGATTTCTTTGGAATGAAGGTTGATTTCTATTGGTCTACGGTTGGGTCTGGCATAGGGTTGAGCATTCATGACCGTATAAGTTGAGGGAGTGTATGCCATATCAGAATGAGGATAGTAGTGTTGAGGGGTTCACTCGGAGAGCACAGGTCTAGGAGTCCGGTATCTTCTTCCCCCTGATGCTGCCATAGCCGTTTCCTCTTTCTTTTTACCTTTGTCCATTCCTCCATACTCGCCTTGGATGGCTTGGGAGGTTCGACTGATGGCTGACTGACTCAAAATCCTATCTATTTTCAAATCATTCTCTACCATTTCACCGATTTTGATGGCCTCTACAAAAGGCTTACCCATGGCCGACATCATGTTTTTGAAGTAATCGGGTTCTTGGGCCTGAAGGAAGACGGTGACCATTTCTATCTCATCTATGGGATCTCGATGCCTGTTTGCACCACTTAATAGCATATTCTCCGAAGCTTTCTGAGGGTTTCTTCTTCAAATTTGACAGGGAATTCCGGTCTGGTGCGATGTCAATGTTGTATTGAAACTGCTTTACAAAATCTCTGGCAAGATCATCCCAAATGTGCCATCGTGAGACGCCTTGGTCTATATACCATTCAAAAGCAGGGCCCACTAAGCTCTTCCCGAAGTAAGCTATCAACAACTCACCTTTTTTGACGGCCCACGCAGCTGATTGCAGTACTTTTTCAAGTGAGCAATGGGATCACCATGCCCATCATACTTTCCAAACTTTGGTGTTTTAAACCCCGAGGGTAGATGCATTATGGGAACATGCACAGATCTGTATAAGAAACACTCTTTTGCCCACTCAACCCTTGTATATTCTTTAAACTCTACTCAAGACTCCTCTTTCTTTTTGCCATCTCGTCTTGTTCAGAAGCATTGGGGGTTTGACCTTTTTCTGGAGTGAGCTCATATGGTGGTGGCTGAGGATAATCATATGTGGGGTATTGCGGAAGTTCTGGCTGGTAAGTACGAGTATGATAAGTGAAGGCCAATGCATCAAACACCGGTCTTGTGACTGCGGGCTATGTAGTAGCAAAGGATGGTGGAGCACTGAAGATGTTAGGAACTGTCCCGGGCATGAATGCCTGGGGTAAACCTCAGAAGTTGCTCGCAAAAAAAGAGCGGATATAGTAGGTTGTCCCATATGGATGTTTGGGTGGTTGATGGGAATGTTAGAGGTACTTTTTGGTCTTGAGAACAACTCAAGAAAACCAGGGATGGCACTCGGGGGTTCTTTTCCGTTTGTCCATGCGTCCTACATCTCCATTACCCTCAGCTGTAGGATTCTTTTCTCTTCGGCCACTGCGGACTCTGAGGCAGGGACACCCGAGAATGGGCTGTCTTCAGAAATAGGAATTTCTTGGAGGGACATTTCTGACAACATTTCTGCACTTCCTTTGGATCTAGTAAAGTAGTGGTGTGGAGCCAGTTTACCACAAAACCAACTACTTGATTCAATAAACCTGATTGGAGTTGACAGCAACAAACGGTTAGTCTGAGACAAATAACAGATAGGTAATCGCACGTTGGAGTGTGATGTACCTATACAGTTAAATGGATTTCTACATGTTTTGCAACGGTTGCATGCGTCATCTCGACTTTCTTTTCCTTGATTTTTCTCATTTTATTTTCTTTCTTTATTTTTTTGCCATGATTTTTCTTTAATTTTCTCCTGCTCTTTTGCTTCTTTTGTTTTTCCTTTATTTTCTTCCCTCTCTTTTTTGCTTTTTCTCTTAAGGTTACGGTCGAATCTGATGAAGGTTGTCTACGTATCATGACCCCACATGAATCAGACCAAGCATAGTTTGTGAAAATAAGTGCAAAAAAAAAGAAACAATATTTGGGAATTTTCAATTTTTATTAATAAAACACTCTATTACAAAACTAGACTTTTCTTGGAAAGCAAAACAGTAGACTCGAAATAGAACAAAGTATAGACTCAGGAACCACTGACAGACTCTCATGCGAAAAGGAAATACAGAATCTAGCAGACGACAAACTCTAAAGGAAAAGGAAAATACGAACTCAGACTATGAATACATTAATGCTCTAAATATTGGTGCCTGCGGGGCATTGTTCGACCTCGCCGCAGGCTTAGACGCAAGGCCCCTTTGAAGTTGCTCCAGTTCATTCATTATCTGCTTGACAAATATCATTACTGTCGAAAAGAAGGTGGTGCGAGTCATGTTATCGCACATTCGACATTTCCTAGTGATGGCATGAGCAATGGTCAGAATCCTATCTCTGGTTCGGCCTTTTTCTAGGAGCAGGCTCTCTATTTGATTATCCCTAGCTTTCAAACCTGGGAGTCACGAAGATGCTGACTCTGTAATTGCTAAATTTCTTGTTCTATTAGGGCCATTAAGTCATAGCAGTGTTCATTTTCAACCTCAAAAGCTTTGGCTTGTTTAGCTTCCTCATCCTCAAGGGTAGTCATTTTCCTTCTCAAATTGGCAATGGTATTTTCATAATCTCTCTTCATCTGCTGCATGAACTATGTGTGCGCTCTTCTGTTTTCTTTTCCCAATGTGCCCGAAGTTTTGCTATGGTACCATTGGACTTTTCTAGATCCTCCTGACACTCAATGATTTCCTTATTCAACCCATTTATCAACCTTTCATCAGACCGACTTCTTTGTTGGTTGTTAGCATCTATTCGCATCTGTCGAATTTGAGCCTTGAGAGTTTCATTTTCTTGGGCCAGCTTCTTTTTATCCCCTTCGTCGACTGCGGCTTGCAAACTATTTTCGAACCGGAGATCCTATACCTAATTTTCCAATGCTCCTATGCGGGCCCTGTATTCCCTTTCTTTTCCTAACCAACCCCACTGTTCCTGTGATGATTCAACAAAGTCCTGGAGGTGTGGTCTTTTCGCTGGTCTCTCATACTCAATTTCTCTCCTAGACCAAGCAAGATATCCTGGCGACACTTCGCCTTTGGCCCGATCCCTCACACAAGTAGTTGCTTTTAAGTATTGACATTCATTCCAGATTTGGCGGACTTTTGCTTCAGGAAACTGTCCGTTAGGGCTAATCTCAATTACTTGAGTACTAAGATCCTCATCCTCTGGCACTATTTGGCATCTTCCAAGTTGTCTCAAAAACCGATATGGAGCATAAGGCTTGATGCTCTTAAGTCCCATTAAGAGAAAATGCGACCTAGCCGCTGGCATATATATGATTTCATCGATGGGTAAACCATCCAAGCATCCACTGTATTTGACTGGCAGTGAGGGTCTGAAAGTATGATATCCACGCTGTTACTCCTCCAGGTAAATTGAGCCCGTCAATTCTTGTGTAAAACACTCATATATAGGTTTTCTTAGATGAACCATAACTCAGGAACTTGGAATGGTGACATAGATGTTCGGTCATCCACATCTGGAACAACAAATTACACCCTTCAAAAAAAGTCTCCTCAGTTTTACAGGCTGTGAGAGCTCAGATTTTTCAATTACTATCATGGGTGCAAGAGTGCTTTTGTCATGACTAAATAGAGTACTGATGACCCCAACTATTTTATTTCAACATTTCTATCTTTCCTCGGAAACACCAAAATCCCCAAAAAGGTTATCATAAAAGCCACACGTCTATGTTCATCCCACTTTTGGCAGTTACTTTTGCTGCATAGCTTGTTGTCCGGATTGTTAAACCCTCCCAGGTGGCCATATCTGTGGTATATGAAGTGCGGAGTACAAAAGCCTTTTTCCAACTCCGGGTTGTGGACCGTCTTGCTTATCTTCAGTGAGTCCAAGAATCGGTGCGCAACTACAGTTCTCTAGGCAACCAAGTATTTTTGTCGTAAAGGCACCTAATCACTTCCAATGTACTTGGCTATCTCCTCCAAGGTCGGGGTGATTCAAAATCTGAAAAATGGAAGACGTTGTGTGACGAGCCCCAACAGGTGACAACTGCCCTTATAATGCCCCCTCAGGGCATATTTCTAGCAAACCGATAAGCTCTTTAAGATATTTCTTGACATCATCTTGCCCTTCTGCCCCTAAATCGTTCCATCATAGACGCAAGTTCAAAGGATATCTATTCATCATTGAGAAATATTCATTTTGAATCGTGCTCATCCTGCACATTTATTAAGGTGATTTAATCACTTATTTGACCTAAAAAAAAAAGAAAAATTATTATTTTTTCAGAATTTTCATTTTCAAACAAAACCGGCTTTGCGAATACGACCTTTCAACACTTCAGGAGGAAGATTTTAAGGTTGTGCCCGCTAACTGTTAAAATGACACAAGGTGGTTGTTCTTGCAAAAACGGTCTTCCGGTTCCCTTTTGGGGACATTCGGCTTATTTACGCAAAAATGACATCACCCGATTTTTTTTACGACACACATTAAAATGTTAAAATTTTTTGGGATATTTTTGAAAAAAGGAAGTTGGACTAGACGGGGGTTTTCTACGTATCCCACATCTGGTGAGAATCAAAACTTGCGTAGTTCGGGCAAATAAAACAAACTATTTTAAAACATGACTCTTTTATTTCTTTTTTCTTTTTCAAAATTCACGCACTATTTTCTCAAAAACACAAACAATTTTCTCTTTTCATTTTCTTCTATTTTTTTAAAAAATTCGGCAGAGTTTCGGCCCTATTTGAATATTGGTTTTTTGTTCTAAACTGGGTAATTACTCTCTTTATTGCTATTTCTCTTCTTCCTCCTTTTTCTAAATTTTCCAAGATCCACAAGCCGGTCAGCATGCAAGTCCAAGGCAAATAAATGCATAACAAACAAGTATGATGCATCAAGATGGTCTTTTTCATTTCAGGTTGCTTGTCCTAGACGGACTCAATCCCTGTGTTGAGTCCCTTAAGTCAAATGCACATGATGCAAATAAGCGTTCCAACTAGAGATCCGACATGAAATTAAGTTATTCTAGGTTCAAAACCTGGGTTTATCTCCTAGATTGCGTACCCGAGCGAATAACTCGAATCGAGGAGGGGGCTACGTACTGGGGACCCGCAAGATCGTCCAGCTTAGTAACTTGTCCGAGCCTCTTTTTTATTTCAGGGGTATGACACTAACATAATAGGGAGTCTCAACCAGTAAGCACATCCCTAGAGGTGAGAAGAGAAGGGTTTCATCACAGTTTATATACATTCCAAATAATATCAAAGCGGTAAAGAATTTAGCACATTTAGCATGAAATATGTAGGAAAATCAGATAAAGCCAAATATAACAGTTATTCTAAGCTCGAATACTTAAACCTTGAACCAAAGTTCTGGGTTTGTTTCCCCAGCAGAGTCGCTAGAGCTTTCACTCCTCCTTTTTACACACCTACCCCGAAGGATAATGTATATGGGGTTATTTCTATTTTAAGTAATATTATTTGGATCGATATTATCTATTTATTTAGAGTTGCCACTTAGGATAGGTTTGGCTTTGGGTGTCCCAAGTCACCGGTTTATCTTGAATCCGAACCGAGGAAAATTTTTGACTTTCCAATTGGAGTCTGTGAACCAGAAATTCTAAATAACGAATTATGTTGACCCGAGGGAAGGTGTTAGGCACCCCCGGATCCAGTGGCCCTAGTACGATCGCTTAAATTATTATAAATATCTACATATCTGATTTTAAACATGTTTAACTTATGTGCCTTTTAACATTAAATTGATTTTATTATTATTTTAAAAAGAATTGCAACGTCGTAAAAGCGCATCTCGAACCACGTCACATAAATGCACCCTCGATTTTCGATACATTACGACTTCGTTGAGATTTAGATTTGGGTCACATAAATGTGCACCCATATTTAGGAAGTTAAAATTATTTAACTTTGAGGGAGACCGTAAAATTTGCTAAACGGCACGCCCTGAATTTTAAGTATTTTAAATTAAGCATTGAATGAGGGGCCCGCAATTATGTCTTTTTGTTTGGAGAGTCTCATCTTATTTTATTATTTTAAAGGCTATCATAGAGCATACTACAATTTTCTATTTCATTGTCTCTAAAAATAAAAGAAGAAGAGGCTCTACTTAATTGGTGTTACTAAAAAAAACATCTGAATAAAACCCTTAGGCAATTTTGGGCTCGAAAAATTGGCACAATTCCTGTTGAAATGGAACCGCCCTGTGATTTGGGCCCTGTTAATGTACTGCCCAGTCTGGTTTCCTTTGCATTACTGAGCCAAACATTAGACTTAGTTTTGGCCCAATAACGTGAATTGGGGCGAGACTAACAACAAAGTTGATATCATAATTCCGGGTCCAACTTTACTTGAACACACAAGTCATGCATCTAACATGCTGAATTCGAAATTCTACACTAATTCTATACTAATAACATATTAAAATAACTTCCATCAACTAATTCTATGCTAATAACATTCAGCCATGTTTTGTTTCAATTCCTGGTTAATAACATTTACTAATTATTTGCTTTAATTCATGTTGTAGCTGACAATTACTAATTATTCACAATCATTCAAATATCCAGTTATCAACTATAGATGAGGGTCTAAAATCAGTTTCCAAACTTATGCCATTTACTAAAGCTAATCAACAAAATGAAACTATTCTAGGCTAATTAATGATAAGCAAATTCAACAGTTCAAATTACACGTCCAGCTCGATTTGATTTCAGTATAATTGTGCCTCTCAATTCGAATGACCTTAATCTATAATCTCAAGTTCAATTTCATGTTCACAGCATTCTTCAGCTAAACAGAATCAATCAAGACATTGGGCTATCCTATAGTAAATCTACTCCTAGATGAACAATTAAGACTTAACAGTCCCAAATAACCAAAGTTTAAGGAACTATCAACTGAAATGAAGTTACACTAATCAAATACATATCCACTAGCGTTTATTTTGACTACAAATTTAGAATATGCTACATGAACATAGATCTGGAAGCAAAAACATGAACACTTTCATTTAAGTCAAATTTAGATTACATTGAGGCCAATCCGAGTGTGTACCTGGAATATAATGAAAAGAAGGAAGGAAAAGAATAAACATCAATAATAACAGCAGATCACATCAGTAAATATGGAATTCCAGCTGTAAAACACCATCAAAGGATCCAAACTTGACTGAATAAACCAGTTCCAACTTGAATTCAACCAAAAAAAGCTCAAGTATACCCATAACTGATTAGAATTGGAATCGAATAAACCCATAAATGACCAGTAAACCTCAGGAACAGCTTTAGAAATTAGAAACACCTAGAATAACTTGAAGAAAACCAAAAATGTCCATAGACTCAAATGCAGAAGCCTAAAGACTCATATTTCTTTGAAGCCTCAATGAAACAGTATCTATTTTTGAATGTTCTGTGTTGTTTCTATTTTTTTTTTGTTTTTGAAGGTTTTGAAATTTGAAATTCAAAATTTAGCTTGAAACTTGTGGAATACTCTAAGAGGGAATTTCCAGATCCGGAACCTTGTGAAACAAGGCAGACATGACTGCCTTTAATAGGCAAAGCTAAGGGAAAGTTATTCAAATTTCACTTACACCCCTAGTCCTTCTTTAAAAATTCAGTTTTACCCTATTTACCCCATATTTTCTGAGTTGTTACTCAAGTCACTACACTAAATTTTACTGAAATCTACTCTAAAGCCCTATTCTAGAAGATTCTAGGAAATTTTAGTGTTGTTATCCACTTGAAAAATACCAATAACACCCTTTTTATTCTGGAATATACTAAGTTAGCCTAACTGAAAAATCCCAAGCTATTTTTATTCTTACTTAACAGCTATAACCAAACAATCCTAAACTAAACCTAAACTAATTAAGCCTAGTTACTAAACTAAAGACATTTATGACTATCAACACTAAATCTAACTAACTAAATGTTGTACTGACTAATTAAGCTCAAACCAAAATCAATTAACTATCAAATCAAAGGTTGAACTAATGCTTAAAATGGAATTTAAACTAAAACTAAAATAATTCTAAGAACAGAATCAGTATTGAATCAAAACAGAACAATGTCTAATCTACTAATCGAACAAAAATCGAAAAACAAAATGAGTTTGGATCAAACGGTAAATTAGAACATGAAAACAAAACAGAATTGACAAAATTAAAAACAAAAATTAAACTAGAAATTAACAATCAAAAACAAAAGAAAAAATGATTAAACAAAGAACTGAAAATTGAATTCACATGACTGCCTTCCGACTGATCTCGAACGAGTTTTCCTTGGTATTTTGGACCACAACTGTCCTTAATCATGTGTTTTCATAAGAAAACACATGTTTAAGGGCTATTATAGCCAAAAATCAAAGAATCCCCAACTTTAGAATTTTAGGTTTTTTTCAGCCAAATTTCAATTTGATATTCGAAATGTTCTGGTGATATTCGAATGAAAATAGTTGCATATTTGGACTGAGGGAGTTAAGGAGATTCAGGGGTGTAAGTTTGGTCGGATTTGGATGAGTTTGCGTCTTGGCCGAAAATTTCGATTTGATATTCAAAACTTTTTGTGAGGATTTACGTGAAACTAAGGCTAGATATGGAAAGAGGAGGAAGAGAGAATCCTCGGGTGTATTTTTGGGGTAATTTGGAATATCGCCGCCGGCGGAGACGATTTCCAGCCGGCGGCGCCGGCGGAGGGACAGTGGTGATATGCCGGGGTTACAGGGTGTACGAGGAAGGTGAGAAATATTTTTAGGGTTTAGGAGTTATTTGGACAGTTTTGTGTTAATTCAACATCAATCGTGGACCATTGGATGAGAGAAACTGAACGGACCAGATTAATTCTAACTTAAAGATATCAAAACGACGTAGTATTGACATAACACTACGTCGTTTGAGTGGTCTTAGGGGCCTTTAAAAAACTGGACCGGGTAAGGGTAAATTTGGGCCAATTTGGCCAAGTTTTTGGTGAAATTGGGTTGGGCTGGCCCAAAATTGGGTGTTTATTAAAACTAGCCTTTCTTTAATTTTTTTAATTTACTTTCTTTTCTTCTTTTTGTTTTTATTTACTCTCGCTTTTTATAAATTTTTTTATTTTATTAAATGCAACATTAAAAGCAAGGATCCAAATTAACTACAAAATATATCAATTAATTCCTAAATAGACTAATTCCTAATTAAAAAGCAACCTAAGGTAAAATTAAAAATAGAAATGCCAAGAATTATTTTTTTTTTGTAATATTACAATGCGTACTATTTTGTATTTTTGGAATTATATCAATTAAGAAGCACACAAAAATACAAACAAGATACAAAATTATGCAATTAATTCCTGAAATTCAAATAATAAAGAAAAATCCTAATTCTAAGGAATTTTATAGGAGTAATTTAAGCGTGGAAAAAATCACATGCTGACAAGTATGAAAAGACAGAACTAAAATATATAAGGTGGGGGGGGGGGGGGGGAATGACGAGACTATGAGGTCGTTCCTCTTATTGTCCTTAGGTCATCTTGTTGCCACAACTCGCGTATAGTTAGCGGTTGGTCATGCTGACTTGGGGACATGATCGGTCAAATTCGACCCCATACAATTAGTCCCTCCACTCGCCGGGGTCGCAGCGATATGTGTCATCGATGGGCGGAATCTACACCTCCATTCAGGGAGAGTTTGACTTGTCAAAGGAGGGATGATGTGACCGGTGGGAGACAATAATCATAACTGTCAGAGCGTCAAAACGAAACGGCTTACATTGTATGATGTCAGTGTTCGCATACGTCATCATGGTGCCTATTCTCGAGGCAGGAAAATAGAAATTTTGCCGCTTGGTTTCCCACGTCGATTTGAAGTCTGACGCCTCAATTCTGGTGCCACCCAACCCTATAAATAGGGGAAGGGTTTGATTTAGTTCGATCTTCGGTTATCTGTAAGAGCATTCCAACCATTCAGTTTACATTGTCACAATTCTTTTGCTTATGCCTTTGATTGAAAATTTCCTTCTTCTTATAAGTTGTGTGCACTTCTTTTCTTAATCGAAAATATGTCAAAACCTCACCGAAATGATGAGAGGATCCCAACGATTGCTCAATCAAACATTCCACCACCTTCCGAGGGCAGAGAGATAGAGGGAGAGGAGGACGTCAGTCCTCTTACGGTGGAAGCCTTGTTGCTGAAGAATCCTTCTTCTCGAAGCGATTTCAACAAGAATTCACTCGTTTCGGGTCCGGTGATCTCCAGTCATACCAGAAGCACTTAGACGACCTCCGCATCAAGTACGACATACCTGCCCATGTAGAGATGATTCTCGCGGGGGAGATTACGTCAATGTCCATAGGCCGGGGTACTGTGCCTTTTATGAGTACCCCTTTCTGATTGGCTTTGACCTCCCTCTATTATCATTGGCGGAAGATCTTTGTAGGTTCTACAATATCTTCCCGGCTCAACTCACGTCGTATACCCTAAAAATTAATCTACTACTGACCATGTATGCAGAGTTGGCCGGATGCGAGGTCACTGTCCACCACCTCTTACAATTATTCGATGCCAGTTATCTGATAGGGACCATGGTGTCCTTTAGAGGTCGTGGTAAGAGAGGATTGGTGGTCAAAACTGACGACTGAGTGAGTCACGAGTTTTGGCGTAAATACTTCTTCATCAAGATCGAGCAGATGGTCTCCAACCCAACCGGATTCCCAGAGAGGTGGAATTTATCACGTAAGTATAACAACTTGTCAAGTTCCTTGTTGCTTGTGCTGTTGTGATTCAAATTATTGTATTGAAGCCATAGATCGTCTGCCCCAGCCCATCATCGGACTTAGAAGATGGGTCTCTAGCTTGCTGCCCCATGCAGAAGAGACTCGCACGTGGCCCGCCTTCATGCAACGTTATGCCCCCAAAGTCTCTTCAGTTAGGTTTCTAATTTTTGACTTGTAAGCTTTGAAATCTAGCTCATTTGTGTATGTTTATGACAATAGGTCGAGGCGCCTCTAGGAGGAGGGTGGTGGTTCCCTCTTTCATGCAATATGATGTCGCCTTGGACGCTTGTGATGTATTGTGCGAGTCAGTCCGAGAAGGTCTACCTCTATCTTCTCAGCAGAGGGCTACGTTTGGAACCGCGGCTATGCTGGAGCCAACATTACCAGTGCCGACCCCACAACTCGTCGAAGAACCATCCGATGGCGAAGAGCCATTGGAGAGAAAATAGAGAAGGCTGGAGACGAGAAAGAGGTAGCCACCGAGGTCGACGAGACTAGGACGCCTTAAGTAGTGCCAAGGCTAGTGTTTATGGATGGTGTTACTCTGTTTGGGAGGTCGACTCAGCACATGGGTGATGTTCCCCGTACTAGTTTAGTGCATGCCATTGAAGGAGGGGTTTTTGACTAACATCAAAGGACTAGACAGGGAGGCGGAGTCAGACTCTAACATCTCCTCAGAAGATGTAGATAAGCTTGTGGGTGGACAGATCCATGTATAAATGACGACAGATGGGTCCGACCATCGTATCACAATTTCGAGGGCTTACAACTTGCTACAAAATAGTGAGCACGGTGTGTCGACCCTTGTCTTGCTGTGTGTTGCCCCCGATAGTGAAACGCTTAGCACCGTGATCGATGCAGAGCTGTCACAAAAAGTTGCCGGCATGGCTTTATAGGTATTCTTTCATTTTCTTTCCCCTTTATGTTATTATAGGATCGACCTAAAAACGTGTCTATTTCTGTTTTCTTTTCAGACCCTCATTTTGGAGGTGGAGAGGGGCCGCCGCGAGCAAAAAAGGATGACCCTCTACAGGAAGATACTGAAGAAGTATCGAAAGTATCACCCTAAGCATCAAGCGGTGGTCGACATCTACTAGTAGGACCTCCAATTTTGAGTGTTTTGCGAGGGGCTTGAACATAGGGAGGCCCAGTTGGAGAGCCAGGGGCCCGAGATGGATGAGACAGACAAGAAACTGATGAAAGTCGTGGCCCGTAACAGCTAGCTAGAGACGTTCCTTCGGGAAAAAGATGACGAGCTCGACTGAGTCGAGGGGTGACAGTAGAGAACGTCGATCTGCAGTAGAGGGTGGATAATTTGGCCGACGAGCTTGACGCTGGGACGACAGAAATTAATGAAATTTGAGGGGAGCAAAGTGTCAAGGCAAGCAGAGTGGTGGAATTATAAAGGCAGGTCGTTCCCCCAAGGTCGAGGAACGGGGTCAACTTTCTAAGACCTTCTCGTCTCGTCCCCTATCCGGTCAAGGTTCGCGCCGCAGCACGTATGAGATATGGGTCTTTGCAAAGGTCAAACTCGATGTGTATAGAGACTTTCATGCTAAGGGCGGGGCGATGGAGGAGGAGGTTCAGGCCAGGTGGAGTGAGGCTCGTGCTGCTCGTGAGTCATATTGGTACTACCCCAACTCTCTTGATGGGGAGGGTTCCATTTCTGGGGACTTCAATCACCTCGACTACTTTCCTGGTACAACGATATTTATCCTCCAGGGGGTGACAAGTAGTTGTAGATTTGTATGCTTGTATATTTTTGGCGTCTGGAACGTACTGGAGCCCGTTTATGGGGATGAATATAAATATATTTCGTTGTAATATAAGCTTTACCTTTGTTGCTTCGTCCGCTTGTTGCTTTTCCTTTCTTATTTTTTTATATAATGCTTAGCCTCCGTAGAGGTTGTTTTTGTTATTTGTTGTGAATCCCTCATCATGGTTTGAGTGAGATCGAACTGATGTCAATGCCCTTAGCTATTAGGATATTGTTTACTGTCATCGAAGTAGTATCCGTCGTGGTTCGAACAAGGTCGAATTGATGTCAATGGCCTTAGCCATTAGGATGTTACTTCGACTGTCGTCGAGGTAGTATCTGTCGTTGTTCGAACAAGGTTGAACTGATGTCGATGGCCTTAGCCATTATCGATGGGCTTAGCCATTATTGATTGCCTTAGCCATTAGGATGTTACTTCGATTGTCGTCGAGGTAGTATCCATCGTGGTTCGAACAAGGTCGAACTGATGTGGATGGACTTAGCCATTGTCGATGTCCTTAGCCATTAGGATGTTACTTTGACTGTAATCGAGGTAGTATCGTTCATGGTTCGAACAAGGTCGAACTGATGTCGATGGCCTTAACCATTTTCGATGGCCTTAGCCATTGTCGATGGCCTTAACCATTAGGATGTTACTTCGATTATTGTCAAGGTAGTATCCCTCGTGGTTCGAACCAGGTCGAACTGATGTCGATGGCCTTAGCCATTGTCGATGATGGCCTTAGCCATTAGGATGTTACTTCGAATGACGTCTAGGTAGTATCCATTATGGTTCGAACAAGGTTGAACTAATGTCGATGGACTTAGCCATTGTCGATGGCCTTATCTATTAGGATGTTACTACAATTGTCGTCGAGGTAGTATCCGTCGTGGTTTGAACAAGGTCCAACTGATGTTGATGGCCTTAGCCATTAGGATGTTACTTCGACTGTCGTAGAGGTAGTATCCGTCTTGGTTCGATCAAGGTCGATTTGATGTCTATGGCCTTAGTCATTAGGATCTTACTTCGACTGTCATCGAGGTAGTATCCGTCGTGGTTCGAAGAAGGTCAAACTGATGTCGATGGCCTTAGCCATTGTCAATTTTCACTCATTGGAGAATTTCGTTATACAATGATGATTTTTTTTCACACAATGGAGAATCTTTTCAGTACAATGGAGAATCTTGTCAATACAATGGAGATTTAAATAATGTTGTCCTTTCATTATATTGGCCTAGAGATCGTGTTGACTGGTCGATGTGATGAACTTGCGCTCTGATACCACCAGGTATCCCCTTCACTGCCTCGTTAAAAACCTCCCCAAGAAAACCCAAATGGGACAAAACTCGGGTAAGGGAAAAAGAGTACGCCTGGGGAGATGCATTTCCGAAGTGGAAGTATTTGAGGTGGGCGACGTTCCAATTATTTTGGAGTGGTTTTCCCTCCATTGTTTCTAGTTGGAATCTCCATTATTAGCAACTGCTATGATTTTGTGCGGTCCATCCCAGTTGGTTCCCAACTTTCCCTCATTCGGGTCTTTTGATGCTAGTGTTTTGGCTTTGAGGACGTAGTCACCGATTTTGAGCGGTCTTGTTTTGACGTTTTTGTTGTAGTACCTTTCTGCCTGCTATTTTTGGATTGTCGTTCTTATGTAGGCCATGTCTCTTCGTTCTTCAGTTTCATCTAGGTCTTGCAACCTGCTTTCGTCATTGTCTGTCCCACCGTTATGTGAATATCTTAGGCTCGGTTCCCCGACCTTGACGAGTATGACTGCATCGCTCTCGTAGACCAGCGAGTATGGTGTTTCTCCCATGCTGGATTTGGGCGTAGCCCGATATGCCCATAATACTTCATATGGTAATTCGGGCCATAGACCTTTTGCTTCTTCCAATTTCCTTTTCAATATGCTCAGTATTGTCTTATTGGAAGACTCGGCTTGGCCGTTAGCGGCGGGATGATACGGGGTGGAGAGTATCCGCTTAATGTGCCATTTTTTGAAGAACTCGGTTGTTTTCCTACCGACGAACCGGGGCCCATTATCGCAGCTAATTTCTTTGGGAATGCCAAAACGACATATAATATTTTTCCATGTAAAGGCGATAACCTCTTGTTCGCGTATTTGTGCGTACACACATGCTTCCACCCATTTAGAAAAATAGTCAGTTAAACGAAGATAAAGTGTACCTTTCCTTGTTCTGATGGCAGAGGGCTGATTATATCCATTACCCATTTTATGAAGGTCCATGGCGAGGTGACTGAATAGAGGAGCTCCCCCGCTTGTTGTATCAGGGGGGCGTACTTTTGGCATTATTCGCATTTTCGGACATAGTCTGCTCCTTATTTTTTCATCATGGGCCAGTAATAACCTATGCAAATAAGGTATCTTGAGGGCGCGATTTCATGTGTGGGCGCCGCAATGACCCTCATGCTCCTCTTCTAGTACTTGTCTCATCTGATGTGGTTCGAGGCAATTCGCAAGGGGAACAACAAACGTTCTCTTGTAGAGGTCGTGATTTTCCAAGCTATACCGGGCAACCTGCACCTAGAGTTTCTTGGCTTCTATTTTTTCGTGTAGGAGTGTTCCATCCTGTAGATAGGATACAAGGCAGTTGCGCCAGTCCAAAGGTAAGTTTAAGGAAAGTACCTCGACGTGGTCGACGACCGAATGGAGGAGGGTAACCACGTTTTCTTTGTTGATGTTCTTGATGGCCCCGGCTAGCTCGGCTGGGCTATCTTCCTCGATGTTTTGTGCTCTGGGGATTTGCTCGAAGTGACATTCATCGAACTCAGGTATTAGTTTGTGGATTTCTGATTGGTATTTCTGTAGTCTCTGTTCCTTGATTTGATAAGTCCCGATGACTTGATTTACGATGAGTTAAGAGTCGCAGTGGAGGATGAGTCGTGGGGCCCCATACTTGAGTGCTAATTTCCTACGTGCAACCACAAACTCATACGCGACCTCATTGTTAGTCATCTTGGGACATCGTATGGACTGGCAAATTACTTCACTCGTAGGTACTTCGAGGATGAGTCCCAATCCCGATTCTGAGGCACTCGAGGCGGCGTTAGTAAAGAGGATCCAAAGGTCGGTATTTGCAGTAGTGCGGAGGACCTCTTGTTCCACCTCTGGTAATATTTCCACACTAAAGTCAGTGACGAAGTTGGCAAACACCTGTCACTTGATGGCAGTTCTTAGATGATATGTTATGTCATGCTCGCTGAGCTCTATGGACCACTTGACGAGCCTACCTGAGAGTTCGAGTTTGTGTAGGATGCTCCTTAGGGGAAAGGTTGTTATTACTTTTATGGGATGGCATTAAAAATAGGGTCTAAGTTTTTGTGAAGCTACGACTAGCGCGAGAGCTAGTTTTTCAAGGTGTGGGTACCTCATCTCGGCGTCTATTAAAGTTTTGCTGATATAATAAATAGGGGATTGAGTAACTTTATTTTCACGGACCAAGACAACTAACAATGACTTCAGATACGGTCAGGTACACTAATAAACACTTGCCTGGGTCTATTTTGACGGATATGCCTTTAATTTCCTTAGAGCGTCGATGCACTCCTCGTTCCATTATAGCCTATGGTCTTTCCTCAGTACACTGAAGAACTTTTGGCATCAGTCCGAGGATCCTCAGATGAACCTTGATAGGGCGGCTATTCGCCCAGTCAGTTTCTGTACCCCCTTCTTGCTGTTCATAACCTCAAGTATTGTGTATATGACCTTAATCTGGTCTAGGTTGACTTCAATCCCATGTTGTGACACGAGAAAGCCTAGATATATTCCCGAGGCCATGCGGAAGGCTCACTTTTTGGGTTCAATTTCATCCCGTATGGTCCTCCTCCTTTGATGATATAGTCCTCCTCATTTGCTGACACTGATATGGTCTTTCTCCTTTGCTGATTTCACTAAGATGTCGTCAATATAAACCTCAATTGTCTTGCCGATCTGTTCCTTGAACATCTTATTGACCAACCTTTGGTATGTGGCTCCCGCGTTTTTGAGTCCAAAAGGCATCACTTTATAGCAATAAGTCTCTTGGTGGCTGATGAAAGTCGTCTTTTCTTGGTCCTCTTCGGCCATTAGGATTTGGTTGTAGCCAGAGTAGGCGTCCAAGAAACTCAGCAGTTTGTGCCCTGCTGTTACGTCAATCAGCTGGTAGATATGGGGCAATGGGAAGGAATCTTTGGGGCATGCCTTGTTCAGATCGGTAAAGTCCACACATTCACCATTTCCCGTTTTTCTTTTTAACCATGACCACATTGGCGACCCACTAGGGGTATTTCGATTCTCTGATGGAACTGTTGGCTAACAGCTTGTCTGCTTCTTCACTGACTGTCTCTTTGATTGCGACATTGAATTTCCGCCTCATTTACCATACTGACGGATAGAGGGGGTCGACATTCATCTTATGAGTGGCGATATCTTTTGGGATTCCCGGCATATCTGAGTGAGAGAAGGCAAATAGATCTGCATGGTTAGTTAAGAATTTGTGGTACTTACCTGGTTCGGAGAGGTTGTGCCCAATATAGGCCTTATTGGTGTTGTCGGTATTATCCAGCTGGATCGAGTCGAGGTTTTCAACCGTCACTTTACAAGCTTCTACAACGTCTGGGTCCTTAATGGCCTATGACAGCTGGTTGATTTTGGTTCCTGACATGGCTGATTGTTACGCTTCCGCACTCGCACCTTTCAATTGTTTGGTATGCGCGCAGTCTTGGGCGATCCGGTAGCATTCTTGGGCGGTGTGTTGCTCGCCTTGAATGATGAATGTTCCCTATGGGGTGGGAAATTTGATTACTTGATAGAAGCTCGAGAGAATAGCTCGCATGGCATGTATCCATGGACACCCTATGATGGCGTTGTAAGCCGTTTCCTGGTTCATGTCGCGGAATGTGGTTTCCAACGGGACTTCTTCTGCCAAGATTGGCAGTGTTATTTCTCCGGAGGTTTGATCCACTGCATTGTTAAAACACGTTAGTGTTATGCAACACGGTATTATCTTATCTTTGAGCCTCATATGTACGAGAACTCTTGGATGGATAATATAAGCGCCACTTCCTTCATCTTCCATGATTCTTTTCACGTCAGTATCACAATGCGTAAAGTTATAACTAAAGCATCGTAATGAGGGAATGATAAACCGTCGGTATGAGACTTATCGAAGATGATACTATCTTCAAAGTCATCATACCGTTTGTGAGCGATCATACGCTTCAACTTGTATGTGGTGGTAAACTTTACATGATTGATCGCCGAGTGTGAACTATGATTTCGATTACCGAAATCCCCACAAAAGGCACCAATATTTGACTCAAAAGTTATTAAATATTTTTTAAACAAATCAATAAAAAGAGATGAAAAGGTAAATCGTAATCGAAAATAATACGCCTAGAATGAGCTTGATGATCGGATTAACAACAATAGTAGATGAGAAAAATAGAGAAAGAGAGAGAGAGTGTGTGTGTGTTAAAGAGCTAGAGAACTTGTATATTAAGAAAGATCTGCCTTTTACACAGCTCAAATCCCATTTATATAGTAAGGGATCCTGGTCTAAGTGTGAAAAGACAGAACTAAAGTACATCACATGCGGGGAGGGGAACGACGAGATTATGAGGTCGTTGCTCTTATTGTCCTTAGGACGTCTTGTTGCCACAACTCACGTATAATCAACAGTTGGTCGTGCTGACTTGGAATGTGATCGGCCAAATTCGATCCCATACAAATACCACTTTAAAAAGTGGCTAGCCACATAATATTTACTCATTTCTACTGTAGAATCTCCTCGTATATCTTATTGAGCCTCAAGATTTATCGAGAGGCCCATTACATGAAGACTTTTCATCTAATAAGCAATCTAATTCCAAGAAGCCCACCAATAGTTGGGCAGATGATTTGAACTGGAATTCCATCTTTTGGGCCTTTAAGCTCTATTTTCCTTATATAAAGGTAGGTAGATCCTTAGGGTTTCTCTTCATCGAGAGGGAGGGCGCGCAACAGCATCAGTCATGGTTCTCAAGTAAATTTTCTGCCGTCTCTTTCACACTCTTGTTCGTATAGTTTATATTTATTTTTGAATTCCTTTAATACATGCCATGATTTCTTAATGTACTCGTCGTTGATAAAACTTGGTTATATAATGATATCTTATGCTCCTTTACATTTACCTGGATTTAGCTGATGGAGAAGAATCGATGTTTTTGGAAACGGTTCAAAATCTATATTTATATGCATATTAATGTAGATGAGTATCTGTAATTATGGGGAAAATGTTGCTCGGGTATACAAATAGGAGATATATCTAGTCATTCAAGGAGCAGAATAAGGTATGACTGCGTAGTGATTGATGATACTTTTGAGTATGAAAGGTTTGTGACAATATGTGAATGTCTATTGGAGCGATTGGTGTGGGTAAGAGTTTGAGATATTAGTAATTGACTTTTAGGGGAAAATATTTTCATGGAGAGAGCTTACTGAGAAAATGTTGCTTAGGCATAGACATAGGAATAGCATAAGGTACAAGGATAGTGGGTTGATTATAATCTATGAGTATTAAAGGTTTGCAACAATGTCACGACCAAGGGTGTGGCCTATTTGTCAATAAATTCGAAGGAGAATTATGAGGTTTCAGGTTCGATTCTGAGACAAAAACCACTAGGTGTTTCTTCCCGTATGTGTAGATAGAGTTACCTGGTGTGTGTGAGTTAGCAGGCATGCCGTAGAATTAATCGATATGCGAGCATGCGGGTCTGTACACTATGGTTATCAAACAAAAAAAGAGGTCTGTAACAATGTTATATGACAACTGGTGCATGTAATATGGATAAAAGTTGAGATATTTGCAGTGTTCAACTTTAGGGGAAATAATCTCCAGGGGAGAACATTTTCCAAAATTTGAAATTTTCCCAAGTTATCATATCAAACACCCTAATTCATAGCTAGATTTGACAAGGTTGAAGCTTGCTCTTTAAGGATTAGATTTACCTGCAATTTATTTTCTTGTTTGAATAGAGAATATGATATTCAATAGTTTGAATTGAGAATATGATATTTACTCATGCATAAAGACTGGTGATTAGGTCTTCTAATTTTCATTATACTGCATCTAATTATCCATTGAACATGATATTCAATATAGTTCTTTTTAATTATTTATGAGGTACTCTAAATTGTAGTACTTGAGTATCCTGCTTATGAACCTGCATTAGACGTGTACAGTATTGCCGGCGGACGGCACTCTGCACTCTTGGTCATCTGTGATGTTTCTACTGGGCTTACATAAAATAGTAGATAGTAGGGTAATTTCATTCTATGTTCTACTAAATCTTATATGAAATCGCATTGTAATTTCAGAATGGGTATTGCTCCTGAAAGATTAGTAACCACCAATTTTATTGCATATGAATTTGTTGGAGCTTGTTCATTTCCTTTAGTTTGGCTATTCCCCTGGTAATCGTACAACATAAATTCAAAGTGATGAATCATAATTGTTTTCTTACATTAATTGCAGGACAGAACTCTGTCGTTTTAGTGGTGGCAAGATTTACCCTGGGAGGGGCATCAGATTTATTCGTTCAGATTCTCAGGTATTCTTTCAATAGATAACCTGCCATATTTCTAATAGGTTATGATTACTTTGTTTGTATTCTTAGGAACAGGAGGAAAATCCATGCTAGTTTCCATTATCACTTTATGTATATTTTGACTCTTTTAGGTGTTCCTATTCCTCAATTCAAAATGCAAAAGATACTTCCACAACAGGCTGAAGCCATCAAAACTTACTTGGACAGCTATGTATAGGAAGCAACACAAGAAGGTGAGTTTTCAGTAAACCTTCAGAGTTCAGACCAGATGTTTTACTTTTAAGTTGCCTCTAACTCTGAATAATGGTAATTTTGTTGTCTCATAATCTATACTATTACTAGGGAATATTCCCTTACATAAGTTGCCTCTTGTTTTGCTTGAAAAACATGCATTCGCTACTGAATTTTCCTAGGCCTTTTCCGTTTTTGGATAATATGTTAATGTAATTTTGCAACCTGTGGTTGCTTACATTAGGATATTGCACAAGAGGCTGTTAAAAAGAGGCGACGTGCCACCAAGAAGCCTTACTCTAGGTCCATTGTGGGTGCAACCTTGGAGGTTATCCAGAAGAAAAGAACTGAAAGGCCAGAAGTTCGAGATGCTGCCAGGGAGGCTGCTCTTCGGTTCGTTTCTACTAATTCCTGATTTTGTTTATGTATGTGCATGCCGGCAACATGCATCTAGTTTGTCTCACTTTGGGCCGTCTTATCTGATATTTTGTACCAGACTTAGTCAGGTATTAACATTTTCATCATGTGGTTAATACAGTTACTAGTCTGGGAAATTAATGGTGTCTATTGTTACTGATGTGCTGTTACCACTAAAGCACCTTCTGTTCCATATGGGCCCAACATGAAGTAACCCATTTCTTCTCTTGGAAAAAAACCTTCTGTTAAAATCACCTAATGCCTAAAGCATCACGTAGAGTCTGTTTTCCATCACAATGCGTGGTGTATATCCTGTTGCAAAGAGAATGGATTATGGTGTTAATCGTTGAAGTAAAAGTCGACACATTCGTGATTTTGTTTATTAGTATGCATGCCAATGCCTTGCATTTAGTTTGTGTGTTTTTTGGCAGTCTTATCTGATAATCCGATATCCAGACTTAGTCAGGTATTAACATTTTCATCTTATGGTTAATACAGTTACTAGTCTGGGAAATTAATGGTGTCTATCGTTACAGATGTGCTGATACCATTCAAGCACCTTCTGCTCCATATGGGCCCAACATGAAATTAACCCATTTCTTCCTGTGATATTAATGTGTAAAAACACCTAGAGTCTTAGGTAAAAGCGTATACATGATACCCGATATATCATTCTGATGCAAGGAGAAAGTGGATTATGGTGTTAATAATTGAAGTTCAAGCTGATGCATGTTTTTTGGCGCTGATGGGAATAAACTGATCTTTGTCTATGGCTTTTGTGCAGTGAAATTAAGGAAAGGATTAAGAAGACAAAGGATGAAAAGAAGGCTAAGAAAGCAGAGGTGACGGCCAAGTCCCAAAAAGCTGGGGGAAAGGGCAACCTCCCCAAAGGATCAAAAGGTCCTAAGCTTGGTGGCAGTGGAGGAAAACGTTAAGCTGCTGTTCATTTTGTTTCCTTATTAGCAATAGATTGGCTTGTTTGAAGACACTGTAAACGACCATCATTTACAATAGTTACATTTGCAGACAAAAGTTTCTCGCAGACAGTTTTGCATTTAAGTTGAAAATGCAGCTATTAATTCCCCGCATACTGCTGATCAATTATGGGTGCATTCTCTGTTACGGCTGTTGTTTTTCGCGCAAACAATGTTACAGAAATCTGTCTTTGCTTCAAGTGCGTGTGAAAGCTCTTGCAATTTTTATGTATTGCATTCCTTGTCAAACAGATGGTGGTAGCAAGACCTGGCCACTTAGCTAGTGTAACCAGGCCAGGTGGAAGAGCTGTTACTTGTGAATTAGTTAGTGCATGATAAAAATATTCTGAAGTTAACATTTTTTGTTTAAAATTTTAGAATAAAATAAGTATTGGCTAATCTCTAAAATGCATCTATGAGAATGGCTATTTGTGCACTTACCCCTATATTATTGAGGCTAACCAAACCCTTGGTCAGAGCAAGCTTTGATATTATAATTACGGTGGAGCCTTGAGTTAAGGTTAGGTTGAGTGTTGAGACGTTGAGGTGACTCTATCACGTTTGTTTTCGTGCATATAAGGAAGAATTACTTTCACAATAACTAAATTGATTAAGAGAAATACATAACAATCAATAGTTTAATTTTATGCAATTTGATTGTATAATTTTTATGTGGTTAAATATTTAAAACACAAATGAATTTCTCGCCAAACCAAATGACCTTTCAATCACAATCCCTTTCAATAGCGACACAAGTGCAGTTGCTTGCCTTGCTTCTCCATCTCAGTGGGTGGGAGTAGGCAATCATTACACTTCTTTCGGAAAGACAAATTTTTGGTTTCGAAAACGGTGATGGGTTATGATGCCTTTTTCTTTTCTTCTTTCGGGATGAGATTGTGCGAATAGTATAAGATTGAGGAGGAGCTCCGCCGAAATATAACGACTCAAGGAACCTATTCTCAATTTAAGACAAGACGAACAAAAGTAAAAAAGCTTGGATAGATAGTCCAGTGTATTTGCTCTATTGAGATATGAAGCTGAAATCTCCTGATTCTCAATTCATTTTGTTGAATTATTTGGCCACCCACTCTTCCGACTTTGCTTCCTCGATGACTCAAAACTCTCGCCAATGGACCAAAATGTGGCACCAAAATAAGTCAAATACCTATAGCCATAGGAACTCGAAATATATCATTATTTAGGGGTAAAAAGGCTAGGTTTGTCCCTTTACTTTCATATATAGTTTATGTATCCGTTTCTATCGTTAACAAAGTAAATAAAAATACCCTCAACCCTAACGGTTGGCAACTCAGTGCCTCAAAATTATACACGTGTCATTTTCTTATTGGATATGTTTTAAAGCTTTTTTTACTTAATAATTTCTCTTATTTTGAAATACATTTTATTAGTGGGTCCCACTTCCCGTTTATTTTTTCTTTCCCTTCTTTTTTGTCTCAGCTCCTCAGACAAACCCAACACGCACCACCACCAGGCGGTGTTGGTTGTGGGTCTGCTTTACCTTCCCACTCCCCACGAGCAGGTGTATATAGAGATAGCACCCGGATATGGAGTGAAAGGGGAGTCACATAAAGTATGCCAACCAAGTGAAATTAAGGGTCTGAAAGAGTTCACGATCTGATCTATGAGGTGTTAACCCTCAGCATTTCCTTTCACTAAGGAATGGGCGGATGCTTTAACATAGGCGGATGTAGGACACAGAAAGAATAGATTCAGGTGCTCCTGAGTCAAGAGATTCTTATCCCTAAGTAGCATTCTTGTAAGTACAAAAGGAATTCTCCAATCTCTGAAAAGATAAAGCTAAAAGCAATCTCTGGTATAGATATTGATATTGACCCGTCTCTACAGAAGGTGGTTGGGGATCAAGAGAAGCAAGGCCGGGCACATCATACTCTTCAGGGATTGTGTCATGTCAATTTTCATAGTGAATTTCTTGCGTATCCACCCTGAAAGCGAGAGCTCGAGGCGGTTTGAAATGTCCGCTTCAACCGATGTTTCCCCTCCCAAAGAGCAAAGTTGGCTTGATGAGTGCAGATGAGGAATCGGGAGCAAGAAAACACGTATTTCGGATGCTTGAAGGCCCCGCTGACACGAAGTAATTTAGAAAGATTGTTCTTTATGGGTGGTGATCGGTCATGGTATCCATAGCCTTGCTTCTTTTTCGGCCAAATCCTGATTTTGTTTTGCTTCTCCCGGTTTTACTTTCTTAGATCAAAATTATCAGGTTGCTAGATTAGTGTAATCCTGCTCAAGCAGAACCGTTTGTCCTTCCACAGATACGTTTGCAACCTCTTCCGTGGCAATATATATGGTTCAACAAACTGATGAGCAGTGAAAATATCAAAAAGATTTAATTAATGCATTATAAAAGGGTTAATTCAAAGAAATATTCAAGTTGAAAGTTGGCAGCTTATAAAAAATGAATTAAATACAAAGAGATTTGCAACTGTTGAGGAGAATGGGCAGCAGGCACTGGTGGTAGCAAGAATTGGAACCTTAAAGCATGTTGGCTCTTGAAGGCTCTAAAAATCTTATTAACTCTACTTACTTCATGAAAAGAAAAAGAAAGTAAGGGATTCATACATGAAAAAGAGATACCAAAGTCAAAATTATGTTTCCTTTATTTAGGACCAGCCTCTCTGCCCTAACGGGGGTCGATTGGAAACAACCTCTCTGCCCTTTCGGGTAGGGGTAAGGCTCGTATATATATTACCCTCCCCAGACTCCACTTTGTGGAACTATACTGGGTAGTTTGTTGTTGTTAGGACCACAATATTACATTATGTAGTAGATGACAGGTTATGTTTGCTTTCCGATCAGCATGAACTACTGTTTTGATAGAGACTTGTATGCTGAAGTTGTTGGATTGCTTAATAAAAGACAAAATCTAACGGCCATGCTAGTACCCAAGAGAATATTTGAAGGCGCCAAGCCAAAAAGTAGAGATGGATCTTGTCGACAATTGTCTATTATGTTTGTTGGGACATAAACCCTCCACCCCCAAACAAGAAAAACCAATGTTACAATCTGGCTTTAAATGTTTCTCCTAATATTTGGCAAAATCCTACGTAATTACATTATGCCACAGGAAGAGGCTTTTTTCTGGGGTGTGGGGTGGGGATAAGCTAGTATCAAGTCTAAATTGGAACAAGGATTAATCAAGCAGCCTGAATGATAAGAAGAGAAGAAAACTATGGCCATCTCATGTAACAATCAGAGACAGCTTTCCCGCAAGTGAATCCAGCACATAGAAAAGGTTGTTAATGATCAAGATGTCATAATAACCAAAAATCACATTATAGAATATAGTAAACAATAATACAACATAAGTGTAGCAGAGAGAACGAAGGGAGGATTATCCAAAGTTGAGAACTTAAAGTGCTGAAATGTCTATAAAAGTGGAAGAAATGTACCATAATTTTCTGTACATAAAATTTGACAAAATAGCTACAACTTTTCTCTAATGAAAAATGAGCAAAGTATATTTTCTTAATCTTCTGCAAAACGTATTCTATTCTATGCAAAAAAAAAATGGATCAAGTACATAACAGTAACATTTACATGGAGAAAGATGACACGTCTAAGGAAAAAAAAATTACAATGACATTCTCCACAAAAGAGATGTTTTAAGGCGCAAACCCAACAAATTTTTTTCTGGGGAGCATTGACAAGAAAACATGTCACTTACAGATACTTCAAACCCTTTTACTTGTATGGACTTTCAGATCACTGGGGGTAATTGATACAGAATCTACACAAAGCCCACCTTTGGAATGTGTGCAGTCAATCTGCTTCATTGAAAATCTAACTTCAGTCACAGGATCTGATGAACTGACAATAAATTCACCCACTTTGTACTCAATCCAGCTCCCACGCTTGATATTGCCATTTGCATCGTCTTGCCCAATGTCATCTAGAAAGCACTCACTAACTGCATGTTGCCCATCCGAAGTAAACAGTTCAAACCGTACTGGCCCCAAATCCCATCCATGAGTATGCTCAAAGTTGCAAGCACGTCGGCCAAGTCTTTTGAAAATTTTCCCAAGGTGAACTCTGAATGTTAGTGTGTATATATCAGGAGGAAAAGGAAAGTTCACCGTGCCGCTTACTTCAAACCACCATACCTGCTGGCAATATGCCACAACATGAAACCTGCAAGAAAAAGCGTCAAAGTTTGCGATATCCCTCATCACCAGCAATGGTCAGTTGTGTAAAAACAAGGATGAGACTGATCGTACATTTTGCTAGAAAAAATTAATTAACAGATTAACTTGGTGCTTTATACCACAGAGCAGGCCTGACAAGTTCAAGGCTTCAATTGCCACAGAAGTGAGTTGCCAAACACCAGGCACATTTCCCAGTCTTAAAATATCAGTTAAGGCAACAACAACTACCCAGTATAGTCCCACAAAGTGAGGTCTGGGGAGGGTAATATGTAGACGGGCCTTACCCCTACCCGAAAGGGTAGAGAGGCTGTTTCCAATCGACCCTCGGCTCGAGTTAAGGCACTTCCATTAAAATCTTAATGTTCTTAATTTATCCGATTCTCAGTTATGGATTTTCAACACAATGACATATTCAATAACATAAATCTGAATATGACATCATAACAGCCATTTTCCCATAGATGCAACTAATACACATCAGGTATCTCACTCTAACACGAATTGGAAGAGGTATCATTACTTAAACTGGAAATAATTTTTTGTTGCATTTGCCAGAAAAAGATGCTAAATCAGTTAAAATTTGCAGATCAGAACTCATCGTACAAGCTCATCTGGAAAAAAAAAAAGATGAAGAAAGCAACCCACTAATAACTCTAATCAGGCAACAAAACTGAGGGCATTGAACAAGCGGAGTCAACACCATATAATGGCAAGTAAATCAGAGAATTTTCCACTTAAAAATCCACTCCAGCACTGTCGGGTTTAGAGAGAAGGCTGAAAGTGAAATTGAGTTTGTTTTTGTCCATTTTCGCCTCTGGGTGAATACATAAACCTCTTTTTCACATGTCCCAAGAGAATGGCCTAGTGATTGAGGCAGGGAGAAACAACTTGGAAAGTTTAGGTCCGGATTCCTTCTACAACACTTGGTCTGCTCCAATCTTAGTAGGCATGCTTACCTTGGCAACCTATGCTTGTGGCTAAATAGGTAGCTCAGTGGTCAGTGGATTAGTTGAGGTCCGCATAAGCTGGCCTGATACCACCAATATTTTGCAAAAATCAAATAAAACATAAAAAAGAAACCTAAACTTATTTTAACATGCATTGCTCATAATAATTTTATCGTGTGATGCATGGGATATGGGAAAATCCCAAAATACATACGTAGCCCAACTCATTGGGAAAAAATAGCTACTAATCATTTCAGAAGCAGATATCCAACCAGTTCAAAACTTCAAAATCAGATCATAACTGCAGCAATAAGCTTAAACGACATTGTTACACATGGTTTCAACCGATTAATCTAACCGTGATTCTTCTGTAGGAAACCAGTTCCAATGTCTCCTGTCTTCCATACCAGTTATCGACATCGCTTTCGAGGATATCGACATGCAAATCCTTCCACTTATTCTGTCCAACCATACTTCCTGCATTCTCGCCCATCAAGAACATACATCTTAGTGAGATCAAACATCACACCAAAACATTGTAGCTAAAATTGAACTCATAAAATATACACCAAATTCAACTGCAACAAGATCAACTTATCTTCCTCAAACTTTCTTTCTCAGACCTCAAGTGCAAGACTGAGGTGAACAGTACAGACTGAGAAATTAAGCAGTGGTAACTTTACATGTCATAATCCCTCCCCATACAAGAAAATGAACATAATTGAAAAATACCGCACCCAAAAACTCATAGTCATAGCAAGCTGGCCTAGGCACAACCTTTATCAATTTAGGGAAAACCATACTTATCGTTAGCCAACACCACTTACCCATTAGGTCAGGAAAAAATGGAAAAAAGGAGCAGCAAAAAATACGAATATTAACCACAACAAATAACGCCACTCTATTTTTTATTTTGTTTTTGTGGTTTTCCAGCCTGTGCTCCTTACCTACTTTGGGGCACAACTAATCTGGATTCGCACTGGAAGTAAGCAATCCCTAACAAGGCAACTCCATTCCAGGCTCAAACCCAAATCTGGTTAAGGATGGAGGGATATTTACCACCCAACCACAATCTTTGGTGGTAGCACTTCAGTTCAACTTGAAAACTAAACTTGAATACTACATATAAACATATATATCAGCTAAAGCATCAAATGACAACTACAGAATAGCACCAGCATCAATTATGACCCAAAACCCCCATTTACAAATTATTTATTACAGGAAAACGCAGAAAATCCTTTAGAAACAAATGTCAGCAGAAATAAGGAACTTATCAAAAATATCAACATGCCTTATTGCCATCATCAAACGGGACGGAACGAGCGAGGAGAGCAAAAATGTCTTTCTTACAGAGACCCTCGTAATTTTGTTGAGGCAAAAGGTCGAGCAGTTGGTGGTAATTACAAGGAAGTTTAGATTCCCAAACAGCGCCAGAAGAAGCAGCACCACGAAAAGCACGATTAAGCCGAGCAAGGTTACAAATCTCCGGCGGCGTTAGGTACATGAAAACACACGCCACGCAACTTTCCGGTATATCACCAAGCCCTGGTCTGCCGTTGGCGGACCCGTTTTCCGTCAGGTTAGATAATGATGCGCCCATGCGATTTGGCAGTTTTTTTGTTTTGAGGGGAGGGTCAATTGTGTCAATTCATGGTTTGTCCCGGTGGTCGCCGGCGAGGTAAAGTGGTGGAGTAAAGGCTGAGAATGGCTGACTGCGGTGGTGATCAGTAAGGTGGAAATGCGTGAGAATTTTCTTAACAACACGGTTTCGTAATGTGCAAGATTTCCGCAGTATACAATTTGCTATCTCCCTTTTATTACTCTTTTATTAAGAATATTATAACAGAGAATTCTGCCTAAATATCTTTCCGATATTTTTCAGAAGGGGTATAATATTTAAATTTATTTGTTTTTTAAAAGAATATATTACATGTATGAGTAATAATTATTTGATAAAATATATTGCAATTATAAAAAGGGACACTCAAGTTGTAGCTACTACCAGCAGTGTCGTCCTTATCCAACATCCTAATAACAAAATTTGTAGGGATATTACTGTATAAAGAGTGATGTGGTGCACAAGGTATTTTCACGTTTTTCGAAAAAAGGATTACACTTATGAGCATTTATGGTTATTTTTACGATTTTAAATCTTAATTTATAAATTAATAAAAATAATTTTATTATTATTTTAAGACTCCCTTTCGAATATTACTATATAGTATATGATATTTTCCTCTCTGTTAGAGTTTATCCGGACAAATTTAGATTATTTTGAAATGATTCTAATAGATTGTACCTAGTCACATCATTAAGAAGTATTTTTGTTAGTATTAGAAAATAATTTATGTTTGACTAATCTTTTCAAATGTAACTTTACTCATCAAATTATTAAAAAAGTACATGTATACATTTACCTTGCAAGTAATATTATTTAAAAGAATAATGATTTTACTTATTTATTAGTTGAGACATTAATCATAAATTTTAATTTATATAATTACAAGGTTTCACTTTTTATTTGAGATTTGGTGAGATACACAAAAGAAAGAGTTGTGAAGATAACGGTAAAACAACTATGGTGAAGAAGGAAAATGGAACAATGTTCTAATGGTTTATTTTCCTTTTAGAAAAGTGGTAGTATTATAAATAAAATTACTAATAAGTATATTGTGGTCTTGATTTTAATTTTCTGTATATGCTTCTGAGTAATTTATACTTTCTTTTTCAAATCAGTAAAATTACTTCTCTTGCAATTCAAAATTACTTTTCTTTTTTGGACTAATTAACACGTCAATCTACAAAAAAAGTTGCAGTTTTCAAAAAAAATAAAGATAAATGATTATTTGGTTGGAAAGAAGTTATCAAAGATTATTATTTCACCCTTATAAAAAAATACTAGAATCTCAAGATAACCAATCCCAAGATTAATTATACCGTAATTTTCTCCCAACTAAAAATGAGATAAATTCTTTTTAAATTTGATTCCGGAATTAATTATTCATTATCCCTCGTACCAAGCGAGCCCTAAAAGTACTTTTGGCCTACCAAAAAGCTTAGCGAATATGCTATCTATGTTGGCATCACAAAAATTTAGGCCCCGATTAGCCATGAGTTTTGCCAAAATAGATTTTGGATTTATTTTCACTCATATTTGGCCATAAATTTATCCACATTTTGGCAAAATCCCAAACCCCAAATCCCAAAATCACCCCAAATGCTGATTTTGGGCAAAAAACTCTAAAACTTGGAAATTATATACACGTTTTTCCAAAAAAAAGTTGCAAAATATATTTTGAAAAAGTATATTCAAGCACATTTTCATCTTCAAACCAAACTTCACCTAAATTAAAATTTTCAAAATAAATTTAAAATCTATGATGAAACGCAAGCTAAGTTTTCACATTTGGTGAGCCATCAACAACTTTATTGGCCTCTTGGTAATAGTGGCTGATCTTCGATATGTCTAGACCAAAGATAAGTAATTGGCAACCAGCAACTATATGTGAATATAAAGGATTATCATATTTGAGTAGAGTAAGTACAAGATGTAATTTTACATAAACTTTAAGCGAAAGTATAAGTTATTTTTTGTTTGGTACACATAAACCTTCTAAAAATACAACTTATTTGCGGTAGTATAAGTTATTATTTCTGTGTTATACATAAACCTTGTAATGATGCACAGCGGCGGCTCAACGATAGTTATGGCCTAAAGCTTCAATAAGGGGCCCTAAATTTTTATTGTAGAAGAAAACTTATAATTTTATTTAAAATTTATTTTTCTAGCTTTTTGAGATGCGAAATTATTAATAATTTGTTTATAATCGATTAAGCATATCGATTAGAACATCATCTTCTACGTGTATTATTTCCCTAAAAACTTTTAATTCAATAAATAAGTCTACACCATCAATATCACAGAGACTATTATGTTTCAAAGAGCACTCAAGGTTAGGGAAATTTTTCTTTAATTCTCATCATCTGTAGATCGATCTCAAATTTTGTCACTATATAGGAAACCAAAAATATTTTCATAAGCTTCAAATTGCTCAAATCTATTATGAAGTGAAAAAATAGCTTGGTCTACTATGTATAAGAAGTAATCAATTCGAAAAAATTCTTCAAGAGACCCAAATTCATTTTTTAAAGTCGATAAATTTATCAAGTGCTCCTTTTTGGGATTGTATTAGAGTTTCAATCCTTCTTCTTTTTGGACGTTTGAAACACTCGGATTCATATTTTATAGTTGACATATTAAAACAAAACTCTAGTAAATAACTAAAAAGACGATCTATACTTATAATTTACAAAGAAAATATTTTAATTTTATTTTTAAAAATAGATGCAAATAATAAAATGTAGAACAATCAAACCTGATTCAACAAATAGATAACTTAATAAGCTTTTGCTACTTCAAAATTCTTGATATAACGCCAATATACTTGAACTTGAGTCTTCATGAAAACAAATAAAAAGATGGTACTTGTTTAGTGTTTCTGCTCTATTAGTGATAAATGAGATTGAAATGAAGAGAAACCAAATGAATAGTAGAGAGAAAGAAGTTAAAAAGAGATAAAAATAAACGTGTGCCCATTTATAATAATAATAATAATAATATAATAATAATAATAATAGTAGTAATAATAATAATAATAATAATAATAATAATAATAATACTGCATTATGACACAAATAGTGGAATTGTCATGCGTGCATGAATATCAAAATTGTTCCATTGTCAAACGACCCCTGTCTTGAAAATTTCAGCTTTTTGTCTCTTTAAAATATTTAACATTGTTAAAAAAATTAATAAATATATTAATGGTTAAGAAAATTTGGGGCCCCCTCAAATAAGGGCCCCTAAGCACCCGCTTGACTCGCATTACCCTTCGGCCGCCCCTAATAATGCAAGTAATTTTGAAAAGGGATTTTTACCTATACATCCTATATAACAAACCTTACTACCATTATTGTGCATTGTTTGTTTATTACCCTTATATCTCATGTTTTTGTTACATAATATGTACCAAACAAGATATTTGCTAATTTTCCATCCTAAATTAACACTAGACAATTAAGGCTAATGATATTTGCTTATCTCTTCTTTTCACGCCAATCAGTTTTGAATGCCAATCAGTTTTGAATGATAATTAATGTTTGATTTACTACCAAATAAATTTCCCTTACATTAAGGTAACATATTAAATGCTCCAAATATATCCTCTAAACTAAACCGATTATGTCCTCTAAACGGAAAAAAGATCCATTGGATTTTTTCGACAAAACTGTTTTGAAATTGACTACAGTCATTCCTCCAAACAGAAATTCGTCAAAACTGTGTCGAAATACTACTCTCATTCCTCCATTTAAAATTCGACAAAACTGTTTGGAAATTGACTACTCTCATTCTTCCATTCAAAATCAGATTTTCTTGTTATTGAGTGATAGCCTAATTCCCACAGATTCTCTCTTATTTTTTCATATTTTGTAGTTCTTCCGTGACTGGCAGTAAGGAGATTCTACAATGTCAAAAATTTCGATAATGCTTAAATGTAATGGTTATAGGGATAACCATGGTAGTTTCAGAGATTTTGAAGTTGACGCCATTTTGGTTGATGAAACTGCAAGCTACGGAATTCTCCAATCTACAATTGCAGAACAATTATCGATTGATACATCTGATAAAGTTGTAGAAATAAAATACATTGTGAATGATAATTGTCCTCCGTTGCAGATTAGAAACGATATGGGCGTTCGTGTATATATGGAAACAAAAAAAGAGAATAAAAACTTAGGTTCGTATCCGTTATGTATTAGCATAAGAGATTTCAATATGGAATTGGCAATAACCAATGAACGCCCCATAAGTATAGGTAAGTTTGCGTCGAAACCGAATTCGGAGATTTTTGTGTTCTCTAATCAACTACAATTTGACGCCAATTATCTATAATGAATATACAATGTGAATGTTTTGTCTGCAGGTTCTTCGGGATCATTAAGGTTATTAGAAATTCCATCTTCACCAGCTATTGAGCAATATCAAAGTGAAATAATAATTGAATCTTCTCAAACATGTATTGAGGAAGGTCAAGTGTACCAGGACAAGAAGACGATTGTTGCTGCAATGAAGAATTATGCAGTTATGCAGAAGTTCCAGTTCAGAGTTAAAAGATCAAGTTGTAGAAGGTTTGTAGTTAGTTGTTCATTTTCAAAATTAAACTATTATTTTTATTTATGCAGTTGTATACAATTGTAGTTAATGTATTCAATTGTAGTTAATTGTAGTTATATGTAGTCAATTGTAGTTCATTGTAGTCAATTGTAGTTGTTTGTAGTCAAATGTAGTTACGGAAAACCAGTTTGTCGATATTTGTAGTTAGTTGTAGTTAAATGTAGTCAATTGTAGTTCATTATAGTATTTAATAAAAATGTTTGAAAATTGGATTTTTTTGTAGCTACTGGCTTGTATATGTTGTGGAGAACTGTAAATGGCACTTCAAGGCAACATCTATTAATGATTCATCATTGTTCAAGATAAGAAGTTTTAGCCGACAACACACATGTTGCCGAATGGACGAAACATTCATAAAGCGCAAGTGTACTGCAACAGTAGTTGGTAGCATTGTCGTTCCAAAGTTTTGTGATCCTAAGACTGTTTACATGCCAAAGGACATACAAACTGACATGTTATCCGAACATGGAGTCAACCTAAGCTACATGCAAGCATGGAGAGCAAAGGAAAAAGCATTACGGTTTCTGCGAGGGAATCCGTGTGACTCGTACAACAGATTACCAAAATATTTTTATATTCTTGAGAAGAATTATCCCGGTTCTGTTGTTAAATTGAAGAAGGCAGCAGATGATTGCTTCTTGTATGCATTTGTTGCTCTTTCTACATCAATAAATGGTTGGCAACATTGTAGGCCGGTAGTAGTGGTTGATGGTACATTCTTAAAATCATCATACAGGGGTATTATGCTGACAGCAAGCACCATGGATGCAGCAGGTAACAGATGTAATAATGTTGTAGTTACAATGTAGTTACTTTGTATAAATCAATGTATTTTATATTGCCTAAATTATCCATATATATTTGTATTTAATAGTTAATCTCAAGTTATGTCTACAAATTGTAGGTTCTATTTTTCCCTTGGCATATGCTGTTGTTGATTCTGAGAACGACGCGTCTTGGAGGTGGTTCTTTGAACAATTCAAGGAGGCATATGGTGAAAGACCTTCTATGTGTGTTGTCTCAGACAGGCATGAGAGTATATCGAAGGCAACATCCGTACCCTATCCTGGAATGGCACACTACTTTTGCATGTGGCATATATGGACAAATATAAGGTCAAAATTCAAGAAGTCACATCTACAATTACATGAATTGTACTTTGCTATAGCACGATCATATACTCTGGATGATTTCAATGAAAGAATGATGAAGATTCAGGAGGTAGACCCACGTGTTTCGTCTTACCTACATGATATTGGATATCATAGATGGTCAAGAGTACATGCAACGGCAAATAGAACTTTTACTATGACATCAAACATTGCAGAGTCATTGAACGCTGTTACAAAAGAGGCAAGAGAGCTGCCAATATTTGATCTATTGGAGTATATGAGGACTATTATAAACGTTGGACAAAAGACAAGTTATTGAAGGCAAAGGGTACTTTCACATTACTTGGGCACAAATTCAACAAAGAATTGGAAGATAACACTCTATTATCCCATAAACTAAAGGTAATATATTATTGTTTGGTGCATGAAAAAAAAACAAAAAAAGTAGTAGATGAAAATGTTGTTTCCAGAGAGTTTTAAAAATGTAGACGATTGTAGTTAAATGTTGTTAATGTTTTATGAATTATTTCCAGTGAGTTTTAAAAATGTAGACGATTGTAGTTAAATGTAGTTAATGTTTTATGCCGTTTATTTGTAGATTGTAGATTGTATTTCCAGAGAGTTTTAAAATGTAGATTGTAGTTAAATGTTGTTAATGTTTTATGAATTATTTCCAGTGAGTTTTAAAAATGTAGACGATTGTAGTTAAATGTAGTTAATGTTTTATGAATGATTTCCAGAGAGTTTTAAAAATGTAGACGATTGTAGTTAAATGTAGCTAATGTTTTATGAATTATTTCCAGAAAGTTTTAAAAATGTAGACGATTGTAGTTAAATGTAGTTAATGTTTTATGCCGTTTATTTGTAGCTGATTTGTAGTTAACTGATTGTTGCTAACATAGTTAACTTATTGACACCTTATTATTTTCTTTTTGATCTTGAATTGTAGGTGAGAGCTTCAACCGATCATATACACACTGTGTTAGATGGCGTGAAGAGGTACATTGTATATTTAGAAAATAAGAAATGTAGTTGTGGACAATTTCAACTTGATGAACTTCCATGTGCACATGCTTTGGCATCATTAAGGCATAGGAATGAAAGGCCGGACAACTATTGCTCACCGTATTACACAACTAAGAGCCTACTACTTACATATGAATTGCCAGTTAATCCTCTTCCTGATGAAGCAAAATGGGATGTTCCACAACATATTTTGGATGATGTAATAAAGCCACCGGCTGGAGATTAAAGGCAGCCAGGAAGACCTCACAAGGAAAGATATAAAAAATTTGATGAAATAAACTCAAAGAAGTACAAGGTGTCATGTGGCAATTGTGGAGGTGAAGGGCATAACAAAAGAAGTTGCAAGAATGCGCCGAAAAAGGCATGAATATAATGTAGCTACAATAGTTATTCAAAATAAATGGTAGTTATCCCAGATTATCGGAATTTAAGGTGTAACTGTAATACATTTTTGACGATAATAAAGAAGTTTACTAATATACTTGAGTAATGTAAACTGTTTGCAGATTGTTGTTATAATGTACTTTAAGTGATTTCGAAATGTGTTATCGACATAATAGATAAAGACAGAATGTTGTAGATAAAGAAAAAACGTTGTAGTTCATTTTCATGAAATCTAAGTAAGAAACATCATCATGTTTATCTGAAAACATATATTGTGCAAATGTACTGCAACAGTGCATGTAGCGTTGGACTTCCAACAATTTGTAGTTATGTAATTGTAGTTATATGCAGAAACAATGTGTAGTTATATATAATTGTATGTAATTGTAGTCACTACATTAATAATGTCTAATGTATTCATGAAGCTATTGTTCATTACAACCAAATGACTACATTTACAATACATATTGCCTTGAGGAGAAGAGGGAGCATGATATGGAATTGTAGATAATTGTAGTTTCCTTTAATACTGTTATCATTATCAATAGAGTTAACATCTGTATTGCATTTCTGAAACAAATATGTTCTAAACTGAAATGGGAGATCAGAGTTGTAATCAGAATAAAAACAATCTCACAACAAAAGTGAACATACAGTGCAACTAAATGCACAGATGAATCTCAGAAAAATGGCAAACAGAAATGCAAACTTAAGGTTATTTTTCCAAAGCAATTGTTCAGTACAAAAAAACTGACATATTCTCCACTAACTACAAAATTGTTCAGTATCCATGAAACATTGTGGGTTACAATCAAAGTTCATTACAATAATACACACTATTTCCTCTTTCGTTCCACTTTAGTTCTCTCATTTTTTGGCGGTGGACCCCTCCTCCTTGCAAGCCTGCCTGTAACCTCGCTCTCACTGATTGAACCATCGTTTAGCTTCTTTGTGGCGTAGTCCCACAACAGAGCTCCATAGCGTCTACGGTGTTTGTTAATATCATTAAGATCCTCCTTTGGTATAGACAAATCACCATTGCTAATATATTCCGCAAATGCAGCAACAAATACACCGCAATCCCTGCAGATTATGAGTAATTTTCATTAAATACCAAAAACCAAATAAATTTTAATTAAACATATAGAAAGGGAGTTTAGTTTTTTACAGTGAGCCTTCCTTTTGTTGTGGAATCTCGGCAACCATCCATTGTATGTTTAGAGGGTCCGTAACTGGCTTCTCTACGTATGACTTTGTATTCTTGAAGTCTATGTCCTTGCGTTTACCGTAGAAACCAGTGCATGACAAATAAAGAGGAATAATTGTTGAAAATTTTTCAGCCAAAGCTTGAACTGTTTTGTTACGCTTTGCCCTCACCAATGAATCATACACATACAGTTGCCGGTCCTTTATGTCAAACACTAACAACAACCAATGGAAGTTCTCTACAAGGTTAACAGGCATTACCACATAATCCACAAGATCACATGCTACATTTGCAAGAATTCGATAGCCCATAATGTATTCTCCAATATCGTCATCGGCTTTTACAACAGAATTCCTTTGATTAATTGGAGCAGCAGAGAACTTATCATAGATACTTTCAACTTTTGTCTTGAACAAACAGTCTGTTGTTGTAAATCTACAGTTGTTGTTGGGGCCATATTTCCCCTTCTTTCTCAAATAGTACATTATAACATCGATGTGCTGAAAAAAGTAAAAGTTGCATTTATAATATGTAGTTCAAGTTTGTACATTAAGGCAGTCTTTAAAATGCTGTCAACAGTGTTCAATAAACTACATGTTGTATTGAATTGTAGTTAAATGGAGTGAATTGACTTTAAATGTAGTTAAAGCAATCTGTATTTAATGCAATTTGTAGTTAATGCAAATGTATTCAATTGTAGTCATTTGTAGTCAATAAGAACTACATTTGCATATAACAAGACATACTTAAAGATGTTTAGATAGAATAAGCTATTGGATATCAGTTGTTCAATATCAACAATTAACAGAGCATACAAGATGAAAGAAAACAAATAATGGCTGTGTATAACAGTTTGACAGCTACAAAAGTGAAAATAACAGCTACAAGATGCAAATAAGAGCTAAAAAATATGTAGCTCATGTCTGTGTATTTCAGTTTACTTATAACCCATTCTAGTTATGTGTAATCTAGTTATAAGTCTGTACACATCAAGGCAATCAGTATTTTAAATGTAGTCGTTGGTAGTTAACTGTAGTGTTCAATAACTACATAACAGTGAGCCAGATACCAGATAAAGACAAAACTGCAATGATAATCCATATACTTACTGTACAATTTATTAGCTGTCCGGGGTGAGCAAGGGCATAGAACCAGTCCTTCTTATCTATTTTTTCGCAACCCAAATCCAACAAAGGATTGAGATGGTTATCCTTCATGGAATAGAAGTTCTTCCTCCTGTAATAATAATATAATTAAACAAACAACTACAAAAAACAAAAACATTGACAACTTTAAAGTCTAAATTAAATAGAAAGAAAAGTAAAACAAATACATACAACATAAGACATTTATGCACCATACCTCCTAGATGATTTGTCACTTCGATGGTATAACCATGTAGTAAAACTATCTATTAGTTGAGGATCAACATCTTCACCAATGGGACTTGTGAATGGGTGCTTTATGTAAAAAAAATTTGGCCCAAAAGACGTGCTGCCTTCAGTACTGTAGAGTGGCGTGAATGGTGATCGTGCATGTTTTCCAGGTAAGCTTGTTCTTCCTTGATGAAGAGGGGTTGAATAAACTTGAATTGGGTCACCATACATGACCATTTGTGATAGGTTTTCTGGAATTTCAAAATCGTCCAGTGTCACGCCTTTATTTTCAGTTCCTCCACACATCACTCCAATCTCCTCTTCTTTTTCAATGCATTCTTCGACAATTTCAGTCTCAGTTACACCATGAATTGGTGAATGTGGAACATTGTCTTGTTGTTCAAGTTGTTGAGGAGAAAAAGGAGCTGAACAGGTAAATTTATTTTTTATTAGCAATTCAAGATGGAAGTATATATGTATGTATGAATTATCTAGATACCTGTTGTACTGGGGCCTGCACGGACTTGAGGACCAAAATTGAACTGAAATTCTTTGTTTTTCTCTGCTTCATTATGTTCGTTATATCTTTTTGAACTAGCAGCAAACTACATTGTGAGATGAATGTTTTAGTATTAGAATACATTATCATAAATATTATATAGTGTTAGTTACAAATAACAGTGAGCCAGCTAAGTCATATGAAGTTCAAGATTGTATAGTGAAACAGTGAGCCAGCTACAAAATACAAATAACAGATACACAATATTTATTTCAATTCAATCCTGTATACACAATATTTATTTCAATTCTGCAATCTGTAGTTACTGCATTGTAGTTTATGAAATCTGTAGTCAATTGTAGCCAGTAAGGACTACATTTGGATATAATAAGAAGAGGAAAGAAAACATGAAGAAATCAAAATACAAATGCCTACAAATGACTACAATTAACCCCTGTTAAAAATCCAGTTATTGAACACTACATTTAACTACAAATAACTACATTTAAAATACAGACTTAGACCAAATGTGATGACTTATAACTAGAATACATATAACTAGATTTGGTTATAACAAAATTGAAATACACAGACTTGAACTATATATAGTGTTACTTACAAATAACAGTGCACCAGGTAAGTCATATGTAGTTCTAGTCTGTATAATAAAACATTGAGCCAGCTACAAAATACAAATTACATCTACAAAACTACAAATAACAGCTACAAAAATGTAGTTCAAAACTGTACATTAATGCAAACAGTAGTTTTAGTGTATTCAATTGTATTGAAATGTATTGTTCAGGAACTACAATTTATGTAACAACAAACTACATTTTGATAGTAATGTTTTAGTGTTAGAATAGATTATCATAACTATTATTAGTGTTAGAATAAATATATGTAAATTCTTACCTTGGAGTCATCCAATTCATTTCTATTGTTGACAGCATTCACTAATCTTTTCAAAGATTGATCTATGAACTCTCGAAGTTTTGAGAGTTCATCAAAAACATCATTCCTCAGCTGAACTAACTTTCCAGCCACCTAGAAATTAAATATGTATGTGAGTTGGTAAGAATATTCGATTTGTTACACTAAAATAAAAAGAAACTACAATGTCGAAGGAATGATTTCAATTGGTAGTAAACAATGACTACACAACTGTAAATTCTAACAGTACCTGCTCAATGTTCTGTTCCAACTTCCTCATCTGGCTTCTTACAGATTCCATATCATTTGAAGATTTAGCCTCTTCATGTTGAACTGTCGGAGAAGCAGCAGATGGGACTTTTGAAGGTTGAATAACCTCTTCATCTTCATAATTAAGGTTTACTGGGAGGTTGAGCGCTCCAATCTCGGCCTCGGATGCAACCAAGTTTGAAAACTGAAAGAAGGATGAAGACAGTGAAGTAAATTTGAAAGAAATTGTAGATGTCATGTAGTTACTATAGTAGTTATTGAAGAATTACACAAAGGTTAACAAGAATACCTTGATCCACTCAGGCTTGATGAATTTTTCTTTAAAAACATTCAACCAAATCTGTCCTTTTGTAGCCGACCATCTTAAAATACGGGGGATGGAGTCAGAGCACCGTATAGCAAGCTCGGTGCTGACAGAAGAACAGCACCCGTACAACCACACTTGTAAGGCTAACGAGCATCCCCGTATAAGATAAGAATGGACGTTGGGACTGAGACGATGTCTGACAGACTCAAGAACTTGCTTAAAAGATTTTGTACCCCATGGGTACGAATCAAAATGACCACTCTCTATAAGAAAAAAAGTAAATTTGTCTATCAAACAAACATTGTCCTTATCAGAAGGACAAACAAAGAATTCCAACATATACAAGACACACAACTGTACAGCATCCCAATCATTTGTCCAGGATTTGGATGTCACTACATTTCTCAAAAGCGATTTCTCTACCCGAGATTTGTTAGGGAAGTATTAGTCATTAAATGGCTAACATAACTAGAATTGTAACCATGGTCCGATAAACTATCAACACAGTTAAACCCAGTTATCAAATAAAAATCCCTCAAAGTAAAAATCAATTTTTGCCCATTTAAAAGAACAGAAAAATAGTCGCCAGTAGACTTTGATAATTCATACTTCATTAGAAGATGAATAGATTGGTTCTGCATGCAGATAGCGGGCATATCTAGTAAATAACCAAAACAAGTGTTCTTGAACGCACATAATTGTGTTGGGGATAATAAAGACTTTATCTGGGATGGAATCGTTGCATCGCACAAGCTATGGAACCGTATCACACCATAATCAACATTATGTTGTGCATAGTAAGGTCCATTCTGCAAAAAAAGTACATTAATGGTCGTTAGAATGAAGCTAGATTTCAGAATTACAATATATAATGTAACATATCATATAACTACATTTTAAACACACAAAATACATTTTTAACATACAAACTACATTTTTCCTACATTTTTCTGTATATTGAAACAGTGAGCCCATATGTATTTCAATTCTGTATATGTATTTCAATTCTGTATATTTCATTTTACCTATATACAAATGTAGTTAAATGTAATGTAGTTATAGGTAGAAGTACACTAATGCATTGTGTAGTTTAAATGCAATCTTTAGTGTTCACCTACATACAGATTTTATTCAATTGTAGTTATATTTAGTCAGTTGTTTTTAAATTTTGTTAATGCAATCTGTAGTTACTGCAATTGTAGATAATGAAATATGTAGTCAATTGTAGCCAGTAAGGACTACATTTGGATATAATAAGACATACTTAAAGATGTTTAGATAATAGAAGCTTTTGGATACCACTTGTCCAATATAAACATTTAACAGAGCATAGAAGAGGAAAGAAAACAGGAAGAAATCAAAATACAAATGCCTACAAATGACAACATTTAACCCCTGTTCAATAGCCAGTTATTGAACACTATATTTAACTACAAATAACTACATTTAAACTACAAATAACTGTGTATAACAGCTACAAGATACACATGAAACTACATTCAACCACAACAAACTACAGTTAACAGCTACATATTTGATTCCACAGTATACTAAATCAATGAAATTTAGGTCAATTAAAACACTTCCAAATAATCATAGCATTAAACTACATTAAACTACTAAAACGACAAAAATATACAATTTTGATTCAGCTGTGACATTGTCAAATAAAACATTACATAACACTACATTAAACTACGAAAACCAACAATTGACTACAAATTTTTTTCAACACTATATTCTGCCAAACAATTACACATTAACTCCGAATAATAACAATTAACTACAATTTGTATAAGCAACCCTAACATGCAATAATACATTAAATTTTTACAAAAAACACTTAGACGACAAAAAAGAATTGAATTCTAATTTTTTCCAAAAAAATATTAAACTACAAAACATTGTAGATAAAAAAAAAGTTGTTTACCTTAACCGAAACTTGTTGTTGAACCAATTTTGTGAGTTTTTTAGAGGGTTTCACCTTTTTTTGCTTTGAGGGTGAATGAGACACCTTCTGTATTTTTATTTTTTGAACTTTGGATGAATCGTCCACAAAATAATCATCATCCGCCATCAAGCTTTTCCCCTTTCGCTTGCGTTGTTTGTCGGCTTCAATTTCAACACCGGTTGCATCAACCTCCTGCAAGTGCTTTGTTCGAGTTTCAACTCGTATTTGTCTCGGCGATGCTGGAAAACTTTCTTTTCCACTTGCATGGACAGATGGTTGTCTTTTTACTGGAGATTTAGGTGTTAAAACACTCAAATCAAATGATGGAATTTCGCCTATTTTTTGACGTTTGGGGGTATTCTGTTTTTTCACCATTTTGAATATGGATAAGTTTTTTTTCACTGAAAATGGGTTTTCTTTGAAGAACTTTGAGGATTTTTGGCGAGAGAATGCTGCTAATGGAGAAGATGACAATGGAGAGAAACAGTGAAAAGAAGAGAAAGAGGTAAAGGTAAAGGTAAAAGTACACGGGGGGTGGGGTGGGTGTAGTTTTTATTGGGAAATGTTAGCGTTTTATGGAAGAAATATAAAAAAAGTAACAAAAAAAACGTGGGATTAATTAATAATGTTAAAAATCTGGTGGAAGAAAGAGAAAAAAATGGGGAAAGAAAATATGAAAATATTATTTTCTTCCACAAATAAAGCCCCTAATAAATGATTGGTAATTAAACCTTAAAATTCAATTTTGGTACATATTTTGAAATATGGTATACTAAAATGTAATAAATACTAACCTTAAACATGAGTGGTTATAAGGTTTGTTATATGGGATGTATATGTAAAAATCCCTTTTGAAAATCTCCTTGGGCCTCTTTCGTGAATTCTTTGTTCTTTCCCTACTTTCATTACAAGCAATAAAAATGTTAGATATATGTAGTTTTTATCATGGCCCTCATCAATTGTGTAAAGAGTTTTCAAAAGGATTTAGAGTAATGGCCATGAGTTGTTTTACCAATTGACTTAAGATTTTATGATAGATGTTTAGATTCTTTTACGCAATATCAGAGTTAAAACTTGATAAATTATCGTCTTGATAAACCAAAAAATGAGATAGAAAAATATTAAAAAATTAATATTCACGTGTAAACCCTAGAATTAATTACCAAGATATACATGCATGAAAATTATTTGGCTCAAAAGTTGAAAGATACTTTTTAAGCAAATTAATCAAAAGAGATGAATGAGTAAATCATAGTCAAACCTGATTCTCAATGAATCGGAAATCAAGGAATTACAATCATATTGCCCCTCATGGTAGTTGAAGTATTGGTTTCTCCTTGCCCGTAGGTTCAAGGTTCCCTTCATGGAGTTATGCTATCCCCTTTTAGGGGAATTTGAGTGATGGAGAAGAAGGTTGGGGCCGAAGCCCCTTTTTAGCTCTCTTATCTTGTATATATAGTCAAAAAGGGAAATCCCCTAAGCTTATCACGATTTTCATGGTCGGGAGGGAGAGATGTTATTTCGTCGTGGAGAGATATTGACTTCGTCGCTTGTTTTGAAAATAGTAATAACGAGCCGGAGTCGAGTTTGATGACTACCCTCGTGAGTTAATTAGGATGCGGTCGTCACCGTCTTGATCGTATGGTCAGATTTTAGACCAATACAAAAATATTAGAAAATATATCACATGTCCTTCATCAATCACATACTGTTTCCCAAATGGGTTTATAATTAGGTTAAAGAAAGCTACTTTATGCACAATCATATAAAAAGAAACTAATAGAGCCTACTAAAATCAAGAATAGACCATTTCCTAACCTAATTGAAAAGAACTTATGAGTTGTGTATCATATGGAACTTAAAAAAAAGTAGGGTAATTTAGTATAGCCAATGGGGGCTCAAATTACAAATTGTCCTTTAACGAGGTCAACGTGAATTGAGAAAATTAACAACCACTAACTTTGATTAATTAAAGAACAAGTCATTTCTACACTTACGATAAATGACAATGAAATTATAAGAAAATTAACATATTACTATTCTCCAATCACCTCAAAGTTCTTATTCCACGTGCTTTTCAGGGATATATGCACCAAAAAAATTCTAATGTGAAGATATTTGACACGAGTTCTTTAATTTTCTCACTTTCTTTCTTTATTTATTTTTAAATTAAAGAACAAAGCATGTTCGATAGGCTCTAATTTTTAATGCAGACATGTTATTTTCACGCGATGAACATTGTAAATTATTTCAGAAGATAAAAGATATAAGTTGTAATTGCGTTACTTTTATTTATAAGGTATAAACATATTTTATTTGATCGTCTATTTCTTAATATTTAATATTATTTGTCTATATTTGTAGTTGCTCTTTTGTTTTTGTTTTTGTTTTTCCCTTTCCTTCACTGAGCCGAGGGTCGATTAGAAACAGCCTCTCAGCCCTTTCGGGTGGGGGTAAGGCTCGTCTACATATTACCCTCCTCAGACCTCACTTTGTGGGACTATACTGGGTAGTTGTTATTGTATATTTGTAGTTGCACTTCAATTGATATCAACAAGGTGGTGTCAGAAACATAATTATTACTCTTTAGCAATCAAATAAACCATCAATTATTACTCTTTAGCAATCAATTATTAACGATATTTAATATGAATGGGACGAAGTTTGAACTTTGAGTTCAATTGCTACTAAAGGATAGAAGATAGAACTTAGAGATTGACGAGGCAACTTACTGGAAAGAAATATTTGGCATTGTTCCTATAATAGAATCTGATTTTTTTTTCTTGGTCAGTATTGGCTTGGCATCATCGTTAATTAATATGGTGTGTGATGCAAACAATCAAATATAGTTATGCTTATCATGCACTATGTGTTAGATAGGGAGAAAAATTAGAAAAATTATCTGAAAATCGTTGTTCTTCAACTTCTTCAAGCAAAAAGGAGAAAATTTAATAGCGAAAAAATCTCCAATAATAAATAAATTTTAAGAACTGTGCCAAATCAGATCAACATTACACAGTTAAAAATATAAATAATAAAATAAAAAGAAGTGAAACTCCATGTATGCAATTTGATTATATGCATATGTAGTCTTGCGTAAATAAATAAATAAAAAGAGAAAATTATGGAATTATGGACATGCCTTTCTAATTCAAATAGGATCCAACTTTGTAGTGCCAACACATGTGTAGTTTAAATCCAAAAAGAATTTCAATCATTCAATAATTTACAATTAGATTCTTAAATTATATAAATATTTAAGGGCATAAAAATCGATTAATATTTCGAAGATATTTCAGTCGTTCAATATTTAACATAAATTATTCGTACTTTTATAATAATATAAATATAGATATGTATGTGTGTGTGTTTGCTAACGACGATTAGCCAAATAAATTTAAAAACCCCAGCTTATTTATGTTTCAAATTCTTTAATTATTAGCGGAGGCGGATCGGGGCATTTGTAGCCGTATCCGTTTTTTATGCCACATTTTAACTTGTGCCCGCTTTATCTTTCTGTTTGCAACTTCAGTTGATCTTTTACTTAAGCTCTAGAGTTTAAGTTTACTTAAGCCATTTCCAGCTTAAGTTGTGCAGTTATAAAATAAACACTTAAGCCGTTTCCAGCTTAAATTTTCCAGTTATAAAATAAACACTTAAGCCATTTCCAGCTTAAGTTGTCCAATTATAAAATACAAATTAAACTTCAGTCGTTTCCAGCTTAAGTTTTCCAGTACAAAAGAAACACTTCAGCCCCATGGGCTGAAGTTATGTGAAAAAGTTGGTACGGATGCAAACAGAAAGACAAAGCGGCTGTCACACCCCTTTTTTAAAAAAACCAAACTCTCACTAAACCCTCTTAAATAAATAAAAAGATTTAAATAAAGCTTGAAAAGGGTTTTCAATTTTGAAAAGGTGACAAAAATTGTATTTCAAAAGGAAATAAATTCAAAGTCGCCACCTGACATTTGATTTCGGCGTGTCAGGTCACCGTTTTAAAAATAATTTTTCCTTTTAAAATGTTTCAGGCTCTAAAATCAAGTCCGCACCAGAGATTCGGGTAAGGGGGTTCCTTTGACTCGGGAAGAAGGTGTTAGGCACTCCCCAAGTCCTGTAACTAGTCGGTTGCATACTCGATCAAGTTGGCTTTTAAAATAATCAATTGAGGTAATACACAGAAAAAGGGAAAGCAAACACGAAGAGGCTCAAGGTCGTTCCCGCCTAAATGAAAGAAAAAGAAGAATGAAAATAAAATAAAAATACTACAAGTTTCTATTTTTCGTCTCCATTTACAAATACTTCGGGGAATACCCCAGAATAAAATATATACAAGTCCTTCGGAGCATTCCCGGGATGAATTTAACTAAGGGAACGGTCTCTCGCCTCGCAACTAAAAGCAAACAAAAAAAAATTCTAAGACTGCCTACCCAAGTGTAGTCAGCCTAACATGCTTCTAGCGAATAATAATAAAACGAGAATAATTAAATAAGAGAAAAACCAAAAGAAGTTCAACTTGGGGTCATGTTCTTTTCACTTGTCATTTTCGTCTACTTAGACCAAGCCCAATTCTAGCATGCAAATAGGTTTAAACACTAAAGGGGCTAGTCCTTCCAACTTCCATGACCCATATCATTCACGACAATCCAAACAAAGCATCAGGAATACAAAGAAAACGAGAAAAATAAAATGGATGATCAAAGTATGATAAGAGCCATCTAACCCATTAGACTTATTTTAACACTAATCCTAATGATTCACTGCACTAGACTTAGTAGCACACTTCAAAATGAAACTTATTTTCTCACTGAATTAGTAGTCTTTCCTTCAAAATGACAAAGATGTTACTGCTGCACTTCCAACAGAAGCATGTCAATTTGCAAATAGGATTAATTATTAGTGCATAAAACTATAATCTATGTGTCTAACAGACCAACAGTTACATTTCCTACAATTCCAAAGCAAGGTACCATGATCCACACTTATTTGAACACGAAACTAATCAAATTTGCCTCTGGAAATGATAGTTTAATTGAATACTAGGACATGGAAAATTTTCAGCATTAACAAATCATCTTCAAATCACCCAATGCTCTTACTGATGTTACGTTGTAACGAAAATTGATCACGCCAATTTTAATCACAAGAGAGGCTTCAACCAGATAAATGACTAACAATCACGAAAAGACAATAGGAACTACGACTAGTTCTACTTTCATCCTGACGCACCCAACTTACGACCAAAGATAGACCATATTGATGCATATCTCAACAAAAAATAGTAACAAATACCTCACCAGGAAACTTGACTAAGCTCGGCAGGAATTCACAATAAGTCTCTTAACATCATAAGGGGCCAACAGAAGCAACGACAAACAGGAATCATCGGAGAACAAACCCAAGAATCATTTAACACCCCGAACTCGAGTAGACCGATAAGAAGGACTGAAGCAAACAGATACAATGCCAATCTAAATGATCAAACATAATGGTATGAACCTATGGGAATCTGTTGTAATTGAAAGATTGAAATTGACGTAACCTCTAAACAAGAGTGATTTCAAATACTACTTGAACAATCTAACGCATCTTAATAGAAATCATATTTAACTTCCAACGCACCACACGGACATCAGAGTATCATCATAAGAAAATCAGTTTCATGGTCAACATAGTCGAATAGGATGTGAGAAAGATCAAACTATATTGAGGAAGAGTAGCCAAGTTTAAACACAGAAATATGACAGATTTCAACAAAACAGATTCACATATACCTTTCTGTTCAACTCTCTATTTCAATCTAACTCACGAGACACTAGAAGAAACTGCAAAATAAAAGCCTCACTGATTCATAATCCGAGTGACAAACACTAGTCGGCAAACAGAATCACAAAACCACGATCACTCGTGTTAGAGCAAAACAGAACGAAGCTAAAAGGGACAGTCAACACAATATAGGAATCCAAATTCGACTAACAGATGTTCATACCAATTTAGTTCCAAATCAACCCAATTTGAATCAACTCTTAATCATCTTGCCAATCTAACTAGACCTCGGCTCTTATCATACTTTGATCGACACCAAAAAAACAAGACTAAGGGAGGAAGAAATGAACTTGTAATTGTTACTTCTTGATTAATAACACTTCAATATCGCAACAGATTCTTGTCAACAAATAAACTAAAATAGTAAATCCAATGAACTCCATATTTATCGTGTAGAACACAAGACGATTAAACACTAATATTTCAAATAGTCACACATACTAAATCAAGGATCAAAGAATCAGATTAAACTACCATCCGACATGCTAAAACAGGGCAGAATCGAAGCACTTCATTGAATACCAAAGAAAAACAAAACACCCGATGATGTAGCTATATCCAAATGTAATACTATATGAATATCATGAGATTGTTTCGGTTGACGCCCAGATTCGATTATTTATCTCTAAAACATGTCAAGCAAATTCATATTTCTAATCATATTTCAAACCATCATTCCAGAGTAAGAAAAGGAAGACCAACCTGGAAATTAAGCTTTCGATTAATTCTGTAGGAATCGAGTACAACATAAGAAGAGTTGCGACGAATTTGAGAGCGAAAATAGCTAATGAAAATCCAATCAACAACGAAGCAACAGAGCAGGGAACCAACTCGGACACGAACCAAAACTCGAACAACGAACTCAACCTCGAATCAATCGATCTCCATGTTGAAACCGAAACCAAAAGAAGAAACTAAATGTATATTTTTTTTGAACTTCTCTGATTTTTTGATGAAATGAAACAAGGACTTGAACAAAGTGAAATTCGAACTGTTTGTATTTTTTGAAAGAAAACCAAATAAAATTTTAGTAAAACTCGAGAGAGCCTTCAAAAGCCTTAGAACCCTAGTTTTCTTGCAAAATTTTTCTCCCCAATTTCTGTCCGAAAAACTCCTATTTATAGGAAGATTGGAAGTTTCTCCCCTTCCTTTGCAAGAAATCTCCCAAAAATCACCTCCAAAAATTATCCAAAAAATTCAAAACCTTCTAAGTTTCTTTTGGTGAATGATTTTGGGACAAATGGAAGGTCAAGATTGATTCACAATCAATCTATATCTCCCATTCATACAAAAATCACTTTCAAAACCGCGTGAACAGGAACGAGACTATTCTGTTGGCAGAGGTCGTTGTAGATTTAGATGACGTGGAAGGAATATGAGAGGAGGGGACCATGAGGGGGGGGGGGGCCATGTAATGATTTGGGAAAGAATTTTGGTAGTTTTGGAGGGATTTCTCGGCAGCCATGGGAGGTGAGAAGGGGGGGCTGTTGTTTGATGGGGGTCTTTGGGGTTAAGTTTAGGGGATTTGGGAATATTAGGGAAGTATTTGGGATATAGATGAAGTAATGTAAGCCATTGGATCAAAGTTGATAAATGGCTAGGATTTAAAAAATGGAATTGAGCGGGTCGGCGGATTGGGTCAAGGGGGAGGATTGGGTTGCCCAGATTTGGGCCTCTCTTTGTATAAAATTGGGCTAAAATTTGCTTCTTCAATTTTCAAAGTCCAATATATAACCACCCCAATCTTTTAAGGGATTTTTACATATATATACCATATAGCAAACCTTATTACTAAAATTGTGTATGGTTTGGTATTTATCTGCCTATACCATATTTTGTTTATAAAAATTGTACCAAACCAAAAATAGATAGATTCTACCCTAAAAAGGCTCCAAATTTGTAGGAATTACATTTAATGGTGATTCTATCACCATTAATTTCGAAATTTAAAACGGAAAAAAATCTATTGCAGCGTAATTCTCTCCTTCTCCATACATTTTCTACCATTGATAGCCATTAAAAAGCTTGAAAGCTTTGAATTCAAATTTGGATTTTCAAAAATCATTATTTGTTTGGATTGGGTGTTGTTGTAAATAATTCGAAATACGTTTAGGAGTTTATATCTCAATTTTGAGGGGTTTTGGTGAAGATTAGACTTGGTTTTGAGTGATTTTCAGATTGAAACTCGTCGAAGAAGAAGAAGACATATTTTTCCAGCAATTGTTGTTAAATTGTAGTTCAATTGTAGAATTGTAGATAAAATATAGATAAGTTGTAGATAAATTGTAGATTGGGAATAGTAAAACTTCTACAAGTCTTCTACAATTATATCGAAAATGCCAATTATGCTACAATTGAAAATCCCTTGGATTGGGTGTTGTTGTAAATAATTCGAAATATGTTTAGGAGTTTATATCTCAATTTTGAGGAGTTTTGGTGAAGATTAGACTTGGTTTTGACTGAATTTCAGATTGAAATTCGTCGAAGAAGAAGAAGACATATTTTTCCAGAAATTATAGTTAAATTGTAGTTAAATTGTAGAATTGTAGATAAAATGTAGATAATTTGTACATAAATTGTAAATTGTAGTTAAATTGTACATTTATACTACAATTAAACTACAATCTTGTGTCAAAAAAATTTAAGCATACAAAATTTAATCAATTCTTAATATTCAAAATTTCAATTTTGAAAAAATCTTCTTTAAATACAATACTTGAAGAAGTATTGTATGAGTTTGAAGTGTGTGAGTTTCTATAACGCCTTCAATTTGATTTCTATAATAACAATTGGATTCTTAGTCACATATTTATAAATATTTATTAAAATAAGTTTTATTAAATTAAGTTGCAATGTGTATTTTTAATAGGTTGCCAATTATTTTGTACTTCTTTTTGGATTAAAGGATGCGCTTCTAACTCTTATCTTTGCTTTTTGTTGAGGTGAAGAAACAAAGTTCATGTGCTAGCTAATATCACAGACCAATATGTAGCTTTCAAGGTATGGTAATTTCGTCGAAAAGGCGTTCATATAAACTCTTAAGAAAATGAGATACATGCGCAGCTGCTCCTCCTCTTTAGTACTGTGAGAATGTTCTGGGGAGCGGAGGGATTTTTACATGGGATTTTTAAAGATAAGAGGAGAAAAAAAGAGAAAATGAATATATGCTCCTAAAATCATGCCTAGAATAAATGAAGCAATAATTATACCCTTAATTTGAATTATGGTACATAAATTGAAATTTGGTATGCTTAAATGTAATAAACACAAACCTTAAACATGGGGGGTAATAAGGTTTGCTATATGGTATAGATAGGTAAAAATCCCATCTTTTAAATTAAACTAAACTAATTTCAATTAATTAAATAAACTATGTAATAATATGTAACTATATATATATATATATATATATATATATATAATATACCATGTTTTATACAAATTAAAAGTAAGAGCGAAAATCATAAAAAAAAGAAAATACATGGCTATAAAATATTAATAACCTAAATTAAATAGAAATAAGGTAAAATATGATATTATATATTTAATATAAATTAATATACTCAAACTAAAGTAGAAATCATGGTAAGAATAAAATATATTATTAAAATACTAATAGCCTTAAGTTAAAAAAATAAGAAAATGTATATAATGAAACTATTTTGTATATATATATTTCTACTTTTTTTAATTTTTATGCCTTTAAAAATAGAACTAAAATTAATAAAAGTGAATTCATATAGGAATAAGCCCAAATAAATATCCCAAAAATGCTAAGACTATTAAAAGTAATTCTTATGCGTAAGTCAAAAATTACATGTGTACAGCGGCTACAGGTTAAAAGGGGCCGTGCAATTTTTACAGGCGGATCTAGGGTGTAAGATACAAGATTTCGGAAATAACTTTTGCATAGACCCTATATTTTTATTTAAAAAATTATTAAATATTTATTTATGAATCCAATTATTATTGTATATTAATTTGAAATTGTGGTCAAAATCCATAAACTTAGAATTCTGGATCCGGCTCTGATTATTAGAGCTAGTGGTAAACTTTGTTCCTCGATTATCTGTGACTACATTTCACGAAATTCACATGTACGTTTGGACTTTGTCCTACTTTTATAAAAGTTGACCAATCACGTAACAGTTTTTTTTCTGTTACTACATTTTTATTTCAACTGATTAAGACTAATTGTGGTCCTCATTCCTTAAACATAATTATGGTCTCACATTAATGGTAGTCTAAATTAAGCCAGAGTCTATTAGGGTACGTGTTCTATTACGATATTAAGAAAAGGGAAAGGTTTGTTAATTGTGATTGTGATTAGTGCCAAATGTATTTATATATTTACTATTGAAAATTTTCAAGTGCCGACTTCTAAAAAAATTCAATTGCATTTTTGCCTTTAATTCTAAACTTCGTATGATGGATTTAACAATGGCAGATAGTTTGTCAATTTAATTATTGTTTTCACATATGTATGCTACCCAACCAAGAAAGTTAGTAAATATATTTGTACGCCACCGCAAATGAAACCGTATGTTTTGTGGAATTTGATATTCTCATTTTATTTTATTTTATTTTATTTTACCGTTATATTTCCTCTTTTTTTTGGAAAAAAATTATATTTTGAGGCCGAAAAGTATGGTCACGTCCCAAAAGTGGAGAGCAATTAACTGATACATGTTGAGTTCAAGGAAAATGTGTTATTATATAATGTGATTTAAGTCACCTAATTTGGACATGTGACAAAAGAAACTTACAAAAAAGTAGTACATCATCATCACGATCCCACTTCGCCAACTGACGTTACCTGCAATTTCGTTTATACATTTGACCGGTCGGTCAAAAGCAATTATATCTACTAACTAATACACAAAAAATAAACGTTGATTATGGAAAAAATATGCCTATTTTTCTTTATTTTATATACTAATATACAAAAAAAATTGCAGCTAGTACTTTTTAGAGTGGCTATATTGTATAATTTTGTCAAAAAAGAATATATAATTGTTACCATGGCCTCTTGTAAATAGTTGTAATTTAAAATTAGTTTTGAATTACGGAGATGAATATCTCCATTGGTGCTAAGGAATTAATTGAAGAATGGATCTTCGTAAGTAATATAAGTGATCAAATGATACGATTTACAAACCATAGTTTAAAAAGTGGACTAGTAATAAAGAAAGAGTGTCACATCTAATAGTGCAAACGGGCCGGGCCTGAATCGGGAACGGATCGAGACCATAGTCCAGGCGGGCGTGGCGGGCTTAGTGGGCCGGTCATGGCGGTCACGATCTTACCGGTCCATTAAGCTCGTGACGGGCCGGTATTTAGCTTCGAACCGTCAGGCCCGGGACCGCCTGGCGGGCCTGGGCCGGTCCTGGCGAGCCCAAACGGGCCCTAGCGGGCCCAACGACTATTTTTTAATTTTTTTTTGAAAAATCAGTAACTGCTATTTTCAAAAATAGCCGTTTGGATCTTTGTAAAATAGCCATTTGGCCCCCAAACTTTAATTTAACCCCAAACTTTATATAATTACACTTTTTTCCATTTCTCAACTATAAATACCCCTCGTTCTTTCATTTTTATTCACCAATTCATCAATCTCTCTCAAGCTCTCTTTCAATCTTTCTACTACAATTGCTTAATTTTGTTGTTGAAAATTCGTAAAAAATTGTGAAGTTGTTGAATTGAAGTTTTCAAGTGTTCAACGATTTTCAATTTTCAATTTTCAAGAAGTTGTTCGGCAATCCGGTAAACTCGTTTCAACTCTTACGTTTTAATAATATATTTTTGTGTTGTTTAGTTTGCATAATTCTAATTAGTATGGCATTTTCTTTGAAAAAAATGTTTGGTAAAGGAAAAGGTAAAATCGGTAAAAGTAGTGGCCATAATACAATCCTTACCCCGGATCCCCGACCTACAAAAGATAAGCAAGTTGAAAGTAGTCGCCAACTTAGACGTCCTACTCCGCCTCCCGTAATGCTTGATAGTGATCACCCTTATTTTCAATTTTGCCGATAGTGAATTTCTACATGATGTTGCAGTAGGTGATAGATTAAGTGATGAAATTATGAATGCTCTTTATCCTAATGAACCTATCTTAGAGGAACACGAGGATGATAATGATGATGATGAAACTCAAGCACCAGATTTAGATGATACACCTACTAGTCCTGTTCATAATTCAAGTAATGCACCGGCACACCCACCTATAGAAACTCCAACTTTTAGTAGACAACCTGCTAAACGTGCAGAAACATCATTAGTTTGGCATTTTTTACTCAAAAAAAAGAACAAAATAAGGCTAAGTGTAAAACTTGTGGGAAATTACTTGTTCATAAATTTACTGTAGACCGTAGCGGCATAGGTGGTTTGGTTAGGCACATAAAAATACACCGTAGAGATAGGGCTAGATTTTTTCAAATGCAAGCACAACAAGAGGGGACAAGTGTAGATTCTCAAGTTAACCCTAGTACATGTTCAAATCTAGTTCAACCAGGAATTAACACTGTCACCTGAGGTATTGTATATTACGATCCAAATAGAGATCGTGAAGAATTAGTAAAAAATATTACTGTTATGTGCTTGCCTTATACTTTTGCTTCTAATCCTAATTGGGTTCATTATATTAGAAGTGTTTTTAATCCTACTTATAAAGGTTGGCCTCGCGCAACAGTTAAGGCCGATATTCATAAATTGAAACATGAATATGAACAATATTTGCGCTATTTATTTACTCATATACCTAATCGTATTTCTATTACAAGTGATATTGGTAGAAGTAATAATGACTGCGATTATCTAACTGTTACAAGTTATTGGATAGATGAGGACTGGACAACGCAAAAACGCATAATTGCATATAGAATAATTAATTCACGTCACACGGGTAGGCTTATAGCTAACACTGTTTCAGATATATGTAGATATTTTGCTTTAGCTATAAAATAATGTCAATTTCTATGGATAATGCTTCTAGTAACACTAGTGCAATAGGCATGCTAACAAAAATCCTTAATCCTGCATTTAGTAATATTTTCCATGTTAGATGTATTTGAAAAGGTTTGAATGGCTCTTAATTGGCTATTTTATTCAAATCGTAGAACTAGATTTAGAGAGTATTTTAAAAAATGTGATGAATATGTCCATAGAGAAAGAAAGGTTCCTAAACCTTGCCCGACTAGGTGGAATTGTATGTACGGAAGTTTAGTAGTTGCGTATGAATATAGAAACCCAATTAATGCTACGTTTAATTCTCGGGTAGGTGGTGAGGATGATGATGAAATGCTTACTATCCAATATTGTACTAATATTAAAATTCTTTTAGATTTTTTAGAACATTTTCAAGTTGCTACAAATGCATTTTCTGGGCAATATTATCCGACTATTTCAGACTGTTTAGTTTATATTGCCGCACTAGCTGATTTGTTTGTTGAATTTAGCAAGGGTGGGGATATTTATGAACTTGCTATTAATGAAATGAAACAAAAATTTAAAAAATATTTTTTCTCTATCCCTCCTATTATTGTTGTATCTGCAATGTTAAATCCAATAATGAAATTAGGAGGTCCTCATTTTTGGTATTCTAATATTTATAAAGCTTTAGATCTTTCAGAATAGGAAATTGCTACACTTGCTAATGCAAAAGCATCAATTAAAATTAATACTCAAACTGTTTAACAGGCGTTAGAGCATGCCATGCTAGGTCAGGTATTAGTACTTTGTTGTGTTCATTTCATTGGGGGAAGGAAGACTAAGAAAGATATGCCATTTTGGTCAATAAAAATTATAAGACATATCCTTGAATATCTTTTTTCTCAATATTTCTTTGTCTTTACTTCGATATCAATCCTTGAATATATATATAACATACAATATATACTACAATAAAATATATACGAGAATATATATACATAACGTACAACCTAAACTAATATATAAGTAATAACATATATACATAAGATACAATATATATAAGAGAATATATATACATTATACATAAGAGATATAATATATATACAATATATACTAATTAGTACAACACAATATACTAATTACTACAATACAATATATACATTATATACAATATATACTAATTACTACAACACACTATATACATAATATACAATATATACTAATTACTACAACACAATATATACATAATATATATCAATATATACATAATATACAATATATACTAATTACTATAACACACTATATACATAATATACAATATATACTAATTACTACAACACACTATATACATAATATACAATATATACTAATTACTACAACACAATATACAATGAAATATATATTATATATACTATGCTAATAACTTAGTACACCATATAAAATATATTCTACACTATACTAATAACTAGTATACAAGATATTGGCTTAAAAAATATCCGTCAAGCCCGCCAGGCCCAGGACCACAGTAGGCTTAGGCCCGTCACAGGCCGGTCTCAACCACCAGGATCGGGACCGTCAGGCCCGTTTAGACCCGGGCCCGGGCCAGAAGACACCCTTACATCAAATAAAATTGAGAGAGCAACCAATTATTATCACTAACTTCCTCTTATCATGAATGCAATATGTCGTTGAATAATGCTTCTTTACTAGCTAGACATCTTAAATTTACTGTTTTTAGCCATGTAATTAGGGACGGAGGGAGGGTGTTATATATGTGATCGGACGAACCAAATAACTTTTTGCTTAGATCTTGTATTTTTACTAGAAAATCTATTAAATATATATAAATGCTTAATTGCGAACTTAGTAACTAACACTACAACAAATTTGATTATTAATGATAAATTATTTTGTCACTTAAAAATCATATTTCGTCACAGATAATCTTTTGTGACAAATAATTTGTCAATTTTTCGTCCCGAAAACACTGTCACTAAAAATATACAAAGACACTTTTGTGATTCGTCACTAAATCAAATTATATTAGGGACAAAACTCTTTTTCGTCCCCAAATGCCTAATATTTGTGACGAACGTATTTGTCTTGAAAAATATAAAGAAATTGTAGTTAAAAGTATTAAGTCGTTGCTAAAAAGACCTTTAATACCGACGAATCTTATTCGTCACTGACTATAATTTTAATTAGTGACGATGCTAGTTGTCTCTAATCTAAATACACTTCGTAGTTAAAAATGGTGATTACATCACTAAAAAGGACTGTTTTAAGTACAACAGTAATTTTTGTCTCTAAATATATAATTTAATGGCCTATTTTTTTGTCTGAAAAAGGTAAAACTTTCGTAGCTAAAACTATTTTTGTCACTAAAAATTGTGCTATTAGTGACAAAGCTAATTTGTTGCTGTATGTGTATTAATTAGGGACAATTTCAATTGTCATCAAATTACGTTAACTCGTGGTTAAAAATATAATTATGTTATTAATAAGAAGCCATTCCGGGACAAATTATTTGTTACTAGGTGTAACTAATTCGTGATAAATGAATACATAGCAATATGATTGGCTACCTATAGATAGAAAAGACTTTTCATGATGAAAATGTATAGATAATTATCACTAAAAAGAATTTTTAAGAGCAAAATTGTTAGTGACATATAAAACAATCACGAATTAAAAATTGCAGAAAACCATAATACCAAAACTCCATACAAAACTATATACTATTAACTAATTACATCTACAAATATTCTAGATAATAATATTTGGGAACATACAATTGAGAAAGTAAAGTGAAACCACTCAAACATAACAAGTCTGTACATTAAAAAGACAAAACTATATTGCTTCTTCAGCCGCCAGTGTAGCATCACTTGCCTAGTGAACACCAATTTAGAATCGATTTTTATCTTCTTGTACCAGTGTAAAAAGAACAAACTTACGATTATAATATTTACCTTTTGATAACATGATTTAAGCAAAATATATCTTCAAATTTTGACCATAAATCTAACATTAACTAGTAAAAAAAATAATAGAATAAAAAGTAAGTATTGCGGAGTGATGATGCATCTATAACTCAAAATATTATATATTCTCTAGATTGCAAATTATAATTTTCTCATGCTAAAAGGTTTTCTGATTTTAATGTCATACTACACATAAATTTCACTAGAATTATAAATATATATATATATATATATAGGAATCTAGAGTATAGAATATGGGTTCCCGGGAATTCAATAGCTTTTGCATAGACCGTGTATTTATATTAAAAAATTTACTAAATAATTATAAATATCTAACTGTGAATCCAGTTATTATTGCAGATTAATTTAAAATTACGACAGGAACCAATAAGTTTCAAATTCTGCATCCGCCTCCGTTATATATAATATTCCAACTGTCACTTTACAAAATTAATCAAAAATACATCACAACGACACAACATAAAGCACACTAGATTGATACATGTAGCATAAGAATTAGCAAAAGTTTTGAACATAATCTAACGAAGGAGGCTAGATGCAGAAAATAAATACACAAAAAACTAGAAAAACAAAAAGATCTATTATAGAAAGAGAGATAAGTTTATTTACTTGTTATAGAGGCCTGCAAAGGTGATGGCTGGATGGCCTTAGGCTGGAGAAATATAAAGCAATTGATAGAAAAGAAGAAAAAGTCTAGCGTAGGGATTTGTTGGTTCTTTCGGAGTGTAGCGTATTTGTAATAAAGTTGGATTTAAGTTAATCTATTATCTAGTGGCCGAGTGGGTGAGAATTCGTGGTTTAAATAATTAAAAGTCAACTTTTGTCATTTTTTTCCCTCCAATATTTTCGTGTAACTTTTGAATTTGAAAAATGATTTTTTGTCATTTTGGTGTCACCACGAAAGAAAATAATTTATGAACTTAGAAATGAGAATAATAATTATAGCTTTAAGATTTTCATGAGCAATTCTGTTTCTCTAAATTACTCCTTTGTCCTCAAAATTCCGAACGCAAATAATTCAAAAGGTAATTAATTTGTTTTAAATTCTTTTGTTATTCCTAAAAGTATGTGTATCGTCAAATAAGTACTCTCTTCGATCCATAATAAGAGATATTTTAGCCTTTTTATTTGGTCCAAAATAAGTGTCCTTTTAATTATATGTAATTAAGAAGGAATTAATTTTATTTTTTCAAATTTTTTTTCTTATTTACATATTCCAATGTATCAAGGTAACAATTAAATAAAGGTAATTTAGTGAATTTCTCTAGGAATTTTTATTTTTTTTGAAGAGTGTGCCAAATACTAAAAAGTCACTTATTATGGACCGAATGAAGTATGTAACTCATGAAATTTAATATTTATCTTGATAAGTAAAATAATTAGTGATGAATTGTCAATTGTGACTAGTAATTTTATAGGTTAAACAGAGACAATATAGGATTGTCACTGATTATATTATTACTAACAAATAATATAACAATAACGATAACAACATATCAAGTACATTCTTAGAATAAGAGTATGGGGAGGATAATATGTACGCGGACTTTACCCTTATCTTGTGAAGATAAAAGAAGCTACTTTCGAAAAGTGAATAATTAATGACTTTTTTTAATTGTAGCTGATAATTTCATATATCAAATAGTGACAATGTATGATTGTCACTAATTATTTATACTAATAGTGACAAAAATAAAGGTCACAAATAAATATGAAATTTTATGGCTAAAGTTTATGCGTTTAACTACAAATTCTATGGTGTCTTTGTTTTAGTGATGAATATAAAATATTCATATATTATATATTTAATACTATACTATTTTAAATAAAGTATTTATATAATATTTTGATTCTCTAAATCTTCTAACAATATTTTGCAGGAGATAAGAATGCAATTAATTAAGCAAGAAAATAAAAGAAACAAGAAGGTCGTAACATATTCACTCCACATCGCAAGAAGATCACGACGCATTTTCTTCATGACGTATTTTCCTCGAGATACACCTTCCTCAATATGCATCTTCATCAAGACATTCTCCTCAAGATACATCTTCCTCACTTGAGATCACAACACTTTGAAGAAGAAATGCACTTCTATAAATTGAAGGCAACTCTATGTGTAATAGGCATCAATGAATAAGGATTAAAAGAGTCACTTTATTTTCTAAAGCTTTGGCCTCTTATTCTTACTTATTTTTCTTTCATTACTTCTTTTAATTTTAATATTTCCTTGTAGTATTGACAATATATGTCATAGAATTACTTTCTTTTTCAAATACTCTATAATGGAGTAGTGTCTTTGAGTCGGGATAGTTGATAAAGCTTGATATATATTATAATACTATCTCAGTTTAATACAACTTGGTTTGAAACTTTCTTTTTATACTTTGCACTGTGCTGTAATAACAGTTTCAATTAATTATTATTATTATCACTTCTACATATTTTATCTCTAAGTTATTATTATATTAATTTTATAATTCTCACGGAGCAAAATTGATATATAATAACTAATGAATAAAATAATAAAGTGAGAGTAATTTTTAGTAAACTATTATTCCAAGTTTGTAATCTTGCTTGCCTCAGTTTTAATTCTCACGGAGAAATTATTGTAGGTAAGATTATTGATTTTGTAGTAAAAATATTCTCACGAAGTTTTTACTATCCCTTGGCACAATTCAAGCAAGAAAAATATTTCGGTTTAATCGTCACTAATTTTAACTCAATTAATCACCTAACCTCACAGAGTGTTATTAATTGGCTACTTCTTAGTGAACTAAATATAAATTTATTAGCAATAAGCAATTATTCCTTAGAGAAATACATGTAAAAATTGAGATTTTATTATAATATATCATCAAGTGAGTTCAACGATTCCCAACTCTTTTAAATTATTAATCTTCCAGAAGTTCTTGATTTTTATTTAAGTAACTAACAAATTTTAAAACTCACTCTCTTTTCATCAATTTGGTTCTCTCAAATAGTAGCTAAAATATTACAAGTTTGTAGCTGCCACGACCCTAGTTCACCAATCGTGAACATGTTATGAAGGCACCCAGTCTTCGCAACTAGGTAAGCCTGATACATGCCGAAATCCAACAAAAACTTTACGAATACGATAAATAATACTGAATAGCATAAGGAATTGTATAAAATGCCGCCTGGCACATACATGTCGACTCAAACAATGTAAGAAAACCTCCAAGACCCGGAAACCCACGGGCAACACAGGCTAAGAGTAAACATAATACAATGCTCTAATATCCCGAATGTCTATAACAACTGAGTATATTGAAGGAATTATTAACTAAGGGCAGAATAGAGAAAGGCTATTCGGCTCTGTGGACGCGGCAGATGCATACCTCAAGCCTCCAAATGCAGCTCTGAAATCCCTAATAGCGCGCCTGACCAGGTGTACCTGGATCTGCACAACAAAAGTGTGCAGAAGAGTAGCATGAGTACACCACAACGGTACTCAGTAAGTGCCAAGCCTAACCTAAGTGGAGTAGCGACGAGGAAGGTCGAGGCCCTTACTGAGATGAACATAAGAAATAACATAAGTACAATAGTCAATAGATAAAGAAGTAAATCCCGAACATCTAGCAAGACAATAAGTAAAGCGGAACATACTACGAATGTAATCTACGAGTACAAGGAAAATCACTCAAAAGTCAGAATTGCACATGGAACTCTGGAAATTGAACCTGCAGACCATTTACCGATATACGAGGATCTCTTAGAATCGAACCCACAGTCCGTCACCATGTGGAGCTCCGGGAATTGAACCCGCAGTCCACCTTACCAATATCATAGGATCTCCGGGAATTGAACCCGCAGTCCTTCTTACCAATATCAGAAGATCTCCCGGGAATCGAACCCGTAGTCTATCTTATTAACAGTAGGGGGTCTACCAGGAATCGAACCCATAGCCCATCATATCAATAGTAGGGGGATCTCCCGGGAATCAAACTTGTAGTCCCAATCGTAAACACTTCACAACAATTCAATATTTAACAGAAGGAAAACCAAGTATATCAACAATGTAAAAGTCTAGGGCCTAGCATGCTCACAAAGAGGGCAGGTAATTGCAATTTATCCAGATAGAGCAAATAAATTACTAACATGCTTTTCCTAAGCTAAGCAAGTGAAATCGCATTCTTAACAGTTAAATTCACGAAGAAACCCAGTCTACATAAGTCAAGTAAAGTAAAATTTCAACAATTAGCACAAGTACACGCCCGACACCTCGCGCACAAGGCTTTTCAACCACAATTAAGATATCCTAAGGGGAGAGGTCCCCCACACAAGGTTAGACAAGCCACTTACCTCGAATTGGTACAAAACCGCTAAGAAACAATGCCCTTGCCACGAGTATCCGACTCCGAGTGACCCAAATCTATTCAAACATATTACATATTGTAAATAACATCGCAAGTAACTAATTACACTTTTAAAATTAAAGCTAAGGCACAAAAATAGGTAAAATAACCAAAATTCCCCTCAGGCCAATGCCTCAGAATCGAATAATTTTTACATTTTCAGAAACCTCATACTCTCACGAGTCTAACCATATAAAAATCTCCCAAATCGGAGGTCAAATGCTCCCTCAAATCCCAATTGTTTAGTCAATGAACTTCTACTCAAATTGACCTCAATTTGAATTTAAAAGATGAATTTAACAACAAAATGATGGATTAAAGCTAGAAAGGATCATAGAAACGTTACCGAATAATCTCTTCTTCAAAACTCACTCGAAATCGCCTTGGTCAGAGCTCTCAATTGGTTTTTCAACTTATGAAATTAAACCCTCGGATAAATCTCTTAACAGACAGCGATTTTCGCTTTTGCAGCTGAATGACCGCGTCCGCGGTCACCGCTTAGGCGACCAAATCCCCGCTTCAGCGGTCCGACTTATGCACGCTAGGGACCGCTCCTGCGGCTCTTGACTGCTTCTGCGGTCGCCGCTTAAGCGAGCTTTCCCCCGCTCCTGCGGTCTACGACCAATCTCCCAAGACAGTGTCCGTGACCCCAAATCCGCTTCTACGTAAGTCGCTTACGCGGTTCCCCTTCTGCAATCGTGGAAACAACAGATGACAACAATAAAACTTCGCCCAAAATCTCAAAATCAACCCGTCGAGCATCCGAGACAAACCCGAGGCCTCCGGACCTTAACCAAACCCACAAACCTATCCCTTAACATAATTCGGACTTTCCCCATCCTTAAATCACCTAAAACAATGCCGGAAACACCATTTAATCAAAGATTTGAACCTAAACCTTCCAAAACTTAACCAAACTCACTTTCGATTCAAAACCTAACCAAAACACGTCCGATTGACCTGAAATTTTGTACGCACGTCCCAAATGACATGACGGTGCTACAGCAGCTTTCGGGAATCCGTTCCAACCCTCGGATAAAAAATTCACTATCGGAACGGAACTTTAAAATTCTAACTTTCGGCATTTCTAGCCTAAATGAGCTACGGAAATCCCGAACACGCTACCAACCCCGAAATCACCTAACGGAGCTAACGAAACCATCGAATTTCCATTCCAAGGTTGTATTGACACTATTCTAATTACAGACCCTTTTTCCAACACTTAAGCTCATTTAGGGATTAAGTGTCCCAAAACACTCCGAATTCTATCATCGAACATCCCGACAAACCAAAATAGCATAAATGAACTTAGGGGAAGCAGTTAATGGGGAAACGGGATATAAATTTCAAAGACGACTGGCCGGGTCGTCACATCCTCCTACACTTGAACATTCGTTCGTCCTCGAACGAGCATAGGCGACATACCTGAAGTAGCAAAAAGATGAGGGTATCGGCTGCAGATATCTCGCTCGGTCTCCCAAGTCGCCTCCTTGGCCGGCTGACCCCGACACTAAACCTTTACTGAAGCTATATCCTTTGATCTGAGCTTCCGAACCTGCCTATCCAATACTGCCACTAGCTCCTCAACATAGGACAAGTCACTGTCCAACTGGACTGAAGTGAACTCCAACACGTGAGACGAGTCACCATGATAACTACGAAGCATCAAAACATGAAATACTGGATGAACCCCGGCCAAACAGGGAGGCAAAGCAAGCTCATAAGCAACCTTCCCAATCTGCCTCAAAATCTCAAATGGATCAATGAATCTCAGGCTCAACTTCCCTTTCTTTCCAAACCTCATGACGCCCTTCATAGGCGAGACCTGAAGCAAAACCCGCTCACCAACCATAAAAGAAACATCACGAACCTTCCGGTCCGTATAACTCTTCTGTCTGGACTGAGCCGCACAGAGTCTATCCTGAATCACCTTAATCTTCTCCACCCATCCTAAACCAAATCAGTGCCCAATAATCTGGCCTCGCCTGGCTCAAACCAACCCACCGGGGATTTACATATCCTACCATGTAAGGTCTCATAAGGCACCATCTGAATACTGGACTGATGACTGTTGTTGTATGCAAACTCAACCAATGGCAAGAACTGGTCCCAAGACCCTCTAAGTTCAATCGCGCTCGCACGAAGCATATCCTCAAGAATTTGAATAGTGCGCTCGGACTATCCGTTTGTCTGAGGGTGAAAGTCTGTACTCATGGTCACCTGGGTACCCAACTCATGCTGCACGACTCTCCAGAACCGTGATGTAAATACTGAACCCCTGTCTGAGATGATAGAAACTGGAATGCCATGCAGACGGACAATCTCCCTGATATAAATCCCTGCTAACCGCTCCGCTAAGTAAGAAGTACACACTGGAATGAAATGAACGGGCTTGGTCAGCCGATCCGCAACAACCCAAATAGAATCAAACTTCCTCGCCGTTAGAGGGAGACGAGTCACAAAATCCATGGTGATATTCTCCCATTTCCACTCCGGAATCTCCATATGCTGGAGTAACCCTCCCGGTCTCTGATGCTCAGCCTTTACCTGCTGACAGTTGAGGCATCTAGCTACAAACTCTACTATGTCCTTCTTCATCCGCCTCCACCAGTAATGCTGCCTCAAATCTTGATACATATTCGCGGCACCCGGATGGATGGAGTACCGCGAGCTATGGGCCTCAGTCAATATCAACTCCCAGATATCATCAACTGCGGGCACACAAATACAACCCTGCATCCTCAATACCCCATCATCTCCAATAGTCACATCCTTAGCATCACCATGCTGAACTGTATCCCTGAGGACAAGCAAATGAGGATCATCATACTGTCGCTCTCTGATACAATCAAACAATGAAGACCGAGAAACCACACAGGCTAGAACCTGACTGGGCTCCGAAAGGTCCAATCTCACGAACTGACTGGCTAAAGCCTGAACATCCATCACCATGGGTCTCTCTGAAGCTGGTAAATATGCCAAACTCCCCAAACTCTCCACCCGGCGAATCAAGGCATCGGCTACCACATTGGCCTTGCCCGGGTGATAAAGAATAGTAATATTATAATCCTTCAATAGCTACAACCATCTCCTCTGGCGCAAGTTCAAATCCTTCTGCTTGAACAAGTGCTGCAAGCTCCGATGATCCGTATAAATCTCACAAGGCACATATACAAATAATTGCCGCCAGGTATTTAAGGCATGAACAATAGCAGCTAACTCAAGGTCATGGACATGATAGTTCTTTTCATGCACCTTCAACTCTCTGGACGCATAGGCAATCACCCTACCGTCCTGCATCAATACCGCCCCAAGTCCAATCCGTGAGGCATCACAATAAATCATATAGGACCCCGAACCAGTAGGAAAAATAAGAATTGGGGCTGAAGTCAGAGCCGTCTTGAGCTTTTGGAAGCTCAGCTCACACTCATCCGACCACTGAAAAGGAGCACCCTTCTGGGTCAATCTAGTCATAGGGGCTGTAATCGACGAGAACCCCTCCACAAAACGACAGTTACCCTGCCAGGCGAAGGAAACTGCGGATCTCTGTAGCTCAGGAGGGCCTGGCCAACTCTGCATGGCCTCCACCTTCTTCGGATCCACCCGAGTGCCCTCACTCGATACCATATGGCCTAGGAATGCCACATAACTTAGCCAAAACTCACATTTTGAAAACTTTGCATATAATTTCTTTTCCTTCAGAGTCTGAAGCACTGTCCTCAGGTGCTGCTCATGATCTTCCCGGCTCCGGGATTATACAAGAATATCAGCTATGAAAACAATGAAAAATGAGTTGAGATAGGGTCAAAATACATTGTGCATCAAATGCATAAAAGCTGCTGGGGCGTTGGTCAGCCCAAATGACATGACAAGGAACTCGTAATGACCATACCGGGTCCTGAAAGCAGTCTTCGGGATATCCGGTTCCCGAATCTTTAGCTGGTGATAACCTGAGCGCAAATCAATCTTAGAAAACACATGTGCGCCCTGAAGCTGGTCAAATAGATCACCAATACGAGGCAAAGGATACCAGTTCTTCATTGTAACTTTGTTCAACTAATGATAATCGATACACATGTGCATAGAACCATATTTTTTCTTTACAAACAAGACAGGAGCACCCCAGGGTGAAATACTAGGTCGAATAAAACCCTTATCAAGCAATTCCTGTAACTGATCTTTCAACTCCTTCAACTAGGAGGAGCCATACGGTAAGGAGGAATAGATATGGGCTGAGTTCTCGGCAACAAATTAATACCAAAATCAATGTCCCGATCGGGCGGCATGCCCGAAAGATCAGCTGGAAACACGTCGGGGAAATCCCTGACTACTGGGACCGAGTTAACAGAAGGAGTATCAGCACTAACATCTCTCACATAGGCTAAATACGCGGCGCACCCCTTCTCAAACATACGATGAGCTTTAAGAATGGATATAACTCTACTGGGAGTGTGATCAAAAGTACCACTCCACTCAATACGTGGAATACCTGGCATAGCCAGAGTCACGGTCTTAGCATGACAATCAAGAATAGCATACTGGGGTGAAAACCAGTCCATGCCCAAGATAATATCAAAATCCACCATATCAAGTAATAAAAGATCTTCCATGGTCTCAAAACCATGAATAGTGACCAAACATGACCGATACACATGGTCCAAAACAAGAGAATCTCCCACGGGAGTAGAAACATAAACAAGAGAGCTCAAGGTCTCTCGAACTGTACCCAAATGCGGAGCAAAATAAGTTGACACACAAGAATAAGTAGAGCCTGGATCGAATTGAACTGATGCCTCTCTGTGACTAACTAAAATAATACCTGTGATAACAGAATCAAAGACGACACCCTCGGAGCGATCAGGAATGGCATAAAATCTGGATTGGCCCCTACCTCGAGGGCAACCTCTATCTCCCCGATCCCCTCCTTTGGCTAGCTGGGCAGGTGGGGTGGCAGCTGGAGCTGGAACAATGGCCTGCTGACCCTGTGGAGCATGCTGAGGCTGTGGAGTCTAATAATGCACACCCCGGCCAAGCCTGGGGCACTCTCTAACCAAGTGGCGGGTATCCCCGCACTCATAACACGCTTTAGGAGGGGGCGACTGCTGTGACTGACTGGATCCACCCCTGCTGGACTGACCTCTGGAGGTGCCCTGTGCAGGAGGCACACTGGAAACCGGGGGTGCATAATAAGGCTCCTAAGATATGGGAGGAGATGGAGTACTCTGGATGAAGGAAGGGATGAGTGAATTGGGCGACTCGTATAGCCCCTACCATGATGTGTTTCCCCTGAAGTACGGGTACCAGAGAAATAACCAGACTCTCGAGACCTCTTGGTCTCTCTCTCCTCTCGCTCTCTGGCATGCATACCCTCTATCCTCATGGCTATACTCACCACCTGGTGATAGGGTATATCCATCTCCACTCTTGCGCCATGCCAGACCTGATGGATGGAATAAGACCCTCGATAAACCTGCGAGCCCTCTCACGAACAGTAGCCACCAAAGCAGGTGCATGCCTGGCCAACCTAGTATAACGGATGGCATACTCAGAGACAGTCATAGGGCCCTGGTGCAAGTGCTCAAACTCCGCACGCCATGCATCTTGGAGTCTCTGGGGGACAAACTTCCTCTGAAACATATCTGAAAACTGAGTCCAAAGCAGGGAGGCAGCCTCGTACGAACTGTCCAACTCAAAGGTGCTCCACCAGTCATAGACGGCTCCCCAAAGCTAGAAACCTGCAAAAGAAACCCACTCGAAGCAGTGATACTCATGGTGTGAAAGATGCGATGAAAATCCTCCAAAGCCCTAAGGCATCATCTGTAGCTAGCCCGCTGAAAATAGGAGGGTCATACTTCTTGAGCCGCACCAATCTAAGTTGCTCATCCCTGAAGAAGGTGCCCCATCCTGAGGCTGAACTGGTACTGCAGGCTGGGCAGGAATGACATCTGGAATCGATCCCATATGCACCCTGTGCTCTGGGGTGCGGGCTGCGGGATTCTGGACTCCTCCCTTAGCCTGGGACATATCTGCGGGAAGTGGAAGTAACCCTGCCTGCAACAGAGTGGTATACATACTCATAAACTGCGCCAATGCCTCCTGAACAGCTGGAGTAGTGGTGGCTGTGGGTGTCTCTGGTGCCTGAGTCCTGACTGAGTCTGCTGGTGGCACCTCGGCGGCTGCTCGCGCAGGTGCTCTGGCTGCACCTCGTGCGCGTCCATGACCCCTGCCCCTGCCTCTAGCGGCTGCAGGAGGGGTTGCGGGTGCCTGATCGTCCCAGGTCGTGCGTGTTCTCACCATCTGTGAGAGAATAGAAGATAGTAGTTTAGAATCAAGGTAAAAAATATTGCACGACAAGAATTCAAATGAAGTGAAGGTTCCTAAACAGTTACATAGCCTCCCGTAGATAAGTACAGACGTCTCCGTACCGATCAACGAGACTCTAAATAACCGGCCTGTGTCCCGTGACTCCTATGAACCTAGAGCTCTGATAGCAACTTGTCATGACTGTCGCACCTCTTTTTCTGGCACTCGCGAGGGCGCAAGGGGTTAAGGGAGTTTTTCTAATTAAAGGAAATCAAAACGAGATTAATTTATTCAATTCAGAGTCGCCACTTGGGAGATTTATGGCGTCCCAAGTCACCGGTTGAATCCCGAATCGAGGAAAAAGATTGAATCTCTATTACAGTCCGTGCACCAGAAATCTGGATAAGGAATTCTGTTAACACGGGAGAAGGTATTAGGCATTCCCGAGTTCCGTGGTTCTAGCACGGTCGCTCAACTATCATATTAAGCTTATTTATCTAATTTTATTGCATGTTGTAACATATGTGCCAATTTTAACCTTTAACCGCTTTTATTCAATTTATTAAAGAAGATTGAACATCGTCGGAAATATGTCGTTGGATTGCGCCGCATGAAATGAACCCGCAATCCTGAACATACCTGAGTCGATGTCTTGGGATTTGGATTTGGGTTACATGAAATGCACACCCGAGTTTAGGGAGGTAAAATTATTAAATACGCGCCTAAAGATACTAACGCGTTATTATCTTGAGAAAAGCCGTGGAATTCGCTAAACGGCATGTCCCGTAGTCTAAGTATTTTTTACTAAATATATGTACGAGGGACCTGCATTTTGTGGTTTTATTCAGCGAGGCTCATCTCATTTATTTTAAAATAATAATCCTAAAGTGACTATATTTTTTCTATTTATGTTTGTCTCTAAAATAAAAGAGAAAACTACTAGTTAATTACATGCTTGAAAAGGCCGTCACTTATTAGTTACCAGCTTTAGATAAATGGTAATGAAAAATTGCAATCGAATTTACTCAAAAGAAAATTGTTTCGTGTCTTATTCTGTAAGTGAACATTACAAAAAGTGAAATGATACATATAACATGGAATTGACAAGAAATATTATCAAAGAATACAAACAAATTATTCTTTAACTAATTTAGACTCACGTTATTAGATGAATTGAGACTAAGGGAATTAACTACATGCAGTTTAGGATTATTAATCACCTTGTTTGCTTGCCTATTGGTAAATCCTAAGTTTCACTATAAGGTAAAAAATGAAAACAGAAGGCGTGACTAGAAATAGGTAATTTATATCTCAAATTGATGTTATTAAACCCAATATTTCAAACTTAAAGGCTTCATGAATATAGGAACTAGTTTAAGGATGACTGTCCAAGCCGCTTATTACTCGAAGTATGTTTTAAATACTAGCATCAATTAGAGCTGACATCTAAATAACCTATCCACTAAATATTTGTTCATTCTACAAATTACACAATTAACTTCACGGAATCTGTAATTGACAACTACAAAATATAGCTTAAATAAAATAGTTCCAGTTAGGTACAAACTACATAATGCCTTTTTGTTGAGTTATAAACCAGAACAACTACAACCCAATTATCAATTATCTACTAAACAGATACAACTCCCAGTAATCTAAAGCCTTCACACTTTCATTTCATGCTCAATTTACAGTTACATCAATGTAGAACTCGAAAGTGTACCTGGTAATAGGCAATAGAAGTAGAAACAGGAGTGATCAACACAACAGTAGTGTACAACAACACAGCAACAACCAGCAAAACACAAATATTCTTCAACCCCAGGAATGATTCAAACGACCCAAGAAAACGGCAGAAACTAAAAGATTGACCCACAACGATACCGGAAAACCAACCAAACTAATTGAAGTAGTACAACAAGATCAACTCGAAAATGAATCAGTGAACCAAATAGAATGCAGAGATTGGCTCAAGTCAAATGGATTCGAAAGATGCACTAGAGTTACTTAGGATCAATGTTAGCGCGTTTGGATCAGGAAAATGAAATCAATGAAGCAATGGGGTTTTCATTTCTCGATTCTTTTTTCTATTCTCTGTTTTTCCTCCTCTTTGGGTCTAAGAGATTCTCAAAATTATGTTTAAAAATAGAATGCCTGAAAGACCTTTCGAACTTTATCACTCTAAGCTTTTTTTTCTCTCTCAAATCTGTCAAATGTTTTATGCTCCAGCTCTCTCTTTTCAGAAAAAATGTCCTCTTCCTTAAGTGTCAAATGACCCTTTCTTTTATGTCAAGAGCAATACCCCTCCCCTCCTTTTTACCTATTGTTACTACCCCTTTTATTATTACTCTTTTCTAATTACCACTTACTTTGATTTCCAGCCCCCAAATATGCTCTTTTATGTGCATTCTTTCAGCTTTTTATCATTAAATTACTATTCCTAATTTCATTTAAGAAAAAACTCTCATTACTTAGTGGTCCTTCTCTACCCATTAATTCAAATTAAAGCTGTCAGGGGCCTACATGATAGACCAACTTAGTCAAACTAGATTTTCCTATTGTCTATTCCAAAAATTACACCTGAATCTTACTGTTACTGCCCTTAATCCCATCTTTCTTTCCTAAAGAAAATTTGCCCAAAACTAATTCTAATTAACAGCTATAACCAATCTCCCTAACAGCTGATAGACTGAGGTTATTTAATTGAAACAGATGAACTGAATTTACATCAAAAACCAAACTTAATGCAACATATAACATAGCAGAACCATTGCAACTGAACTAAAGTTCAATCAAAATCACGTGGATACATGTCTTAAAATTAACACAATTCTGAATCGAAACCATATAAGAATGCAGGATTATTATCGGTATTGACAATGCCCTGAAGCTAAATATCTTAAAATAAGTATATACAACATTCGACCATAAACCACTTAACAACATTTATGCAACCACTTATGCAAATTATAACCTAGAATAGTTAGTGACAAACAAACAAGATAGAAATAAATCAACAAGGTGATTCGAGTTATTATTTAACAGAAACCAGTGAGTTGTAATGGAACCAACTAATTGACGACACTGATTGAATCGATCACAAATAACTGTTAACAACTAAATTGAATCACACATTCATGCATGTAATTCATTAGAATTTGTAATATTTCAGGGGATTACAGTGAAACCTAACTTACAACACGAATCAACTTGAATACATATTTTAATACGATTACAATTATCAACAAACAGAAGAAATAATTGACCAAATAAAAGGGTCTCATGAAGATGAACATAATTGAGGGAAAAATAATAGAAAAATAAAACAAATAAAAACATGCAACCAAACACAATAAGAAAAGAAATAAGAACAGAAGGAATAAGAAGCACCTATCTGTTAAGGCTCAAGAACAAACGACCCATCCTCGAAGCAGATGCAAACATTTGAGGTCCAACGGACTCTAATCAAGGTGTTCTCAGTTGAGAACACCTTGATTAAGGTCTATTAGACCTTAAACCCTCACTAATTTGAACTGACCCCATAGTTTGGACTTTTTAGGGTTCTTGTGGATGATTTGGGGCTCGAATATTTCTAGGCAGATTCGAACAGAACCAAGGTGATTTATGGTGTGAGGGAGGTCTGGGGGTTTCCTTGTATTGATTTGGGGTGGTTTGGAATATATTGGGTTTTGGATCGAATGTTCAAATGAAGATTCGAGAAGATGGCGATTGATTCGAGCCAAACTAATGCTAGATTTGGCTTGGGGGTTGTCAGATTGCTTAAGGGTGTTAATTTCATGGCCAGCGGACCTCAGGCCGCCAGTTTTCAGGTGTAGGGGGTGGGGTGGCGGCTAGGGTTTCTAGGGGTGTGTTCGTCTCCGGGAGACGATGATGAACAAGAGTCGCCGGGAGGGGGGGAGGGTGTTTGGTTTGGGGGCTGGGTATGGTTTTAGATTATATAGTATGGGGGGAAAGGATCCAAGCCGTTGGATCAGTTATGATCAAGGGTCAGGATTATTTTATTCGAATGAAACAGAATCGTTTGAATTAGTTGAGGGATAGGGTCGATCCGGGGTAAAATGGATCGGGTCATGGGGACGATTTGCGGCCGTTCAAATTAAATGAATGGATTGGATTAATAGGACTGATACGGTGTCGTTTCGGTTACTCTGAGGGGCAGGCTAGACAGTTTGATCTTGAGAGATCAACGATTCAGATTTTGCACATCAAAACGACGTCGTTTGGATGGTCTTAGAGACTGATCAAACTAGACCGGGTGAGGAGTATTGAATTGGGCCTGGTTTTGGGTTGTTTTTGGACGGCCCAAATCATTTTCTTATCGTATTTTCCTCTTTTCTTTTCTTTTCCTTTATTTTAATTTCTAATTAACAAAATTCCTAATTAAATTATAACATCAAAATTTTAAACTACAAATATTAACTATCCTTTTACAACGTTTAACACTCAAGTTAAAATATTTAAAAATTAAAAGTAAAATCATACAATGACACATTTAAATGACAAAAATAGAACGAAAATTGCATATTTTTTCGATTTTCTTCTTTTAAAACCAATTAAGGTTTAATTAATCCTCAACTGCATCATTAAATCCTAAATATGCATGCAACGCGTATTTTTGGGTATTTTTATTAATCAAAACAAAATAAACATCCACAAGTAAAACATAAATAATTATCCTAAAATGCCACGTAAATTCTAAAATTGTAAGCTAAAGAAATTTATTTTATTTTTGATTTCTTTTGGAATAATTTTCGTGAAGCAAAAATTACGTGCTCACAGCTGTCCCTATTTGTTCGAGAACACGAAGGGTTTTCGTGCAAAGATAAAGTGAGCAGATACGAGCGATTTTTACTTGTTATAATACTCCGTGTGAAGCATTTTTGAAAAGATTTAACCGAACCTTTGCTTCGAAGGTTTCCTACATATTCCTGGCTAAAAGAAAATCAGGTTAATGTAGTTCGAGAAGTTCTGGTAGCTGGGACTACCTTGGGAGTACGATTTTGCTGTTACTGCTGCTGCATGTTGTTGCTACTGTTTATCTGATCTCCTTATTACACCGTGCTAAAAGAAAATAAGAAGTTAGGCTAGACTACGGATCATAAGATCTTATCTATCTTTCACTTATCCTTGTTGCCTTGCTTTCTTGTCGGCCTGTGTTTCCTCCGGTGCTTCTTTCCTCCACAAACTACTGGGGATGACACTGGCCCTTTTGCTTTCCCCAAGACAAGTTTCGTCATTTCGTTCTGTCTGCTGGGAATGCCACTTCCTTTATTAAAGCTTGTTATGCTGGGGGTTCTTGTTGTAACCCTCGGTATTATTGACTTCTGATTTGATCTTGAAATGTATTCCTCTATTTTGCAGGCGGGCTCCTGACTCCAACTCGACTTTTAAAAGATGACACAACCTCTTTTCTCCAGGCGGGCTCCAGACTTGATTTACTTAAAATAACAACCTCCGTTCTACAGGCAGGCTCCTGACTTCTTTGATATAACAACCTCCATTCTACAGGCGGGCTTCTGACTTTAACTTCAAATTAAATATAACAACCTCCATTCTACAGGCGGGCTCCTGACTGCAACAACTTAAAATAATAACAACCTTCATTCTATAGGCTGGCTCCTGACTCCAACTTCAAATTAAATATAACAACCTCTATTCTACAGGCGGGCTCCTGACTGCAACAACTTAAAATAATAACAACCTCCATTCTACATGCGGGCTCCTGACTCCAACTCCTAATTAAATATAACAACCTCCATTCTACAGGTAGGCTCCTGACTGCAACAACTTAAAATGATAACAACCTCCATTCTACAGGAGGGCTCTTGACTCCAACTTCAAATTAAATATAACAACCTCCATTCTACAGGCGGGTTCCTGACTCCAACTTAAAATTAAATATAACAACCTCCATTATACAGGTGGGCTCCTGATTGCAACAACTTAAAATAATAACAACCTCCATTCTACAGGCGGGCTCCTGACTGAAACAACTTAAAATAATAACAACCTCCATTCTACAGGCGGGCTCCTGACTGCAACAACTTAAAATAATAACAACCTCCATTCTACAGGCGGGCTCCTGACTCCTCCATAATTTATGACAAAAACCTCTATTCTACTGGCGGGCTCCTGAATCCAACTTCAAATTAAATATAACAACCTCTATTCTACAGGCGGGCTCCTGACTGCAATAACTTAAAATGATAACAACCTCCATTCTACATGCGGGCTCTTGACTCCAACAAATTAAATATAACAACCTCCATTCTACAGGAGGGCTTCTGACTCCTCCATAATTTACGACAACAACCTCCATTCTACATGCGGGTTCCTGACTCCAACTTCAAATTAAATATAACAACCTCCATTCTACAGGTGGGATCCTGACTGCAACAACTTAAAATAATAACAACCTCCATTCTACAGGCGGGCTCCTGACTGCAACAACTAAAAATAATAACAACCTCCATTCTACATGCGGGCTCCTGAGTACAACAACTTAAAATAATAACAACCTCCATTCTACAGGCGGGCTCCTGACTCCTCCATAATATATGACAACAACCTCTATTCTACAGGCGGGTCCCTGACTCCAACTTCAAATTAAATATAACAACCTCCATTCTACAGGCGAGCTCCTGGCTGCAACAACATAAAATAATAACAACCTCCATTCCACAAGCGGGCTCCTGACTCCAACTTCAAATTAAATATAACAACCTCCATTCTAGAGGATGGCTCTTGACTGCAACAACTTAAAATAATTACAACCTCCATTATATAGGCGGACTCCTGACTCCAACTTCTTAAAAGTAACACCTCCGTTCTACGGGCGGGCTCCCGACTTCAACATCAACTTAAAGGTAATTCAGCCTCTATTCTCTAGGTGGATTCCTGACATTTTCAACTTAAAATGGTAACAACCTCCGTTCTACAGGCATGCTCCTGAATTCATCAATTTAAAATAGCAACCTCTGTTCTACAGGAGGGTTCCTGACTCCAACATCTTAAAAGTAACACCTTCGTTCTACGGGCAGGCTCCCGACTTCAACATCAACTTAAAGGTAATTCAGCCTCCATTCTCCAGGCGGTCTGCTGACATTTTCAACTTAAAATGGTAACAACCTCCATTCTACAGGCGAGCTCCTGACTTCATCAATTTAAAATAGCAACCTCCGTTCTACAGGCGGGTTCCTGACTCCAACATCTTAAAAGTAACACCTTCGTTCTACGGGCGGGCTCCCGACTTCAACAACAACTTAAAGGTAATTCAGCCTCCATTATCCAGACGGGCTCCTGACATTTTCATCTTAAAATGGTAACAACCTCCGTTCTACAGGCGGGTTCTTGACTTCATCAATTTAAAATAGCAACCTCCGTTCTACAAGAGGGTTCCTGATTTCGTCGTCAATTTAAATTGGTTATTCCTTCTTTTGAAATCTGCTGGGGATAACGCTTGCTGGGTAATTATCCTCCTTCTTTAAAACTGGTTATTTTCCTTCTTTCAACAATGGTAGGCATGATACTGATTCAAGGACCACTACCCTTAAAACTTGGGCTGTCTTGCTTATTTCGAGATTGATTTCCTTAATACTTGTATTGCCTTATCCCGTAAACTGCTGGGGATTTCGCTTCCTTCAAAATTGTTTTCCTTTATAACTGGAATTGATTTTCTCATTTCTCAGAGAAAATTTTCGACTATGGGAGAAAATTTTCTGCCCCAGTTCCGGCTCTTTCTTTCTGGCAACATCATCATTTTATTTTCCTGTTCCAAATTAAAGAAAAATTTGTTAGTTTAAAAATGTGGTGAGCGGTTATGTTTCTCCTGCTGTGAATGATTGTTCCTTTCCCTTTTCCTGTTTTGCGTTCCCACAACTTGCAGGGTATGATGTCATTTACTGGGGATGACATTTCTACTGGGGATGGTTTGTCCATCTATACCCTCCACGTTCTGTGTTTAAAAACTTGCTGGGGTTATTTTGCTTAAGATGAATTTTCCTTTCTTCCTTCCCCATTTTGTGTGGTCCGACCACCTCAAACTTGGTTGATAATCGATCAGAGTCCTGCTGGGGATACTCTTAGAACTTGGCCCATGATTTTCTCAACCTGTCATTTTTTCGGCTTTTCTCCACACTCTCCTTGACCTTTAACCTAACATATTATTCAGCATCAACAAGCACCTATTTGCCTTATTGCCTTATTTTTGGTCCGTCTTCTTCACATTTCGCTTTATACCATTTTGGAAACTGGTAATAAGCTCTGAAAGATCTTACTCAAAACAAATTTTCTGGAAAAGACTTTTAACCAAAGAAAAGAAAACATAGAAAAAGAGAAAAATTTCCGAACAAATGCTGGGAAAAGAAAAAGGAACTTATCTGGGTGGTATAACCGATCCAAACGATCATGTCATGCATTCTGGATTAATCAACCTAGTCTATTTGTATCAATCAATCTTTCTGATGTCTTCACTTACTGGGGATAAACAGGTGTCCAATTCTTCTCAAAATGCGGATCCTTTCCGTCAATCTTATCTTGTCGCCTTATAGTGCCCTTTGAGGGGTTTTCACTAATAAGACTCTCTCATTTCTCTCAGCTCCCGTTGCCTTAAGGTTCCTGTGAAGGTTTTCACCGATAAGACTCTCTCATTTTTCTTATCTCAGCTTACGTCGCCTTATGGTTCCTATGAAGGTTTTCACTGATAAGACTCTCTCATTTTTCCTCTCTCAACTGGGGATTGGAGAGCTGCCGGTAAGATTCTCTCTGCCGGGAATTCTGATGGCTATCAATTCTTTCATCTCATGAACCTCATTCAGTTGGAGACCATTGTGTTTTCCTCAGCTTTCATTTGCCTGCCTTGGCATCTATCAGATGCTGATCGGGAGGTCTTTTTGGACATCAATGTGGGTTTTATATGGGGTTAAAAAGAAGAGGAGGTAATATTCAAAATAACTTGAGGGGTAAAACTTTACAACTCTTGGAATAAAACCTTTTTTCCAAAATTTAAAAACCTAAATTCTGCCCCAGTTTTCTTTCCTGGGGGATTTTTGATTTTTGTTACCTTATGACGGAGCCGTGAGGCGCCTACGTATCCTCTTTGAGGAATCAGGTCGAACATAGTTCAAACATTCTTTTGTTTTTCTTGTGACTTTCCTTGTATTTTATTATTAGTAGTTTTTTCCAAGAGAGGGGTACGAAAGAACAAGTAAGGCTCAAAGGGGGAAAGCAAAGGTTAAAAGTGTTTGGATAGAAGAAAGAATTGCCTCTGTCATTTCATTATCTGATAAACACCAAGTACAAACAAACAAACAAACCAAAATTATTATCAAGAAATTACACATAATATCTCTTGACTGCATCGGAATTGATAGCCATGTTGGTGCATCTTCCTTCGACATCTGTCAGAGACAACACTCTGGTCACAATATGCGGCCCTTGCCAATTCGGGGCGAATTTGCCTTTTGCCTCGATCTGATGCGGTAGGATCCGTTTAAATACATGTTGCGCTAATTCAAATTTCCTGGGGCGCACCTTCTTATTGTATGCTCTTGCCATTCTCTTCTGATACAACTGGCCATGGCATACTGCTACCAATCTTTTTTCATCGATTAAACTCAGCTGTTCCAATTGGGCTTTGACCCATTCATCATCGTGAATCCCGGCCTCAGCGACAAATCAAAGGGATGGAATTTTAACTTCTGCTGGTATCACTGCTTCAGTTCCGTAAACCAACAAGTAAGGAGTTGCACCTACTGAAGTGCGGACAGTAGTGTGATAACCCATCAATGCAAATGACAACTTCTCATGCCATTGCCTGGATCCTTCTACCATCTTCCTCAGTATCTTCTTTATGTTCTTGTTAGCTGCCTCAACAGCACCATTCGCCTTGGGACGATAAGGGGTGGAATTACGGTGCGTAATCTTGAACTGTTGACATACTTCTTTCATTAAACCATTGTTTAGATTATCACCATTATCCGTGATGATCATTTTCGGAATCCCAAATCTACAGATGATATGGGAATGGAAAAAAATCCTCCACTGCCTTTTTGGTTACTGACTTGAAAGTTTTGGCCTCAACCCATTTAGTGAAATAGTCGATGGTTACCAAAATGAACATGTGACCGTTTGAAGCTCCTGGTTCAATAGGTCCAATGACATCCATGCCCCATGCAACAAATGGCCATGGCAATGACATTGTATGCAATTATGTTGGCGGGGAATGAGTCAGATCTCCATGTACCTGACACTGATGGCATTTCCATACGAAATTGATACAATCACGCTCCATAGTGAGCCAGTAATATCCTACTCACCGAATATTCTTTTCCAATACATATCCGCTCATATGGGGTCCACAGACTCTAGCGTGTACCTCTGTCATTATTGTCGTGGCTTGACTAGTATCTATGCATCTCAGCAATCCCAAATCCGGGGTTCTTTTGTATAACATTCATCCACTGAGGAAAAATCCGTTTGCCAATCATCGAATGGCTCTCTTTTGATATCTGGTCGCCTGCTTCGGGTATATCCCCATCTTGAGGTATTCTTTAACATCAGAAACCATGGAGGGCCATCCATTTCTTCGTCTATTATGTTGCAATAGGCATGTTGATCGCGCACCTGAATATGCAATGGGTCAACGAGTATCTTGTCTGGGTGGTGCAACATTGATGCTAAAGTAGCCAAAGCATCAGCAACCTCATTGTGAACTCTTGGGATGTGTCTGAACTCCACTGATCGAAATCGCTTGCTCAGATCGTGCAAGTATTGCCGATATGGTATAAGCTTTAAATCCCTTGTTTCCAATTCACCTTGAATTTGATGTACCAGAAGGCCCGAGTCTCCCAAGACCAAGACGTCCTGGACATCCATATCCGCAGCTAACCGTAAGACCAGAATGCATGCCTCATACTCAGCCATGTTGTTGGTACAATAGAAGCGTGGCTGAGCTATAACAGGATAGTGATGTCCTGTTTCAGAGATAAGTACTGCTCCTATTCTAACTTCTTTGGCATTCGCAACCCCACTGAAAAAAGCTTCCACCCCGACTCCTCGGTCAGTTCTAATTCTTATACATGCATCACTTCTTCATCTGGAAAATACGTCCTCAAAGGCTCGTATTCTTCATCAACAGGATTCTCAGCCAAGTGATCGGCCAATGCTTGGGCTTTCATGGCCGTCCTTGTCACATATATGATGTCGAACTCTGTGAGTAATATCTTCCATTTCGCCAACCTATCTGTGGGCATAGGCTTCTGGAAAATATACTTCGGTGGATCTAGTCGTGAAATGAGGTAAGTAGTATATGACGACAAATAATGCTTAAACTTCTGTGCTACCCAAGTTAGGGTGCAACATGTCTTCTCAAGTTGAGTGTACTTAATCTCATAGACTGTAAACTTGTTGTTGAGATAATAGATGGCCTGCTCTTTTCTTAATGAATTCTCTAGCACTGTTAGATAGAGAATCAACGGCCTTCTTGGTTCAGGTGGGACCAACACAGGTGGGTTTGATAGATACCCCTTGATTTGGTCAAAGGCTTTCTGACATTCTGTCGTCCATTCTATCGTAGCATCTTTCTTCAGTAGCCAAAAAATGGGTTCACACATTGCTGTGAGCTGAGCGATGAACTTGATGATGTAGTTCAACCTTCCTAATAGACTAATTACCTCTGTTTTGTTCCTCAGCGGCGGAAATTCTTGGATGGATTTGATCTTTGATGGGTCCAACTCAATACCTCGCCGACTGACGATGAATCCCAACAACTTTCCAGATAGAACACCAAATGCACATTTGGCTGGGTTGAGCTTAATATCATACCTCCGAAGTCTTTGGAAAAACTTCCTAAGGTCAGCTACGTGGTCTTCCTGACGCTTGGATTTAATGTCACATCATCTACATACACCTCAATCTCTTTGTGCATCATGTCATGAAACACATTAGTCATTGCTCTCATGTAAGTTGCTCCAGCGTTCTTCAAGCCGAACGGAACTACCCGGTAACAATAAGTTCCCCATGGCGTAATGAAGGCCATCTTTTCTGCGTCTTCTTCGTCCATCTGGATCTGATGATACCCGGCATTGCAATCCAAAAAGGATCTGATTTCACGCCCAGCGCAATTATCGGTCAAGATATGGATGTTGGGTAGTGGAAAGTTATCTTTTGGGATTGCCCTGTTCAGATTGCGGTAAGCGACACATACCCTGATCTTGCCATCTTTCTTCGGTACTGGTACCATATTGGCCAACCAATCGGGATATCAAGTGACCCGAATAACCTTTGCATGCAACTGCTTGGTTACTTCTTATTTAATCTTCACACTCATATTGAACTTCCTCAATTTCTGCTTGACGGGAGGGCATGCCGGGTCATTGGGCAATTTGTGAACCACAATATCTGTGCTTAAACCCAGCCTGTAATCATATGACCATGCAAAAACATCTTTGAATTCGATGAGTTCTTTGATTAGTTCCTCCTTGATGTTCGGCTTAACGTGGATGCTGATTTTGGTTTCTCTAACATTGTTTGCATCCCCTAAATTGACGGCTTCAGTGTCATTCAAATTGGGCTTAGGTTTCTCTTCAAACTGGCTTAATTCTCTGTTTATCTCTTCAAAGGCCTCATCTTCCTCGTATTCTGATTCATCATCATTATCAACTTCTTCTGCAATTAATTTAGAATCGGATTGATTATTTAGACTAGGTTGAAGATCCGTTGTGCATGCCATGTCATTGGAACCAGTAAAAAGAGAACAAGACTCCCTCCGAGTGGGAAGAAGAGTAGTTGTCCAATTATTGATATTGGCCCTGGGCCTCACATATTGTATGTCTGCTCTACTGGAACCCTCTCCAACTTCGATCACGTTCACATCAGCAAACAACCTTTCAAAACCCTGATCTAGTTCTGCATCTGATCCAATCAACAGTCTAAGAACCTTTGGGTCTGACAACCTTTTGACACCTGCTTTAACAAAAAATCGGGAGAGACACGGAACTGGTTCGGGAAGAACCCAAGATTCTTTTTCATTTTCTGAGCTCGCTTCACATCCGCTGCCGCCGGCTTGAATCCCAACCCAAAGGTCTCTAAAATTCTTGGTGAAAGAGACAGGTTGAACAATACCCTGAAGCTCAGCCCCTAGACCTTTTCCTGGTACAAACCCGCAGTTAAGCATTTACGAGGCTATCATGTAGGTCGTAGCTGTGATCATGGGAAGTGTAAGGCCCTCGCCTTCTGAAATCTTGTCCACTGAAACCCCGTCGAAAACCTGGTACACCCATGGCCCTTGGTCATCATCAGTTTCTATGAATGGCACAACGTCATCACCCACAATGCTTGTAACGTCTTCCCCATGCATCACTATCTCCTGCCTGTCCCATTCAAACTTCACCATCTGGTGCAATGTAGAAGGTACTGCTTTGGCGGCATGGATCCAGGGCCGCCCCAATAGAAGATTGTATGATACTTCCACGTCTACCACTTGGAATTCCATGGTGAATTCCACTGGACCAATGGTTAATTCCAGTATGATATCACCCACCGTGTTAGTACTACCTCCGTCAAAACCTCGGATGCAGACGCTGTTCCTGTGAATCCGTTCGTGATCAATTTTCAGCTTGTTCAGAGTAGTAAAAGTACAGATTTTGGCGCTTGACCCATACGACCACCGAGTCATCACATTTCACGGTCAAGTATAGGGCCTTATTATGTTCTGTACCTTCTTTTGGCAATTCATCATCAGAAAATGTCACTCGGTTCACCTCGAAGATTTTGTGCACTATCTTCTCCAAGTGATTTACAGAGATTTTATCCGGAACTTGGGCCTCGTTCAGGATTTTCATTAGGTCCTGGCAATGATCGCTGGAATGAATCAACAAGGATAGCAACAAAATCTGTGATGGGGATTTTCTTAACTGCTCCACAATGGAGTAGTCCTGTGCTTTCATTTTCTTCAAAAACTCCTCAGCCTCTTCCTCCGTCACTGGCTTTTTTACCACTGCTGGGTTTGACCTCCTCAACTCTACGGGAGCAAAACACCGTCCCGATCGGATCAATCCCCACGCTTCGCAACTATCCTCCTCCATTTGCTTTCCCTTGTACATTACCACTGCCTTTTCATACTTCCAAGGCAAGACCTTGCTATTAATCACTGGCAACTAGACAACCGGCTTTATGATGACCGGTTCCCTGGAGACCCTTTTCACAACAACCACAGGTGCGGATGACGCTCCCGGTATTACTAATTTGGCTGGCTCTAGTTTCTTCGTAGTGACGGATGGAAACTTCCCTAATATCACCACTGGCTTGACATCTTCCCTCTTTATCTGTACCCATGTTTCACCACCAGTCGATTTTTCTTTTGGAGTGGCATGGATCATCGTCACTGTCTGTGATAGCTTCTTCGTCTTCCCCCTTCGTGCACAAGCTCGATCATGAGGGCTTCGTGGTGGGCTGGAAATGGGTTTTGGTTAATGCTGGGTACGTCTGGTGCCTGTACCTCAATATTTTTGGTGTCAATAAGGTCTTGTATTGCACACTTTAGCGTCCAACACTTCTCGATTTCATGTCCGGGAACTCCCGAACAATATTCACAACTTACCGAGTGGTCCAAATTTTGGGGTAGGGGATTTGGAAATCTGCGCTCAATAGGACTCAACGAACCTAACTGTTTTAATTTATGGAATAAATCAGCATAGGTTTCTCCTATTCAGTGAATGTTCTTTGTCTCTGAGCCCTTTCATTTCTGAAAGCCTGATTCCCATGGAAACCTGGTCCTGCGGGATTCCTGTAGGCCCTTGGTGGTGGATAGGTGTTTTGTTGAGGTGGGTAGGTATTATGTGGAAGTGGATTGGTATTATGTGGAGCTGGCGCGCGCCATTGCGGGCAAGCCGGAGGTTTGGTATATGTCTGGGCTTGATGAATGGAGAAATGTTGTTCTTGTTGTGGGTAGTAGGGCAGTGAAGGGTGATTTGGAATGTGTGGGTAATTTGGGTGAGGGGGTCTGAGTTGGTAATGAGGAGAAGGCCTCTAGATCTGGACCAGTTTCCTGCCTCTATTGTCACGACCTCTTCTCTCTTTTTCTTTCCGAGCGCACCTGCCGTGCCGCTCTGAATGGCCCAAGTTGTTGCCTTGATCGCTGAGTAACTCATGATTTATTTGACTTAAGTCCTTCTTCTATCATGCCTCCCATTTTCCCTACTTCATTAAAGGATTTGCCAACTGACGTCCCTAAGTGACCGAAGTAAGTTGGCTCTAGAGTTTGTAGAAAGTAATCTACTATCTCCCCCTCTCTCATTGGAGGATCAACTCTAGATGCTTGTTCTCTCCACCTGAATCCAAATTCTCGGAAGCTCTCCCCGGGTTTCTTCTCAAGCTTTAGCAATGTGAGACAGTCTGGGACTATCTCGAGGTTCTATTGGAAGTGTACGGCGAAAGCCTGTGCCAGATCATCCCAGGTGTACCACCTGCTCGGATCTTGTCTTGTGTACCATTCTAGTGCAGATCCGCTAAAACTTTGGCCGAAGGAAGCTATCAGTAGCTCATCCTTGCCTCCCGCTCCCCTCATCTTACTACAAAAACCCCGTAAATGAGCCATAGGATTGCCATGCCCTTCGTATAAGTCAAACTTGGGCATCTTGAACCCCATTGGTAATTGGACGTCAGGGAAAGGGCATAGATCTTTGTAGGCTACGCTGACTTGGTTTCCTAACATATGTATGTTCCTGAAGGACTGCTCCAGGCTTTTCAACTTCCGCATTACCTCGTCCTGCTCTGGGCTCTTAGCCGAATTTTCAGTCTCCATCGGGACCTCAAAGTGGGTACTATATGTATGTGGCTCGGGTGCTTTAAATGTGAGTTCAGAGGGGTAATATTGTGCATCGTGAGCTTGAAAAAATGGCTCACTAGATGATCCTTGCAATGGGGCTGGGGGAGGTGCCACAAAAATCGGGACATTTGGTGGAGGAGGGTTTTGATTGGGTGGTGGAGCTTGGGGGTCATATGAATCTCTTCCCTAATAGTAGTGACGGCTTGAGAAGCTTGTTGAGGGACCATGAGAAGGGTATTCTGGTGTATGTCCTGGGTTGAAAGTAGGAGTAACGGGTACTTTAGGCCCCTTTTGTGCTTTATCCAAGGCCAACTACATTTTATTCATTACCAGCCTCATCTTTTCCATTTTTTCCATGGCCTCTTTCAGAATTTGACTCATCGTCTTTTCCGACTCAACACTATTGTCAGACCCAGTCATGCTTTCTGGTATGGGCCCTTTTGATCTTGTCTGATAATGGTGCGATGACAGTACGCTCTAACAAACTAACTGGTTTGATTGAGAAAGCAACAAACTTGTTAGCATTAGAGTTTCAACAAATATCGCAATTGCATGTTGGGGGATGCAATGTCCTTAGGCAGTAAACCATTTCTAATATGCTTTTGCTCAGACCGCATGCATCATCCTGACTTATTTTACTTGTACCATTTTCAAGCGTTTCAAAATCCCTCCATTATTTTCTCTTTCTTTTTCTCTTCCTTCTTTTCTTTTATTCACTTTCTTTTTATTTTCATAGCAGTGGTCGAATCTTATGTAGATTGCCTATGTATCATGTCCCCGCGTGAATCAGACCAAGCGTAGTTTGTGAAAATAAATGCAAGAATAAAGGATATTTTTTTGGAAATTTCCATTTTTATTGCTAAAATAACTTATTACAAACTGAACACTTTGCGGAACAGACACACACTGAAAACAATCATAAACGTAAATACTACTAACATACTTGATATGAAAAGACCATGGACAATCCAACGACAGACTCAAACATAGAAAACTACAAACATGGACTAAGCAAACTCTAATGCCTCAAACTTGGGTGTCCGCGGGGCGTCATTCGGCCTCGACGCGGACCTGGGTCCCAAATCATTTTCAAGCTGCTCTAGTTCATTCATAGTTTGTTTCACATAGATCACTATGGCTGGGACAAAAGTAGTATAAGTCATATGTTCAGCCCAGCATCTTCTCAAAATGGCATGAGCAACAGCTCCGATCCTGTCTCTGGCTCGCTTATTTTCTATGAGTAGGCATCTTGTCTGATTACTGCATGTCTTTAGAGCCTGAGAATCTTGCAGGTGCTGACTCTACAATTGTTGTACTTCTACCTCCATTTGGGCTAATAAGTCGTAGCAGTTCCCACTTTCAACTTCAAAGTCTTTAGCCTGCTTAACCACTTTTCCTTCGAGGGCAACCACTTTTCTTTTTAAGCCGGCCATAATTTTCTTGTGATCCCGTTTCAGTTGGTTGAAATATTGGCGACGCTCTTCTGTTTTTGTAGCCCATTATGCCTTTTGTTCTGCCATGATGTTATCAGATCTTTCCAACTCGTCCCGACACCCATTAATCTCATTTTCCAAACCTTTTATGAGTCTCTCATCAGACCTGCTTCTTTGTTGATTATTAACGGCTACCTTTATTTGTTGTATTTGAGCTTTGAGCATCTTATTTTCTCAAAACAATTTATTCTTTTCACCTTGGTCAGCCGCAACTTGCACCCTGTTCTCGAATTTCAGACTTTCAACCTGTTGCTTTAACTTATCAACTTCCGCTCGATAACCTTCTTCTCTTGCCAGCCTATCCCATTGTGCTTGAGATGATTCAATGAAATCTTGGACGTGGGCCCTTTAGCAGGAGTTTTCAGAATCAAGAACCTTTTCTTGAAGCAAGCATTGTACTTACGGTCTACCTCGCCCTTAGCCCGATCTCGCACTATGGTTTCAAGCTCAAGGAACCTACACCGATTCCAAATTTCACGGATTTTCCTTCAAGAAAGACATCTTTTTGGCCCAGTTCAATCACTTGCTTGCTTAAATTTTCGTCATTGTGCATAGTTTTAAATCTTCCCAGTTAACGCAAGACCCTGTACGGGGCATAAGGATGGATACTTCAAACTCCCATTAAGAGGATGTAGGGAACTTCAGCTGAAGTATATATAGCTTTTGTATCAGGAAGCCACCTTAGGATCCACTCGATTTTGTCAGCGGTTAATGATCTCAAAAGTGATAGCCAATCCTCTGTTCCTCTGAGGAACTCAATTCCTATTATCCGAGTCCCAAATTCTTCAGTACAGCTCAATCCGGTCAGTCCATAATTCATGTACCCAACTCGATGGCAAAGGTGCTCCTATACCCACAGTTGCAGCAATAGATTACAACCTTGAAAGAACATTCCTCCCTCTCGACATATAGTTAAAGCTCGATAGATTTCAGCTATGATTAAAGGAACCACAGTGTTGTTAAATCATTTGGTTTCCACATCCAACATCCCTGCAAGGCCGATTTCTATGTGACCATCTTCCCGAGGGCAAACCACAACTCCCATGAAAGTTACCATGAAAGCTAGAACCCGTCTGGCCTCCAATTTACCTTTGTTTCCCGCGTGAGTCAAACCAAGTTTGGGCTCTTCAAAGCCTCGGGGATTACCATATCGCCGATACAAAAACTGAAATGTGCAATGCCCGGCTGCTAACTTCTCTTCCTGGGCGCTTCGGCTGATACTTAACAAGTCCAGAAATTTATGTGTCGTTACCGGCCTTGGTGCCAAAGGATAAAGAGTTCTGAAGTTTGGGCTGAGATCCGCATAACCCATCATTTCCTCCAATGTAGGCGTAAGTTCAAAATCATAAAACTGGAATATGTTGTGCGCAGGATCCATATCAATGCCTCAATAACATCCAACCTTTGCTTGACATTTAATAAACCGACGAGACCACCCAGAATTTTTATCACTGCCTTTCTACTATCGGCTTCTAAATCATTCCACCACATGTGGATCTGCAAAGGGATCTCTTTAAGGGCCGTGAAGGGTTCATTTTTGGTTGTGCTCATCCTGCACATTTATTAAGGCGATTTAAACAAAAGAAAAAAACCTATATTTGACTCAAAATAAGATTTTTTTTCCATTCCCCACTTTAAAGAAAGAAAAGACTGGTTTTCCGAACACGGCCTTTTAGTACTTCATGAAAAAATATTTTAAGGCCGTGAGGGTGGACCGGTCAAGAAAATTCAGAAAGTTGCTTGGCATAAATTTTAGCCTTCCGGTGCTCCTTTCGGGAACATTTGGCTAATCTTGACAAAACAGCGTCACCCGATTATTTTTAAGATTTTTTTCTCATTTTTTTCAAAATATCATTCCGTCATTTGAAAAATACGGTGTTACAGAGACTCGATGACGAGGATTATAAGGCGGTATGCGCTAACTAGTCAAAAATTCAAAAGATGACCCAAAATGGCCGTTTATGCAACAGTCAACCTTCCAACGTCCCATTCGGGATAATCGGGCTGTTTTAACAATAACGACGTCACCCGACTTATAAAAACATTTTTTGACATTTACGAGTTATCTATTGCAATAAGGGGAAGTTGGCCCGATGAGGGTTGCCGACGTATCTCACATCCAGTGAGAATTAAACCGACGTTGTTCGGGTGAACAAACTAACTAATTTTTTTTTAAAAAACAAACTTATTTTTTCTTCTTTTTTTTGTTTTTTGAAAACAAAGAAAGTTAAAATAAAAGACTACACATTTTCTGCTTTTTTGGATAAAACAAACAATTTATTTTTAATAATCATCTAACTCTCCAACTGCTAATTTTTCTTTTTCTCAATTTTTTCAAAATTTTCTAACATTCGCAAGATTCAAAAGCCGGTCAACACGTGGGTCTGAAACAAATAAATGCACAGAATATAAGTAGGATGCATCAAGATGGTCTTTTCTGTTTTAGGTTTCTATTCCTTTGACAGACCCAACCCCTGTGTTGAGTCCCCTAAGTCAAAAATGCATATGATGCAGATAAGCGTTTCTACTAGGGATCCGACATGAAGTTGAGTTATTCTAGGTTTAGAACCTGGGTGTTTGTTTTAGACCTGGCTTACCCAAGCAGACAGCTCGAGCTGAAGGGGGCAGCGTACCGGGGATACAGAAGCTCAACCCGTCTTTGCAACTTATCCGAACCTCGTTCCAAATTGGGATTTGACACTATACAGAAAAGAGGTCGTACGTAGTACTCCTTATTCATGATTCAGAAGACTGAGAGAAGAGATGAGTTTCAACACAGTTTATATACAATTCACATAATATCAAAGCGGTAAAAGCAGTCAATTAGCACATTAAGCACAAATAATGTAACAAAATAAGATAAATCCAAACATAACAATCTATCTAAGCTCAAATTTCTAACCCTGAACCAGTGGTTCTGGGTTTCTAGAATTTCCCAGCAGAGTCGCCAAAGCTGTCGCACCTCCTTTTCCGGCACTCGCGAGGGCGCAAGAAGTTAAGGGAGTTTTTTCAATTAAAGGACAATCGAAACGGGATTTATTATTCAATTCAGAGTCGCCACTTGGGAGATTTATTGCATTCCAAGTCACCGGTTGAATCCCGAATCGACGAAAAAGATTTACTCTATATTACAGTCCGCGCACCAAAAATCTGGATAAGGAATTCTGTTAACCCGGGAGAAGGTATTAGGCATTCCCGAGTTCCGTGGTTCTAGCACGGTCGCTCAACTGTCATATTAAGCTTATTTATCTGATTTTATTGCATGTTGTAACTTATGTGCCAATTTTAACCTTTAACCACTTTTATTCAATTTATTAAAGAAGGTTGAAAATCGTCTGAAATATGCATTTGGATTGCGCCGCATGAAATGAATCTGCAATCCTGAACATACCTGAGTCGATGTTTTGGGATTTGGATTTGGGTTACGTGAAATGCACACCCGAGTTTAGGGATGTAAAATTATTAAATACACGCCTAAAAATACTAACGCGTTATTATTTTGAGAAAAGCCGTGGAATTCGCTAAACGCCATATCCCGCAGTCTAAATATTTTTTTCTTAATATATGAATGAGGGCCCCGTATTTTATGCGTTTTATTCGGCGATGCTCTTCTCATTTATTTTAAAAGGATAATCCTAAAGTGACTACATTTTTTCTATTTAAGTTCGTCTCTAAAATAAAAGAGAAAAATTCTAGTTAATTACATGCTTGAAAAGGCCGTCACTTATTAGTTACTAGCTTAAGATAAATGCTAATGAAAAATTGCAATCGAATTTACTCAAAGGAAAATTGTTTCGTGCCTTATTCAATAAGTGAACATTACAAAAAAAATGAAATGATACATAAAATATGGAATTGACAAGCAATATTATCAAAAAAACAAAAAAATTATTCTTTAACTAATTTAGACTCACATTATTAGATGAATTAAGACTAGGGAATTAACTACATGCAGTTTAGGATTATTAATCACCTTGTTTGCTTGCCTATTGATAAATCCTAAGTTTCACTACAAGGTAAAAAATGAAAACAGAAGGCGTGACTGGAAATAAGTAATTACTAACTTGAATTGATGTTATTAAACCCAAAATTTCAAACTTAAAGGCTTCATGAATATAGGAACTAGTTTAAGGATGACTCTCCAAGCCGCTTATTACTCGAAGTATATTTTAAATACTAGCATCAATTAGAGATGAAATCTAAATAACCTATCCACTAAATATTTGTTCATTCTACAAATTACACAATTAACTTCATGGAATCTGTAATTGACAACTACAAAATATCGCTTAAATAAAATAGTTCTAGTTAGGTACAAACTACATAATGACTTTTTGTTGAGTTATAACCAAACAACAATTACAACCCAATTATCACTACTAAACAAATACAACACCCAGTAATCTAAAGCCTTCACACTTTCATTTCATGCTCAATTTACAGTTACATCAATGTTGAACTCGAAAGTGTACCTGGTAATAGGAAATAAAAGTAGAAACAGGAGTGATCAACACAGCAGTAGTGTACAAAACACAACAACAACCAGCAAAACATAAATATTCTTCAACCACAGGAATGATTCAAACGACCCAAGAAAACAGCAAAAAGTAAAAGATTGAACCATAGCGATACCGGAAAACCAACCAAACTAATTGAACCAGTACATCAACTTCAACTCCAAAATGAATCAACGAACCAAATAGAAAGCAGAGATTGGCTCCCAACACTACCAACACAAGTCAAATGGATTCGAAAGATGCACTAGAGTTACTTAGGATCAGTTTAGTGCGTTTGGATTAGGAAAATAAAATCAATGAAGCAATGGGGTTTTCAACTCTCGATTCTTTTTTCTATTCTCTGTTTTTCCTCCTCTTTGGGTCAAAAAAATTCTCAAAATGATGTTTAAAAATAGAATGCCTGAAATACTCTTTCGAACTTTATCACTCTAAGCTTTTTTTTCTCTCTTAAATCTGTCAAATGTTTTAAGATCTAACTCTCTCTTTTCAGAAAAAATGTCATCTTCCTTAAGTGTCAAATGACCCTTTCTTCTATATCAAGAGCAAGACCCTTCCCCTCCTTTTTACCGATTGTTACTACCCCTTTTATTATTACCCTTTTCTAATTACCCCTTACTTTAATTTCCAGTCCCCAAATATGCTCGTCTATGTGTATTCTTTCAGCTTTTTATCATTAAATTACTATTCTTAGTTTCAATTAACCAAACACTCTCATCACTTAGTGGTCTCCCTCTACCCATTAATTCAAACTAAAGCTGTCAGGGGCCTACATGATAGACCAACTTAGTCAAACTAGATTTTCCTATTGTCTATTCCAAAAATTACACCTGAATCTTACTGTTACTGCCCTTAATCCCATCTGTTCTTTCCTAAAGAAAATTTTCCCAAAACTAATTCTAATTAACAGCTATAACCAATCTCCCTAACAACTGAAAGACTGAGTTATTTAATTGAAACAGATGAACTGAATTTACATAAAAAACCAAACTTAATGCAACATAAAACATAGCAGAATCATTGCAACTGAACTAAAGTTGAATCAAAATCACGTGGATACATGTCTTAAACTTAACACAATTCTGAATCGAAACCATATAAGAATGCAGGATTATTATTAGTATTGATAATGCCCTGAAGCTAAATATCTGAAAATCAGTATATACAACATTCAACCCTAAGCCACTTAACGACATTTATGCAACCAATTATAAAAATTATAACCTAGAATAGTTAGTGACAAACAAACAGGATAGAAATAAATCAACAAGGTGATTCGAGTTATTATTTAACAGAAAACAGTGAGTTGTAACGCAACTAACTAATTGAAGACACTGATTGAATCGACCACAAATAACTGTTAACAACTAAATTGAATCACACATTCATGCAGGTAATTCATTAGCATTTGTCATAATTCAGGGAATTACAGTGAGACCTAACTTACAACACCAATCAACTTGAATACGTATTTTAATACGATTACAATTATCAACAAACAAAAGAAATAATTGACCAAATAAAAGGGTATCATGAAGATGAACAGAATTGAGGGAAAAATAATAGAAAAATAAAACAAATAAAAACATGCAACCAAACATAAAAAGAAAAGAAACAAAAACAGAAGGAAAAAGAAGCACTTATCTATTTAGGCTCAAGAACAAACGACCCAGCCTCTAAGCAGATTCGAACATTTGAGGTCCAACGGACTCTAATCAAGGTGTTCTCAGTTGAGAACACCTTGATTAAGGTCTATTAGACCTCAACCCCTCACTAAATTGAACATACCCCATAGTTTGTATTTTTACGGTTCTTGTGGCTGATTTGGGGCTCGAATATTTCTAGGCAGATTCGAATGGAACTAATGTGATTTATGGTGTGATGAAGGTCTGGGGGTTGCCTGGTATTGATTTAGGGTGGTTTGGAATAGATCAGGTTTTGGCTCAAATCTTCAAATGAAGATTCGAGAAGATGGGGATTGATTCAAGCCAAACTAATGATGGATTTGGCTTGGGGGTGGTTAGATGGCTTAGGGGTGTTAATTTCATGGCCAGCAGACCTCAGGCCGCCAGGTTTCAGGTGAAGGGGGTGGGGTGGAGGCTAGGGTTTCTAGGGGTGTGTTCGTCTCTGAGAGACGATGATGAACATGAGTCGATGGGGGGGGGGGGATCCAAGCCGTTGGACCAGTTACGATCAAGGGCCAGGATTGTTTTATTCAAATGAAACAACATCGTTTGAATTAGTTGAGGGACTGGGTCGATCCAGGGTAAAACGGATCGGGTCATGGGGACGTTTTGCGGCCGTTGGATCAAACTAAATGAACGGATTGGATTAATAGGCCTGATACGGTGTCGTTTCAGTTACTCTGAAGGCAGGCTAGACCGTTTAATCTTGAGAGATGAACGATTCAGATTTCGCACATCAAAACGACATCGTTTGGGTGGTCTTGGAGGCGGATCAAACTGGACCGGGTGAGGAGTATTGAATTGGGCTTGGTTTTGGGTTGTTTTTGGACGACCCAAATCATTTTCTTTTCTTATTTTCATCCTTTCTTTTCTTTTCCTTCATTTTAATTTTTAATTAACAAAATTCCTAATTAAATTATAACATCAAAATTTTAAACTACAAATATTAACTATCCTTTAACAACGTTTAACACAAAAGTTTAAATATTTAATAATTAAAAATAAAATCACACAATGACACATTTAAATGACAAAAATAGAACAAAAAATGCATATTTTTTTCGATTTTCTTCTTTTAAAACCAAATAAGGTTTAATTAATCCTCAACTGCATAAATAAATCCTAAATATGCATGCAACGCATATTTTTAGATATTTTAATTAATCATAGCAAAATAAATATTTACAAGTAAAACATAAATAATTATCCTAAAATTCCACGCAAATTCTAAAATTGTAAACCAAAGAAATTTATTTTATTTTTGATTTCTTTTGGAGTAATTTTCGTGAAGCAAAAATCACGTGCTCACAACGACCCTAGTTCACAAATCGTGAACCTGTCATGACGGCACCCAGTCTTCGGGGCTAAGTAAGCCCGATACATTGCTGAAATCCAACAAAAACTTTACGAATACGATAAATAATACTGAATAGCATAAGGAATTGTATAAAATGCCGCCTGGTACATAAATGTCGACTCAAATAATGTAAGAAAACCTCCAAGATCCGGAAACCCACGGGCAACACAGGCTAAGAGTAAACATAATACAATGCTCTAACATCCCGAAGTGTCTATAACAATGAAAGGAACTATTAACTAAGGGCAGAATAGAGGAAGGCTATTCGGCTCTGCTGACGCGGCAGATGCATACCTCAAGCCTCCAAATGCAGCTCTAAAATCCTTAATAGTGCGCCTGACCAGGTGTACCTGGATCTGCACAACAAAAGTGTGCAGAAGAGTATCATGAGTACACCACAGCGGTACTGAGTAAGTGCCAAGACTAACCTCGGTGGAGTAGTAACGAGGAAGGTCGAGGCCACTACTGAGATGAACATAAGAAATAACATAAGTTTACAATAGTCAATAGATAAAGAAGTAAATCCCGAACATCTAGCAAGATAATAAGTAAAGCGGAACATGCTACGAATGTAATCTACGAGTACAAGGAAAATCACTCAAAAGTTAGAATGCCACATGGAACTCCGGGAATTGAACCCGCAGACCATTTTACAATATACGAGGATCGAACCTGCAGTCCGTCGCCACGTGGAACTCCGAGAATTGAACCCGCAGTCCACCTTACCAATATCCGAGGATCTGCGGGAATTGAACCCGCAGTCCTTCATACTAATATTAGAGGATTTCTTGAGAATCGAACCCGTAGTCCATCTTATTAACAGCAGGGGGTCTACGAGGAATCGAACCCATAGCCCATCATATCAATAACAGGAGGATCTCCCGGGAATCGAATCCGTAGTCCCAATCGTAAACACTTCACAACAAGTCAATATTTAACAGAAGGAAAACCAAGTATAGCAACAATGTAAAGGTCTAGGGCCTAGCATGCTCACAAAGAGGGCAGGTAATTGAAACTTATCCAGATAGAGCAAATAAATTACTAACATACTTTTCCTAAACTAAGCAAGTGAAATCGCATTCTTAACAGTTAAATTCACGAAGAAACACAGTCTAAATAAGTCAAGTAAAGTGAAATTTCAATAATTAGCACAAGTACACACCCGTCACCTCGCGCACAAGGCTTTTCAACCACAATTAAGATATCCTAAGGGGAGAGGTCCCCCACACAAGGTTAGACAAGCCACTTACCTCGAATTAGTACAATACCGCCAAGAAACAATGCCCTTGCCACGACTATCCGACTCCGAGTGGTCCAAATCTATTCAAACCAATTACATATTGTAAATAACATCACAAGTAACTAATTACACTATTAAAATTAAAGCTAAGGCGCGAAAATTGGTAAAATAACCAAAATGCCCCTCAGGCCAATGCCTCGTAATAGAATAATTATTACATTTTTAGAAACCTCGTACTCCCACGAGTCTAACCATATAAAAATCTCCCAAATCGGAGGTTAAAATGCTCCCTCAAATCCCAATTGTTTAGTCAATGAAATTCTACTCAAATTCCTCCATTTCTGGACCTTAATTTGAATTAAAAAGATGAATTTAACAACAAAATGATGATTAAAGCTAGAAAGGATCATAGAAACGTTACCCAATAATCTTTTTTTTAAAACTCACTCGAAATCGCCTTGGTCCGAGCTCTCAATTGGTTTTTCAACTTATGAAAATAAACCCTTGAATAAATCTCTTAACATACAATGATTTCCACTTCTGCGGCTGAATGACTGCGTCCGCGGTCACCGCCTAGGCGACCAAACCCTCGCTTCAGCGGTCCGACTTATCCACGCCAGGGACCGCTCCTGCGCCTCTTGACCGCTTTTGCGGTTGCTGCATAAACGAGCTTTCCCCCGCTTCTGCTGTCCACGACCAATCTCTCAAGACTGCGTCCGCGACCCCAAATCCGCTTTTGCGGAAGTAGCTTAAACGGCTCCGCTTCCGCGATCGCGGAAACAACAGATGACAACAACAAAACTTCACCCAAAATCCCAAAATCAACCCGTCGAGCATCCGAAACAAACCCGAGGCCCACGAGACCTCAACCAAACCCACAAACCTATCCCTTAACATTATTCGGACTTGCCCCCATCTTTAAATCACCTAATACAATGCCGGAAACACCATTTAATCAAAGATTCGAACCTAAAACTTCCAAAACTTAACCAAACTCACTTTCGATTCAAAACCTAACCAAAACCCGTCCGATTGACCTGAAATTTTGCATGCACGTCCCAAATGACATGAAGGTACTACATCAGCTTCCGAGAATCCGTTTCGACCCTCTGATCAAAAATTCACTATCGGAACGGAACTTTAAAATTCTAACTTTCGACATTTCTAGCCTAAATGAGCTACGGACATCCAAAATACATCCCGAATACGGTCCCAACCCCGAAATCACCTAATGGAGCTAACAGATTCATCAGATTTCCATTCCAAGGTCGTCTTGACATTATTTTGATTACAAACCCTTTTTCCAACACGTAAGCTCTCATTTAGGAACTAAGTGTCCCAAAACACTCAGTATTCTATTTCCGAACATCCTGGCAAACCAAAATAGCAGAAATGAACTTAGCGGAAGTAGTTAATGGAGAAACGAGGCATAAATTCCAAAGACGACCGGCCAGGTCGTCATAGTAGCATAGATTTACCATTCTTTGTGGGACGATATCTTAAACTATATTAGAATTTGACCAAGCACGAGCAGAAAAATCCTATACATATTAGCCTCGTAAAGTTTTTGGCGCCGTTGTCGGGAATTGGCATAAATTTACTTCAAATTAAATATTTTATTACTAATTTGAGAATTTATTATTGTATGTATTGGTATCTTTATTTTTGTTAGTATTATCTTCACCTACGAAATATTTCTATAACTATTACTATTATATCCATTCTAATATCTTTTTTTTCCGTAGTAATATAAAAGTTTTTGTTTTCTTCTCTCGTTCTTACTCATTGTTGTAACTATTACTTATTATTTTTCATTATTAACATATGTGGATATAATTAATATGTATATCTATGACTCTTGTGATATTATCACCAACTTCACGTCATAGTACTTTCATCATAAAATACTATTTTGTACTAACTATCTTTTCCTTTAATATTGACAATTATTATCACTAAGTGTACTAGTCACTACGACTACTTTTCTTTTCCTATTTTCTTTTAGTAACACTGTTATTGTAGGAATTAAGTTTAATTGTCTTAAAAAGATTTAATTTTCTCTACTTCAAAAAGAAAAAAATCACTTAGTTTATGACCCGCTCTTCTACAAAAGAGTTGGCACATTATAATCGTGAAATTGAAAGATCTCTTCTTTTACGCAGTAAAGAACAAACATCATCTTCTCAGAGTATAGCTTGTGAAGGAATGGAAAACCAAGGAGTAGAAGATATCAATCCACACAAAGTGCCACCACCAGTCCATTTAGAAGATCAATTTTATGAAGTGACGCCAAGACTAGTAAACAGAATCCTAAGGGATTATGCTAGGCCTGACCGCTTCAACTGTGAATCTAGAGTCAGAAAACCCCCAGTAGAAGCCAATGACTATGAAATTAGGATCAGCCTAATTCAAACAATTCAACAATCTTGTATCTTTACAGGAGATTCAAGTGAGGATCCACACAGTCATTTAATTGATTTTCTAGAACTTGTAGAAACTGCTAAATATAATGGAGTACCTCCCGAAGCTATCAAGTTAAGGCTATTTCCTTTTTCTTTAAAAGGAGATGCCAATACTTTGTCGCGAAGTTTACTTCAAGGGTCCATTACGACATGGGACCAGATGACTCAGAAGTTTTTAAACAAATATTTTACCCCTGCTAAAACAACAAAGTTAAGACAAGACACATCTAATTTCTTGCAGACTTATACTGAGTCAGTTTATCAAGCTTGGGAAAGATTAAAAGAAATGTTAAGAAAATGTCCACACCATGATATTCCTGAACACATGCAGTTGTATATTTTATCACGGGTTAAAACCCTCTTTTAGAAATGCGATTGATGCAGCTGCAGAAGGTTCGGTGATGGGAAAAAACACAGAAGAAACATTCCAGATATTGAATGAAATTTCTGAAAATGCCATTTAATGGCCATCTAAGCGTGTAATCATCAAAAAGGCTGCAACAGTAAATCAAGTTGATGCTTTAAAACACTACCACAACAGATTGTCTCTTTGGCACAGAAATTTGAATCTTTTCAGGTGAACACAAAACAATCAAGCCAGTATGAGGCTAGGATATGTGTGGAGCAAACCATCTGAATCATGAATGCCAAGCAATCAGTCAAAATGATGAACAAGTCAATGCAATCGGTTACAAGCAGTACCCCTTTGGAAGTCCAATGACACATAAACACCCAGGATTTCTATGGAGCAATCCAAATGGGCAGAGAACTCTCAGAGCTTCCAGCAGCCACAGGTACAAGGTCCACATGGTTACTAAAATCAAAACCATAGGCTATCAAATTTCAGACCTTATCAGCAAGCAACTCCATATCAGCAAAGGCCTCAGCAAACACATCCAAGTCTTGATGACTTTTTGTACAAATACATTAAGGTCACTGATGAAAAACTGGAAAGTCAAAATTCAGCCCTTAAAAATTTGGAAATCTAGGTGATCCAACTGGCAACTCTTGTGTCAGAAAAAATTCAAGGCTCCTTACCAAGCAATACTGAGAAAAATCCAAAGGAAAACCTTAAGGCCATCACCTTACGATCAGGTAAGGAGCTTAATGAACCCAATACAGTCAGACAAGAAAAGAACCAGTCAGAACAACAGGTAAACAAGGGTAAGAATGTTGAAACACCCTCTGAACCATTAGAAGATAAAGAAGTCAAGAAAAAAGAAGTGAAAAATATTGAAAATAATATTCCTCTCCTTGTGACAATTTCTTTTTCGCAAAAAAATAAAAAGAGAAAAGCTTGATGGCGAATTTGCAAAGTTTTTACAAATCTTGAAACATATTCACACTAATATTCCTTTCACTGATGCTTTGATGCAAATGCCTTCATATGCTAAATTTTTAAAAGAAATTTTTTCAAGTAAAATAAAATTGAAAGAAATTTCTGTAGTAATGCTTACTGAAAAGTGAAGTGCTATACTTCAAAATAAGCTACCACAAAAACTTGGTGATCCTGGCAGTTTTACAATTCCATGCATTTTGGGAGGAGTGTATTTTGAAAAAGCACTTTGTGATTCTGGAGCTTCAATAAATTTGATGCCATTTTCAATCTTCAGAAAATTGGATCTTGGTGAATTGAAAGATATATGTGTTTCTCTTCAGTTTGCAGATCAAAGTACTAAGAAACCTAAGGGAATAATTGAAAATGTGCTTGTAAGAGTAGATAAGTTTGTTTTTCCCGTAGATTTTATAGTACTTGAAATGAAAGAATGTTCTGATGAACCAATTATTTTAGGTAGACCATTTCTTGCTACAGGTAGAGCAATTATAGATGTCCACCAATGACAGCTAATTCTAAGAGTTGATGAAGAAAGGGTCATTTTTGACATGCAAAAGATGCTAAGATTTTCAGGAGATGAATCATCATCTTCATGTTTTTCAATTGACATGATTAGTTATATTGTAGATGAATATAGAGATGATCAATTAACTCCAGACTCAATGGAAAGATGTTTGGCCAAATCAGGTACCATAATAGATGATGATCCCATTATCAGAAAAAAATCTGAAATATTGGAAAAAGATTCTGAAGATCAGGAGATGCAACCAGAAGAAGTTCAACCAGAAATTGAACTCAAAATTCTCCCATCTTATTTAAAATATTCTTATCTTGAAAAAGAACAATGTCCAGTGATTATTTCATCTTATTTGACTGCAGAACAAGAATAAAGATTAACTCAAGTCTTGAAAACACACAAAGGAGCCTTGGGGTGGACTATAGCAGATATCAAAGGGATTAGTCCAGCAATTTGTACGCATAGAATCCTCATGGAAGATAGCTACAAACCAATAATCCAACCCCAAAGGAGATTGAATCCAGCAATGCAGGAAGTGGTAAAAAAGGAAATTGTAAAACTTTTGGTAGCATGTATCATTTATCCTATTTCAGACAGTCCTTGGGTAAGTCCCGTTTAGGTAGTACCAAAGAAAGGAGGTATGACAGTTATAAAGAATGAAAATAATGAACTCATACCTACGAGGACTATTACAGGATGGAGAGTCTGTATTGATTATAGACGTCCCAATGATGCTACCAGAAAAGATCATTTTTCTTTACCATTTATTGATCAAATATTAGAAAGAATTGCAGGATACGGTTTTTACTGTTTTCTTGATGGCTATTCAGGGTATAACCAAATATCAATTGCTCCTGAAGATCAGGATAAGACAACTTTCAGATGTCCTCATGGAACATATGCTTATAGAAGAATGCCATATGGTCTGTGTAATGCCCCTGCTACATTTCAGTGTTGCATTTCAGCAATTTTTTCTGACATGACTGAATTTTTTCTTTAAATTTTTATGGATGATTTTACACTCTTTGGCAAAACATTTGAAGATTGTCTTTACCACTTGACTTTAGTTCTTAAGAGATGTGAAGAGACAAACTTGATTCTAAAATTGGAAAAATGTCATTTTATGGTTACAGAGGGAATTGTTTTAGGACATAAAATCACTGTTAATGGGATAGAAGTTGATAAGGCTAAAATTAATCTTATAGCAGGATTACCCCCTCCCACAACGTTAAAGGCATTAGAAGCTTTCTAGGTCATGCAGGTTTTTACATACGGTTCATAAAGGATTTTTCAAAGATTTCAAAACCTGATTAACCTCTTGATGAAAGATGTTAAGTTTGATTTTTCAGGTGATTGTATGATAGCTTTCGACACCCTTAAGGAGAAATTATCAACTGTCCCTGTAGTTGTATCCCCTGATTGGAGTCAACCTTTTGAGGTTATGTGTGATGCTAGTGATACAGCAGTTGGAGCTATTTTAGGCCAGAGAAAGGATAAGATTTTTTGTCTCATTTACTATACTAGTAGAACAATGAATGAGGCTGAACTTAATTATGCCACAATAGAGAAAGAGTTACTAGCAGTAGTATTTGCTTTTGATAAATTTCTTTCTAATTTGATAGGAACAAAGGTGATTATTTTTACTGACCATGCATCTTTAAAATACCTCTTAGCCAAAAAAGATGCTCGACCTAGATTGTTAAGATGGATTTTACTTCTGCAAGAATTTGACCTTGAGATAAAAGATAAAAAAGGAACAAAAAATCAGGTAGTTGACCATTTGTCTAGACTAGAAGACCCTCCCCTTGAGTTCAGTGAGATAAAAGAAGAATTTCCTTATGAACACATTTTTCAGTTGACTTTGTTGTGACTCAACCACCCTGGTTCGCAGATATTGCTAACTACTTGGTTGGAAGATGGACACCCCGAGATCTCTCTTACCAGCAGAGAAAGAAGCTTATTTATGATGCTAAGTATTACTTTTGGAATGAACCTTACTTGTTCAAAATTTGTGCAGATAATATCATCAGTAGGTGTGTACCTGAAGAAGAGATGACCAAAATTTTGTATCACTGCCATGATGGAGCAATTGGAGGTCATTATGCAGCAAATCGAACAGCTTTTAAGGTTTTGGAAGCTGGATTCTTCTAGCCGACGCTCTTTAAAGATGTCCGAACATACGTTGCACAATGTGATAGGTGTTAGAGAACATGTAATATCACTAAAAGAGATGAAATTCCATTGCAATCGATATAGGTATGTGAAATATTTGATGTTTGGGCAATAGATTTCATGGGAACTTTTCCCTCTTCTCACTCTTTTTAATATATTCTTGTGGTTGTGGATTATGTGTAAAGATGGGTTGAAGTGATCCCTACAAGAAAAAATTATGCTCGTACATTGTGCAATTTTCTTAAGAATTTTTTTTACTAGATTTGGCACACCACGAGTCATCATTAGTGACCAAAGAACTCATTTTATGAATAGGCAATTCTCTGTTTTGCTATCAAAATATGGTGTGACTCACAAAACTGGAACACCATATCATGCTCAAACACAGGGGCAAGTTGAGGTTTCCAACCGCGAGGTAAAATGAATTCTTGAAAGAATGGTTGAAATTTCAAGAAAAAACTGGTCTTCAAAATTAGATGATGCAGTATGGGCATACCGAACGACGTTCAAAACGCCAATTGGAACATCCTCATATAAATTAGTCTTTGGAAAGGCTTGCCATTTGCCAGTTGAATTAGAACACAAAGCTTTTTGGGCACTGAAAGAATTAAATTTTGAATTAATCTCTACTGGTAAAAAGAGACATTTTCAGGTTAATGAATTAGAAGAACTGAGGTTGGAAGCCTATGAAAATGCCAGAATTTTCAAAGAAAAAAACAAAAATATGGCATGACAAGTTGATCCGACAAAAGAGTTTCAAATTTGGAGATAAGGTACTTCTTTATGTTGGAAACACGTTTCAAATGCAATATACTAAACGTGTGTTCTTTTGTAGGTTTTGATGAATGTCAAACAAAGCAAAAAGCGATATATAGCAGTGCTCAAGGACAAGCACAAAATGGATGCATTACAAGAAGCTCAAGACAAAGTTTAGAAATGTTATAATTGAGTCAATATTAATTGTGATCTTGATTCCTCAACTTGGCTCATAACATGGCTTCTCTACTAAAATTATTTTTCCAAAATCATGCATATTTAAATTAAGTGTCAAATGATTCTAAACTATGCATATTTACATTTGTTAAAATGTTTTCCAAGCATGCCTCAAAAATCTGGGCTAAGATAATCGATTATGTACTTATGATAATCGAGTATCTCTAAGCCAAGACTGCATGACAATCGATTATGAATTAATGATAATCGATTGTGAGTAAGTCAGTTAACATCAGGTTTTTGCAAACTGCATAACAATCGATTGTGTACTTATGATAATCGATTGTTAACTGAGGCGAAGTTTTCAAAACTCATAAAAATCGATTATGAACTAATGGTAATCGATTAGAATGAGAAAAATGTCTCCCAGTGATTTTAAATAAAATGATAATCGATTGTGGCTTTTGATAATCGATTATATCTGAGACAGAGAGTTTTGAAATTAATTAATAATCGATTATTCCATTTGATAATCGATTGTTGAAGCTGACCGTTGTCATATATTTTCAAATTACCTTCAGGTAATCGATTGTTGATATTTAACAATCGATGTTTTGCTTAAAATCTGGAAAAGATTTTCTGAACGTTGTTAAAATAATCGATTGTTGATTTCCGGACAATCGATGTTTTATGCCAAAAATTGGAAAGGATTTCTTAACGTTATAAATAATCGATTATTGATTTGAAGTAATCGATTGTTGACGTAAAATCTGGGATTGAATTTTTGATCTGATAGGCAAACAATCGATTGTTTAGTCTTGACAATCGATTGTCACTGAGTAATTTCAGCAATCCTTAATTGGCAATTAGACAACGGTAAGACTGAGTTTTTCACCTATAAATACAGCTTCAACTCAGTGTTTTCAAAACAACAACATATACAATTTGAGTATTTTCATTGCTAAAAGCTTTCTTACATTGATCATCATTTTCCATTCATCCATAAAGCTTTTTGAAGAGCCATTCTATTGAGCTAAGTTGTTGTGATCTTGAGCGTACTATTTCTACTCATATCTACTCATTAAGGAGTGCTTTGTAAAGTGAGTGTGTTTTGTGTTTGTAAGAGAATTGCGATTCTCGTTTGTTGAGGAACTTGTGATTCCTCGGTCGAAGTCTTTGGGATTGTTATCCCCGAGCAGTTGAAGTCTTTGGGATTGTTATCCCCGAGCAGTTGAAGTCTTTGGGATTGTTATCCCCGAGCAATTGAAGTCTTTGGGATTGGTATCCCCGAGCAATTGAAGTCTTTGGGATTGTTATCCCCGAGCAATTGAAGTCTTTGGGATTGGTATCCCCGAGCAATTGAAGTCTTTGGGATTGTGATCCCCGAGCACCTAGGTGAGGCTTGTGTCCTCAGCTGTAACGGTTTGTTAAGCACCCGTAAGCTTGACAAGTTTAGTGGAAATCTCGAGAGAGTCTCTCGGGGACTGGACTAACCACGTTTGTGGCCAACCAGGATACATCATTGTGTAAGTTTATTCTACTGCACTTGTTTTAATTTCTGCAAAGTTTTTAAATTCCGCACTAAAACGCGTAATAATTTTAAAACGCTATTCACCCCCCCCCTCTAGCGTAAAGCGTATTGTCCAACAATTGGTATCAGAGCCATACTCTCTGAAAAACTTAACCGTTTGAGAGAACCATCCATGGCTTCTACTCTAAATTTCTTTGCAGGAATAGGTGAAGGAGAATGCAGCATGTCGCCTCCAATATTAGACGAAAACGACTACTCAGTCTGGAAATATCGGATGCAAGTTTTTACAATGGCAAACGATTTGTATTTATGGCATGCTATTAAACACCGTGATCAACTGACGACAAAAGTCGGGAAAGATAAGGTAAGTGAATACAACACTAAAGCTATGAATATATTACATAACGCCTTGAACCAGGAACTTTGGCGAAAAATCTCCCACTATAAAACTGCTAAGGAAATGTGGGACAAACTTGAGGAATTGCACGAAAACACGCCTCAAAAAGCGGTCAGCACAAACGATGAATCAACTGGTCAGTGCCTCATGGCAGACGAAAAAGACGAGGTAAGTACATCTAACGATATGCAAATTGCTTATAACAAACTGCATGATGAGTTGGTAAATGCTTCTAAGACTATTAAAGATTTACAAAGAACTCTTTCTTTACAAGAAGAGGATTTTCAAAAACAACTCTTTTTAAAAGACAAGGACTTTGAAGAACGTCTTTCTTTAGCTCAAAAAGGTGTTGAAAATCTGTCTCGTGATAACGAGAATCTTGCAAATGAAAATCAATTTTTGTTAAATGATAGTATAGAACTTAGACAAGTCATCAAGACTATGCATGAAGCCTCTTGTGTTGATAAATGCTCTACTTGTACTGCTTGTGAGTCCTTGAAGTTAGAAAACGCAGAACTTAGGAAAACTTTAGAATCACAAAGTATAGATGTCCCTAAGGCTATTGAAGAAAAGGAAACGTCGAAGAGAAATCAACGGCATAAAAGCAGAAATCCCATTAGAAATTTTACTGCTCCACCTAGAAATAATTCTAGGGCTGTAAATGAGTCTAGGACAAATTCCTTTAGACCACCTAGACATTACGCTAGGATGTATGAAAACAAGTCTAAAACTAACGCCTTTAGATCACCTAGATACAACTCTAGAAATTGGAATAATGAATCTAGAGTTAATCACTTTACATCGCCCAGAATCAATACTAGGACTATTGTTGATAAGCCTAGAACGAACTACGTTAGACAACCTAGAAATGACTCTAGGATTCTCAACGCCTCTAGGAATGACTCTAGATCACCTAGAATGTATTTGGCGCAACCTAGGCATTGGCACAATCCGAACGTAGTATGCCATTATTGCAATCGGATAGGTCACATTGCACCTGTGTGTTTTGCTAAACATAGAGATTTATCTTTTGGTTATAATTATTATTTGCCTAACCCCAAAGGACCCAAAAAGATATGGGTACCAAAAACCTCTCCGTAGGTATTTTTGCAGGTGTGCTTGAAGACTACAAAATTGTAGTAGATGCGCCAAGCACGACACCCAAAAGGCATCGAGAGGAATTTCGGTTAGCTATTCTTTTTGATAAAACCGAATATGTGCAAGTTATTAATGTTGACAGATTTGTTGATATATGGCAGCTGGTGTTATTAACATATAAGTTGTCAACTTGATTCTCACCCTGAAAAACGTTGACATGCGTTAACTGTAAGAATCAATTTGTGAAATTTCTTGTTGACTATACTTGTTGATTGACATGCTGAAAATTCATTTTTGATTACTAGTATCAACTATTAAATGCTTGATCCATGCTTTGACAAATGTTGATTCGTGCATTGAATGAGTACCTACTAAAATCATGTTTAGTTGAATTATGTCTTGACAATCTTTTCAAACAGCAAAGTGTTTTAAATCATGCTTTGTTTTGGTTCTCATTATTGCAAATGCGCTTAATTGAAATTTTTGACATTTGTTGCAATATGGATTGCTGGAAATAACCTTGTGTATCACTGTTAATAAAATAACATTTGATGCATTTGTTATGCTCTCCGTCAAATGGATCTTTCATTGCTTCTGTAACAATCGGTATTTCCTGTAAAATGTCAAATTGATGTGTTTTGCTTAAACAGGTGATAAGATGGTTGATTCATGATTTGACTATCTATTTGAAACAGCATGCAATATATGTTTTGACAAATGCCTTTCAAAATAACAATAGGTATTGTTTTGGTTGATAAAATTGATAAATTTATAGAAATCGTCATATTTTATATTCCTCAATATCCTTCCTATTCTTTTGTGAATATGGTAAAAGGAATTAGCCTTAATACAATCTTCTTATCAAAAGAAGAAATGTTTTAGGCAATTTGTTACAAGTAAGAGGAATGTCATTACATTCCATTTTGTCTTACTTAAGAGGGAACTTGTGCTTTGAAAGAATTGATTGCATAAATTTTATTGATGATATTTTCTTAACAAATATCTGGTTGGTTTTTGAATTGTTATTATGGTGATAAATTGTTTATATATATATATATCGGAAATGGCTTCACTTGATTAAATGTTGGAAATGCAAATGTGCTCGCTTGAAGCATTCAATTCAATTTCTAGCAAATTGAGATGTCAACGATGGAGGATGACATCAAGACAAACCGGGTATGATCGTTCCTTACTCTAACCCTTTAGCTAGTTGAATTGGTATTATATGTCACAAGTATTGATATGAATGTTATTTTGATAAATTGCATAATTGATTAAGTGCATAAATTGTATTGTGTTTTGATTTTCTAAATTGTTATTTCTAACAATTGGTATCTCTAAATCTTGTTGAATGTTTACATTGCTTGATAGAATTAAGTCTCATCATTTTTAGCATCCCCCTTCCAAACAATCGATTATTTGTCCTGCCAATCGATTATTTGCCAAAATCCAAACTCTCTGTGAGTAAAACAATCGATTACTATATATTGACAATCGATTATCTGTTTTAAACTTATGTTACCGTTTTGGCTCTACAATCGATTCCTGTCAGGTCATAAATATGAAAAACAATTGATTACCAAGTTTGACAATCGACTATCTTTTTCAAATTTTTTTTTCGTTTTGGCGTGTAATCGATGTGTCAGATCATTTTCATTAATGACAATCGATTATTCTATTCAAACAATCGATTGTTGAACGGTCAGTGAATTTATCTTTACCGTTTCAGACTTCAAAGCTCTTCAAATCTCTTCAAATCTTTTCCAATAAGTGTAAGATTCATTCCTTCTCTATATATAGGCTGCACATATGCTCTTGTATACTCACTCAAGCCTCCCAAGCATCAAATTATCTTGTTATCTTTGAAAAATCCTAGCACATCTTTTTCAAAAAAAAAAATGTCAAGCCGCAACTCCAAACGTGCTCGTTCCAAACAAGGTGCTTCTTCTTCTCGCCATCCATATCAAGATGGATCGGTTCTATTCTTTGAATCCGATGAAGAGCTCACCCGTTTCTTAACCAAATTTGAGAAACGCCTTATTCTCCCTCCTCGCTTTTCAACAAACGCTCTTGTGGCACCATTCATTCCAGCCGCGAATATGCTAAGAGAGTGCCAACTTTTCAATTTCCTACTCCTTACTCACCCCTACTACAACATTACTTTGGTTGAAGCTTTTTACTCCAACCTTCACAAAGATGATGGGGGTGATGAATGATGAAATTGTTGTTTTTGATGATGTGAAATTGTTGTTTTTGATTTGTTTTTCCTTGGTTGGTTAGTTGTTGTTCATTTTATTGTGTTTGGTTCCACCCATGTAATGTTATTTTCCAATAAATAAACTTTTGTTTATTTCATATGTTTTTTTTTTGCATATTCTTCCCTTGTATATATTTTTGCTAATGGCAAAAGGGGGAAGAAACGGGATATCAAGAAGTATGCTATATCACTCTCAACTTCATTCATGCTTAAAGTGAGGGGGAACATGAATTGAGGGGGAACATCAAATTGCATTGCATACTTTACACTTGTCTTGGATTATCAAAATAATTATTGCATATATCCCGCTTATGTTTGCCATTATCAAAAAGGGGGAAATTGTTGGAAACACGTTTCAAATGCAATATACTAAACGTGTGTTCTTTTGTAGGTTTTGATGAATGTCAAACAAAGCAAAAAGCGATATATAGCAGTGCTCAAGGACAAGCACAAAATGGATGCATTACAAGAAGCTCAAGACAAAGTTTAGAAATGTTATAATTGAGTCAATATTAATTGTGATCTTGATTCCTCAACTTGGCTCATAACATGGCTTCTCTACTAAAATTATTTTTCCAAAATCATGCATATTTAAATTAAGTGTCAAATGATTCTAAACTATGCATATTTACATTTGTTAAAATGTTTTCCAAGCATGCCTCAAAAATCTGGGCTAAGATAATCGATTATGTACTTATGATAATCGAGTATCTCTAAGCCAAGACTGCATGACAATCGATTATGAATTAATGATAATCGATTGTGAGTAAGTCAGTTAACATCAGGTTTTTGCAAACTGCATAACAATCGATTGTGTACTTATGATAATCGATTGTTAACTGAGGCGAAGTTTTCAAAACTCATAAAAATCGATTATGAACTAATGGTAATCGATTAGAATGAGAAAAATGTCTCCCAGTGATTTTAAATAAAATGATAATCGATTGTGGCTTTTGATAATCGATTATATCTGAGACAGAGAGTTTTGAAATTAATTAATAATCGATTATTCCATTTGATAATCGATTGTTGAAGCTGACCGTTGTCATATATTTTCAAATTACCTTCAGGTAATCGATTGTTGATATTTAACAATCGATGTTTTGCTTAAAATCTGGAAAAGATTTTCTGAACGTTGTTAAAATAATCGATTGTTGATTTCCGGACAATCGATGTTTTATGCCAAAAATTGGAAAGGATTTCTTAACGTTATAAATAATCGATTATTGATTTGAAGTAATCGATTGTTGACGTAAAATCTGGGATTGAATTTTTGATCTGATAGGCAAACAATCGATTGTTTAGTCTTGACAATCGATTGTCACTGAGTAATTTCAGCAATCCTTAATTGGCAATTAGACAACGGTAAGACTGAGTTTTTCACCTATAAATACAGCTTCAACTCAGTGTTTTCAAAACAACAACATATACAATTTGAGTATTTTCATTGCTAAAAGCTTTCTTACATTGATCATCATTTTCCATTCATCCATAAAGCTTTTTGAAGAGCCATTCTATTGAGCTAAGTTGTTGTGATCTTGAGCGTACTATTTCTACTCATATCTACTCATTAAGGAGTGCTTTGTAAAGTGAGTGTGTTTTGTGTTTGTAAGAGAATTGCGATTCTCGTTTGTTGAGGAACTTGTGATTCCTCGGTCGAAGTCTTTGGGATTGTTATCCCCGAGCAGTTGAAGTCTTTGGGATTGTTATCCCCGAGCAGTTGAAGTCTTTGGGATTGTTATCCCCGAGCAATTGAAGTCTTTGGGATTGGTATCCCCGAGCAATTGAAGTCTTTGGGATTGTTATCCCCGAGCAATTGAAGTCTTTGGGATTGGTATCCCCGAGCAATTGAAGTCTTTGGGATTGTGATCCCCGAGCACCTAGGTGAGGCTTGTGTCCTCAGCTGTAACGGTTTGTTAAGCACCCGTAAGCTTGACAAGTTTAGTGGAAATCTCGAGAGAGTCTCTCGGGGACTGGACTAACCACGTTTGTGGCCAACCAGGATACATCATTGTGTAAGTTTATTCTACTGCACTTGTTTTAATTTCTGCAAAGTTTTTAAATTCCGCACTAAAACGGGTAATAATTTTAAAACGCTATTCACCCCCCCCCCCTCTAGCGTAAAGCGTATTGTCCAACACTTTACAATAGCCGACTCAGGCTATTCCCTTGACAATTAAAGTCTAGATGGACAGGTCCTTACAATGTTATAGATGTTACTCCATATGGTGCTATTGAGATTCAACAGATTAGTGGTGGAGACAAATTTAAAGTAAATTGTAAGAGGCTAAAATTATATTTTGGAGGGCAATTTGAGAATCAACCATCAATTACTCTAATTGAATGAAGAATCATGTAAAAAATAAGTCGAGCTGGCGACATTAAACTCAGAACTACATTTTCCTACCCGTAGCCACTGATGGTGAAGCAATGGAGCCTCATAAGTCCAACATAGATTTGAGTAATTAAATGCTTAACTAAATGATTTGGTTAGTATCCAGATTATTGAACAATCGGAACATCTCATGAAGGCCTCTACAAAAATAGAGTCACCTACACAGGAGCAACTCCATGGTGATCGGTATGCCTAAGTGACCGGTTAGTTAACCATTTAATGATGCAATTCAAATGGTGGCACAGGTAAATTTTGGTTTATATTTAAACCTGGAGCCCATGACTGATAAGGTCTAAAAGCTAGTCCAGTCTATTACACATCGAATATGTGTGGTCACAGTTTCTTTCAAGCTTTCTTCTGTGACTATAAATTTGAAAGCTAAAAGTATTTTTAATTTATTTTTTCCAAAATTTCTTTAGTATTATATATATATATATATATAGCATAATATTTTAATAATTGTTTTCTTCTTAAATGATTGTGTCGTTGTAGGGTTTTAATTGGTAAAATAAATTCTTTCTATTATACTCAAATATTAAGTCTTTTTTTCATTATCATATCAATTCTATGCCTATGACTTTAACTTTGTGAAGGCAAAAACTAGCGTCTCCAACTCGCGAGATTAAAGGAGTTGAGAAAGTTATTATCACAAGAAGGTATACTCAATAATTTTTCTAGAACTTGCTCTAAATGTTCTTCAAGGCGAAATAATGGATGACACTGATTCTTGAAAGATGAAATTAGGCTTTCTTTGATACACCTTTTAGCCTCTATTAGTTTATTCTCTCCCAAAAAAAAATATCTCTTAAAACCTATCTTTGAGCCTTTATCCTATTTTTTTTCACCATGGTCTATAGCCCCTAAAAAAGAAAAAAAAAGAAAAAAGAAAAAAGAAAAAAGAAAAAATAGAGATGTATATTACTATTATAGTTATTCCTTCTTCCAGCCATGATAAGTAATGTTTGTAAAAAAAAAGAAAAGAAAGATTGTGCAAGGCATGAAACAAAATAAAAAAGGAAAATAAGAGATATAATATATAAGTGTGTATATATTCTTATATCTCTTTATGTTGATGAGCGCAGATATAAAAAAATATACTGCAAAAAAAAAGGAAATAATTAGTATCAAGGAACATTTGCTCCAACGTGGAAGAAGAAAAGTCACTACAAAAATATCTTTATCCTACCAGCCTGATGCCTGACATTATAAGCTAAGAAAAAGTTCTAAATAGATTTCAAAAATCAGTGCTAAATCTATATTAGTGGAGATTGACATGAAGAGCAAGCCTATGGATGAAGAATTGTGATATTCAAAACGTGTGATAATAAAGTTATCAATTCTGAATGATTCAAGTGAAAAGGAATGCAAATTTTGCTTTTTCAAAAGTAAAATCAGAAGCAAGGTAAAAGATTTGGTGAAGCTTAAAAGGTTAATTATTTGGCATGATAAAAGAAGTTATTTTGAATAAATTTTCTATCCTACAAAGACCAAATATTTTGAAGAAATATTTTAAAACAAACTTTTATCAATAGAAATATTTTTCCTCGAGGACGAGCAAAGATTCAAGTGTGGGGGAATTTGATGTTTAAAAAAACTTTTATCAATAGAAATAGATTTCCTCGAGGACGAGCAAAAATTCAAGTGTGCGGGAATTTGATGAATATAAAATATTCATATATTATCTACTTAATACTATACTATTTTAAATAAAGTATTTATATAATATTTCGATTTTCTATGTTTTCTAACAATGTTTTGCAGGAGATAAGAATGCTATTAATTAAGCAAGAAAATGAAAGAAACAAGAAGGTCGTAACATATTCACTCCACATCGCAAGAAGATCACGACGCATCTTCTTCATGACGTATCTTCCTCGAGATACACCTTCCTCAATATGCATCTTCATCAAGATATTCTCCTCAAGATACATCTTCCTCACTTGAGATCAACACTTTGAAGAAGAAATGCACTTATATAAATTGAAGGCAAGTCTATGTGTAATAGGCATCGATGAATAAAGATTAAAAGAGTCACTTTATTTTCTAAAGCTTTGGTCTCTTATTCTTCTTCATTACTTCTTTTAATTTTAAGATTTCCTAGTAGTATTGACAATATATATCATAGAATTTCTTTCTTTTTCAAATACTCTATAATGGAGTAGTATCTTTGTGTTGGGATAGTTGATAAAGCTTGATATATATATATATATATATTATAATACTATCTCAGTTTAATACAAGCTTGGTTTGAAACTTTCTTTTTATACTTTGCACTGTGCTGTAATAATAGTTTCAGTTAATTATTATTATCACTTCTACATATTTTATCTCTAAGTTATTATTATATTAATTTTGTAATTGTCACGGAGCAAAATTGATATATAATAACTAATAAATAAAATAGTAAAGTGAGAGTAATTTTTAGTAAGCTATTATTCCAAGTTTGTAATCTTGCTTGCCTCAGTTTTAATTCTCACGGAGGAATTGCTGTATGTAAGATTATTGATTTTGTAGTAAAAATATTCTCACGAAGTTTTTACTACTTCTTGGCACAATTCAAGCAAGAAAAATATTTCGGTTTAATCGTCACTAGTTTTAACTCAATTAATCACATAACCTCATAGAATGTTATTAATTGACTACTTCTTAGTGAGCTAAATATAATTGTATTAGCAATAAGCAATTATTCCTTAGAGAAATACATGTAAAAATTGAGATTTTATTGTAATATATTATCAAGTGAATTCAACAATTCCCAACTCTTTTGAATTATAAATCTTCCGGAAGTTCTTGATTTTTATTTAAGTAACTAACAAATTTTAAACCTAACTCTCTTTTCATCAATTTGGTTCTCTCAAATAGTAGTTAAAATATTACAGTTTGTAGCATAGATTTTCCAATATCTGTGGGACGATATCTTAAACTATATTAAAATTTGACTAAGTACGAGCAGAAAAATCCTATACATATTAGCCTCGTCAGTTGACTACACGTTTCTTGTGACCGAAAAAATTCGTATCCAAGATATAATAAATTTTAAAGAAAAATAATGGTTTGTCACTAATTATTCACAAAATTAGTGACAATGCTATTTTGTCACCAATAACTTTAATTCGCGATTAATGTTATCTCGAATTTAATTACATTTTTTTAGTGACGAAAATTTTCGTATCCAACATATAATATTTTTTAAAGACAAATAATGGTTTGTCACTAATTATTCACAACATTAGTGACGATGCAAATTTGTCACTAAGTAACTTTAATTCGTGGTTAATATTACTCAATAATTGGCGTCAATTTATCTTTTTAGTGGAAACTTTCGAGGACAAAATATCTGCTAATAAATTTGTGTTTCGTTACTAAAAATGAGTGACTTGTGTATTTAAGTACGAAATATAATTTTTGTCACCAAAAGTGAACTATTAGTGACGAATTTTAAATGTAGCTGAAAATTTCGTGGTTAAATATCACATTTGTTGTAGTATAACGAGCTATGAGTTCGATTATAAATTCAGAATCCATAAACTTTAAACCCTGGCTCCGCCTCTGCATGTAATACACGTATTAACTCCTTTAGTACTAACTTTATTGATTTGGGTTTCACTAAATATTGATTACTTAGGATACATATAGCTACAATGGGTTGTTTATATTTTAGTTAGAAAAAAGACAGATAGTTGCAATATGACAACTGACGAATATTTTGACAAAAAACAGAGAAATGAAAGGAGAAACACTTAAGAATGTTGGGGTTTCCTGTTATTTTTTATTCATTTGCACTTCAAAATATGGATTTATCATAATTTTATTATATTGATGTCAAATTATAAGATGGGAATGTGTCAATATTGAGTTATCAATATGGGTAAGGTTTTGTCTTTTTTTATTCTTCTTTGGACCTACGTTAGACAAAAACATGTCTGTACGATGTTTGTTTGTAGTGAAAATCTGTGGTGAAGTAACACAAACCTCCAAGATATGGACGAACCTATATTTTTTATTGTAAATAAAGGGATTATCGGCACTTAAAGTTCCGCAAAATTTCTATATATAAATATATATATTTTTAAAAATTACTGATATATATTTTGATAGCGACATCTTACTGCAAAACAGATTTTGATTGCATGCAAATATGCATCTTCAAATTTTGGATCAGACCTCTCCAAAATATTGGGCCCATTGATATCCCATTTAAGAAGCATATGTCACTTACGTTTATTTCTCATGCAAATTCCTTTTGGTTGCATTACTTCATTTTCAAGATACCCACTAAAATTATTGCATTTGAATTTAAAGATGCAACATATTCCACCAGTCCCTCCAATTATATTCCTGTGCAAGTTGCCTTGAGCTGTAATGTATGGGGATTGGGGCCTCCAAGGTAGGTTTTGGGTTCCTCCACACCTCAAAGAAAAAAGACAGTCCGATACATTAAGCTCTCGTCATGCATGGGATCCAGAGAAAGATTAGATTACGAGGGTCTATTGTACGGACCTTATCCTGCAAGAGACTGTTTTCATAGCTCGAACTTGTGACCTCCTAGTCACTTGGCAACAACTTTATCAGTTACGTCAGTGCTCATCTTTCTCAAAAAAAAAAACCTCGAGTAAAATATCACTAGAGTATATATTCTTTAATAGTATATTTCTAACATATAGTAGGACTGCGAGATGTAGTATATCTACGATAAGTAAAGATGAGGTTTCTGTTAGAAAGTTTCTGACTTCTAAAGTTTCTAAAGTTTATATATATAGCTTAGAGGAATTTTTACACAAATAGTCAGTCAGATTTATTTTTAAATTTCCCTGTAAAATGAAATCTGAAACTTATGGGCCTGTTTAGGCTCGACCAACGGGCAAAATACAGAATTGGACATCGGCGGAAACTAATTACATTTGTTAGCAAAGTCTCTTTTGAGTAAATCCCATTTAGCTCTTTTGCTTTTAGGGAAAACTCCTCAATTATTTTGGATTTTACGTGTTTCTTTTTGGATATATTAATTGTATTGAAATGATTAAATTTCAATGAATCTGCCTAACCTTTCAATGTTATAAAACTATGAGCCAGCATGGCTTAGTTGGTTTAGAGTAATTGATAAGCATTAGATAAGTACTTTTAAGTGTTGAAGCTGAATTAAAAAATAAGTAGTTACGTGTTTAGATAAAAATACTGAAATTAATAATAAGCAACTAAAAAATTGGGCATACGAAGAGTTTTTGTTTTAAAAAGAAGTATTTTATGAATAGAATATTAAATATTTTGGTCAAACCTAAAGTGCTTATAAGCTGAAATTTGATAAGCTCGGGAAGACCAACTTATGACTTTTGGCTTATTTTAGCTTATAAGTACTTTTAACTTTACCAAACACGTAGATAAGCTAAAAATTGCTTATAAGCCAGTTTGACCAGCTTATAAGCTTAGCCAAACACCCTCTAAAAAGTCTCTTAGACAGACATTAGACCATCCCGGCACCATAGTTGGAGCCAAGAACAATCATCTACGGCGCTTAAAATTTTCACGAGAGCTTGGAAAGGAGTAAAAAAACACAAAAAAATAAAAATTGAAGAGTATGTCAGACAGCCATTGGACCATCCCGACACCATAGTTGGAGCCAAGAACGATCATCTACGGCGCCTAAAATTTTCACGAGAGCTTAGAAAGGAGTAAAAAAATAGAAAAAATAAAAATTAAAGAGTCTGTCAGACAGCCATTAGACCATCCCGGCACCATAGTTGGAGCCAAGAACGATCATCTAGGATGCCTAAAATTTTCACAGAAGCTTGGAAAGGAGTAAAAAAATACAATAAAAATAAAATTTAAAGAGTCTGTCAGATTATACCATTCTGGCACCATAGTTGGAGCCAAGAACGATAAAAGTTTCCAAAAAAAGAAAAAAGATTCATATATATTGCAAATTCTTTGTGTTTTTGGAATCTTGAGAACAATACAATGTGATGAAAAAAACAGCTAGTGGAGAGTTCGTGCCTATTACTATTAAGGTTGCCATTGTATGATTAGGAGTGTAGTGATGTTTTATCTAAAGCAATATTTGATTTTGATGAATTTACAGTTGCAAAGGAACATGTAAACACTATGAGAGATGTTTATGCGAACATTCATTTACAAACTCTTTCTCCACAAAATGTCTTGCTTTATGTAAATGCAAGTTTGCGAGTATTGGGATAAAGGCTAATGGTGATGTGCTTCGTGTCTATGGCAGTCCAATCTATTTTGTTGGAAAAGCCATAACAGGTGAAGCGCTGCCAGTAAGCAAAGCAATTCAAATGGGGTAAAGTATGGTTTGAAGAATATGCATATCTTGTTCGATTCCTTAATAATGGTTCAAATGTTTAATGAAAGCATAGGTCCTTCATGAGAGGTTAATATTATTTGCGAAGATGCTTGGGCTTTTAAGAAATATTTTACTGATGTATCTTTTAAGTATGTAAGTAGATATTTTAATACTTGTAGTCATAAGTTAGCTAAGTTTTCTTTGTCACTACTTAGTGAAGTCTCTTAGTTTGACAACTTTCCTGTTTGGATAGTCAATGAGTCTTCATCTTGTTTTCTACCGTTGCTTATTTGGTTTCATTAATGCATACTATGTTTCCCGGAAAAAAAAAACTTGTCATGGTAGATACATAAGGTTATATTAGTCATGTGATGACCTGATAGGTCATCTCTAATTTTAACCTTCATTTTTGTGTTCCGAAATCTCTTTTAGATCCATTCAGACTTTCTCGATTTGTGTGTGCAGTTAGGGTCTTAATCCATAAGGTTTTTATGTGAAAAATTAATAAAAACATAAAATCATACTTTAAAGCTCATTTGAGTTAATTTCGATCAATGTGTTGAGCAAACGTACCCGAATCAGTGTTCTGACAGTCTCGATGGATCCATATCGTGATTTGGGATATGGGCATATGCTAGAAATTTAATTCAGAAATCCCTATATTGATTTAACGACATTTGTCGAAAACTAGAAATTTAAAGGTTTAAAGAATTCCTAAAATTTGGTCATAATTGGATTGTGCTGATACTGGGTCCCAATTTGGATTCCGAGAGTTTGATCAGTTTTGTAACAATATTTATAACTTATGTACAAAACCTGAAGTTATTCTGAGGTGCGTAGGCATATTTTCCGTTAGTTTTTGAAAAATTAAAATTTTTGATTTTATAAAGCTTGAATTTCTAAAGTTTGACCCGAATTAGAATTTTGGTTAACGAGCCTGAAACTTGATTTTGAAAGTTAAATTTGTCTGCAAAATTTGGCGCGATTCAAAGTTAACTTGATATGATTCGAACTTTGGTTGAAAATTTTGAAGTTCTTGAAATTTCTTTAAAAATCTATGTATTTTGACATTCAATTCTAATAGTTTTTAGTATTTTGATCACGCGAGCGAGTTCGTATTATGTTTTAGGACCTGTTTGTATGTTTGGTTGAGGTCCCGAGAGGTTCAGGCAAGTTTTGAATAAGTTTGAGCAATTCAGCACTTTGGGCCGCAAAACCTCGAATCTGCATGCTTGTTAGTTTGACTTCGTAAGCTTTTATATTTTACTATATAAGGTATCTGGAGATGATCTAAACATGAAAGTTGTATTCATTTGAGTCTAGTTTTCAGAAAGTTAAACCATTTATTATTTGGATATTTGTACCGTAAGTTAAGATTGATTTACTGAAAACTGATAATGCAGTTATACTGCAGTTTCTGCCTGGAAAACTGCTGAAGCAGGTCGCCTCTTTAAGATGCGACCCGCGTGGGGGATGAGTTGAAACAGGTTGTATTTTAAAAGGCGACCTGCCTGGGCATCTTAAGAAAGTATTCCGGCTTCTTTTCTTCTTCTTTTTTTTTGAAAACTTATCCGAGTGGCGATTTTTCGAGGGTTCTTCAAGGAAACCGTTGGGGCAAGTGATTCTAGCTCGAGTTTGATTATATTTCATAATTCCATAATTATTTTCATCGTTAAATTTGTAGAAATCAGGAAAATATTGTAAAATGTTTCAAAATTGTAAAATGAAGAGTTGAAGGGCGATTCAATATCGGAATTTGTTAATTTTGATATGGTTGAACTCGTATCGGAATGGGTGTTCGGATTTCGTGAATTGTTTTGGGTTCCGAAGTGTGCAACCCACATTGACTTATGTTAATTTTTTCAATAATAATTTAAATTGAACTCCTTTCATTTGCACTAGTTTCTAAAACTCATTTTGAATCGTTTGGTTGATCGTGAAGTGAGTTAAGTGTTTGATTTAACCTTGATTTGAGGGAATTAGGAACCCTTGAGCTATATGCTATGTGAATTACATGTCGTTGGCCAGAGTTTCAGTTGAGTTTTGAAGATTGACAAATGAACTGATAGAAGGACCGGTCCATCTTGTACTACATAATCTGAATCAACCAGGGGACATGCAGAGCACATGAGGAAGATAATGCACCAAAGATCACACATAAATATCTTCTGAACAGAATCGAAAAGGTTGCATTGGGATAAGGAGGACAGTCTCCTTATATGAAGAGAACTTAATCCTAAGTTAGGATAAGAGTTGGAGTTTGCGTTGGCTAAGGACTCGAATTGTGAACGGATAAGAAGTGGAGTCTTAATCAAACTCTAATTGCTAACTCAATATATGATTGCGTTAATTCTCTTTTACAGGTAACACACACAAGCAGAAGTAAATCATATTTGAGAGCAAAAAGAGCGAGTCTGATTTGCAAACAACATATGCAAGTTGCAAGTGTGTAAGCATACAGCTACATGAACCTAGAGAAGAACCAGTTCCATCTGATTATTTTATTTCTAGTTCAATTGTATTAGGTTTTATATTGTACTTTTCAGCTTTCCTATAAGCAATTGTATTAGGTATGTTGTGTCATCAAGTTAGAGTTAACTTGATAGTGTCGCAACAATTGAGGTTGTGTGCCACACTGGGATTAGATTTTAATCCTTAGGTTTACAAAGAGCTTTTGTAAACGCTGTTTTGGCTCATTGATTTTAGTGGAGTTTGAGAAAATCCTACTGAGTAGTAGGTCGTGATTTTTTCACCTTTTGATCCAGGTGTTTTCTACGTAAAAATATCTGTGCACTTTACTTTCAGCTTTTATAATTCCGCAAACTACAGTAGTTAGAACACTTAGAAGAACCAGGTTCTTCTAACGCGAAAATTAGGTACCACACAAATTCCCCCCCCCCCCCTCTTGTGTGGTATTGACGTGCTTTCACATCACATGTGTAGCGGTGTGGCGAGTATCTATCCACTGTCAAATTTCTTGTTTCCATATTTTCTGTATTTTATTAATTGCTTTATTTCCTGACTTAACTATTATATTACTTGATTCCCCTATCTTAATTGCTTAATATAATGTCTTGATTCTATGCCTTAATTGCTACATGCTTATTTGGCTTTCATGTCATAATTGCTACTTGATATTTAGCATTTCGTGTATTAAAACGCCCATCCACTCCCTTATTTCACATTTACTTGTTACTTGTCTCTATTTGCTTCCGTCATATATCAGAACTGTTATATGCCTTTGCCTTATGGTTTCGTATTAATTTCCACATTCATTGAAGTAATTTTACTTATAATTATTGTTAATTTATATTGCTTGGGGAACGTGTTACATGCCGCAACAAAAATTGAAAGGAAAAAAATTCAAAAGGCGGAATAAGGCTGGATTATGATATTGACAGATGATTATAAGAAGTGGCTGGGTTGCACGCCGCAATATATTGATAAAAGTAATAATTGATTGTGACTGCTTAATTGGCCTCGATTGTTGAAATGAGTTACATGACTGGTTATTCGAAGTTATCTGTTGGCTTATTTGATTTTTATTGATATGAGTTATCTGCCTTACATCTATTCTTATTTTCTGTTATTATTATTACTGCGTACAAGTTAATCTAAGCGACTTGCCTTAGCCTTGTCACTATTTCGTTGAGGCTTGGCTCGGCACTTACAGAGTATATGGGGTAGGTTGTACTCATACTACACTCTGCACTTCTTGTGCAGATACCGGAGTTGATCCTAGCGGCGTACCGTAGACTTGCCACGAATTCAGCTACCTAGAGGAGACTTGAGGTATAGCTGCACGACGTTCGCATCTCTGAAGTCCCCTTCTACTTTATTTTTGCTCTGTATTTTATTTCAGACAACTTTACTTTCATTCAGATCTTTATCTGTATTATTCTAGTAGCTCGTGCACTTGTGACACAAGATTCGGGGATGTATTTAGATATTTCAGTTGATCTATTTTTTCCGCACTTTATTTCAGTTTCATCAAAGTTAAATTCAGTAATTGATATCCGTTTAATTTTGATTGTTTAAAAATGACTTAAGATTATTCTAATGTTGGCTTGTCTAGCAAGTGAAATGTTAGGCCCTATCACGATCTCGAAGGAGGGAATTTCGGGCCGTAACAAGTCATTATATAGGTGGATAATCAATTGGGCATTTGTTACATAGTTAGTTGGGAATTAGGGTGGGGCGGATGTAGCTTTTCTTTCGACACGGGTGACAAGGCCAATGTGTATAGGATTTTCCTGCTCGTGCTTAGTCAAATTCTAATATAGTTTAAGATATCGTCCCACAGAGATTGGAAAATCTACCTACAAACTTATAATATTCTTACTACTATTTGAGAGAACCAAATTGATGAAGTTTTGTTTGTTGAAGATCTAAATTGCTTAAGTTGAAACAAAATAACTTTCGAAAGATTTATATTTAAATAGAGTTGGGAATCATTCGATAGCGTGATAATAATAAAATCTTAGGTTCTACATGTATTTCTCTTAGGAATAACTGATTATTGCTAATACAATTATATTTGCTCACCAAGAAATAATCAATTAATAACACTCCGTGAGAATTATGTAAATCAATTTATATATGACTCGTGACGATTAAACTGAAATAATTTTCTTGCATGTGTGCTATAAGATAGTAAAAACTTCTTGCGATTACTTTTTACTAAAAATAAATAATCTTGCCAACTACAACTCCTCCGTGAGAATTAGAATGGAAGTAAGCAAGATTATAGACTTGGAATGATAGCTTAAAAAGAATTACTCTCACTCTATTATTTTACCCAAAAGATATCGTATATTAATTTTGCTTTGTGAGAATTACAAAATTGACATACAACTAACTTTGGAGAATAAATAGATAGAAGTGATAATAATTAATTAAAACTAAAACTAACATTCCAGCACAATATAAAAATATAATTAGAAAGTTTCAGGTCAAGCATGTAGTAAAATTGAGATTAATATTATAACGATATTGAGCTTTATAAACTATCCCAACAAAAGAGATTACTCCATTATGGAGTATTTAAATCTCATAAAAAAGGAATTCTTAACATAATATCAACACTCTTAGAAAATTCCCAAAAGACTACAAGATAAAGTGAAATATATAAAGAAAGAAGTAAAGACTAAATCTAGAGAAAAGTTATTTTGCTAGGTACGTATGATCTTCCTCCCCTCAACACAAATATGACATACTATTTATAGAAATAAAATATCATAAGGTGCCACGTTCCCTCATGCTTCTTTTATCATGATGCTTTGTGCTTCTTTTGCCACGATACCTCGTACTTCTTTTGCTATGATGCCTCGTGCTTCTTTTTTATTTCTTTATTTTCTTTATCATGATATTTTTATTTCCTGAAAAGTACTATTAGAAAATACAGATAATTGACATATTATATATATATATATATATATATATATATATATATATATATATATATATATATATATATATATATATATATATATATATATATATATATATATATTATTTAAAATAATTTATTTTAAGTATATAATATATGAATATTTATAGTCATTCAAACTTTCCCACACTTGAATTTTTGCTCGTTCTCGGGCAGTAATTTTAGTAATAATTGTTGTTTCTTGTAGAGAAGAAAAGTAAAAAAAATAAAATTTCACATAAAATTCAAAACCTATAAGTTTTTCAAGTCGCCAAATCTTTACCTTGTTTCTGCTTCTGCTTTTGTTTATCAAAAACTCTCAACTCCTCATATGATGAACCTTTTGAGATTGATAACATTATGATTACAATTTCGAGTTTCTCAAATTTCGTCCATAGGCTTGCCCTTCATGTCAGTCTCCACTAATTTAGAATCAACACTAATTTCTAAAATTATTTTAGGACTTTTTCAGGCTTGTAATGATAGGCTTAATGCTGGTAAGGTAAAAGAATATATTTGTAGTGACTTTATTCTATCCAGCTTTATTATGAGAGCCAATTGTTTTACCACAGTAACTATGTACAAATCAACACAAGAAAATAACTCTAGAGATTGGGATAAAAGTCCCGATCTCTAATTTCATGATTAATATCACTTAAGTCATCATTTCTCTCAATAGATTTCTTAAATTCAAGCTTCTTGAACCAATAATTTATTTTACAAGTATATACACCTTGTTTTCCTCTTCTTTCCTTTTTTTTTCTTTTTTTTTAAAGAGTGAAATAGAACATTTACTCCATAAGTGTTCCTTCATCGCTTGCTTTAATAATCATTTTTGCTCATCTATAACCGGAAGGAGTAGTATCAATCTTTTTGTAAGATAAACCAATATGGTGTATCAATAAAAGTTGGTTTATCCCTCTTTTTTTTCTTTTTTTTTTTTGGGCTCAAAGTTGGGTGCTAAAAGGTAAAATATAAATATTTGTGGTTAAAAATAGATAGGCTAAAAAGGGTATCAAAGAAAGCCTAATTTCATTCTAAAAATAATGTTGTCTAGAATTTCGATTTGATAGATATTTGGGGCAAGTTCTAGCAGAATTTTATTGATTCACCTGTTGAGATCATAATGCTTCACAATTGCAACACTTTCTCAAATTTGGAGATACTCGTTCTTGCCTTCACAAAAGTAAAATCACAAACTTGGAAGTTTTATGGCATAAATGAAAAAATTGTGTTTGAAAAATGTGTAAACTTTTATTTTAAAACTTCAATATTGTATAATAACAACAATTAAAAATAAAATAAATGATGGATATATATATATATATATATATATATATAGGAGAGAAAAGAAAAAACTTGAAAGAGTGTGTGACAACACATGTTTTTATATGTAACAGACTCGCTAATTTAAGACCTTATCAGTCATTTGGTCCTGATTTAAATATAAACCAATAAATTTACATGTGCCAACATTTTGAAATAATTCATTAAATGGTTAATCAACCAGTTAATTAGGCATACCGATCACCATGGAGTTACTCATGTACAGATGACTCTGTTTTTGTGGAGGCCTTCATGAGATCTTCTGGTTGTACAATAACCTGGATATTGACCAGATCAATTGATTAAGCATTAAATTACCCCAATTCTATGCCGGGCTTATGAGGCTCCACTGCTTCTCCCTCAATGGCTACGGGTTTTGTATCTTAGTTCTGAGTTTAACGTCATCAGCTCGACTTATTAATTGAAGAATTCATCAGTCTATCAAAGTAATCGATTGATGTTGTTCAAAGTTTATTCCAAAGTACAATTTTAGCTTGTGACCATTTACCTTATACTTGTCTCCTCCATTTTTCTTAATTTCTATTGTCCCGTATGGAGTAACGCCTGTAACATTGTAAGGACCTATCCACCTGGATATTAATTTTCCTGGGAATAACCTGAGTCGGCTATTGTAAAGAAGTACATGGTCTCCAATTTTAAAACTATTTGGTCGGATCAACTTGTCATGCCATATTTTTGTTTTTTCTTTAAACATTTTAGCATTTTCATAGGCTCCCAATCTCAGTTCTTCCAATTCATTAACGTGAATAAACTGCTTTTACCAGCAGAAGTTAAATCAAAGTTCAGTGCTTTTAATGCCCAAAAAGCTTTATGTTCTAATTCTACGGCAAATGACAAGCTTCTCCAAAGACTAATCTATATGGAGATGTTCCAATTGGCAATTTGAAAGTCGTAGGGTACGCCCATAGTGCATCATCTAATTTTAAAGCCCAGTCTTTTCTTGAGATTCCAATCGTTTTTTCAAGAATTCTTTTTAACTCGCGGTTAGAAACCTCAACTTGCCCTTGAGTTTGAGCATGATATGGTGTTCCGGTTTTGTGAGTCATATTATATTTTGACAGTAAAGCAGAAAATTGTTTATTGATAAAATGAGTTCCTTGGTCACTAATAGTGACTCGCGGTGTGCCGAATCTAGTAAAAATATTTTTTCTAAAAAATTGCACAATGTACGAGCATCATTCTTTCTTGTGGGGATGGCTTCAACCCATTTTGACACATAATCCACAACCACAAGAATATATTCAAAAGAGTGAGAAGAAGGAAAAGGACCCATATAATCTATTCCCCAAACATCAAATATTTCACATACATGTATTGATTGCAGTGGATCTCATCTCTTTTGGTGATATTACCTGTTCTCTGATATCTGTCACATTTTTCTACATATGCTCGGGCATCTTTAAAGAGTGTGGGCCAGAAGAATCCAGATTCTAAAACTTTAAAAGTTGTTCTATTTGCTGCATAATGTCCTCCAATTGCTCCATCATGACAGTGATATAGAATTTTATTCATCTCTTCTTCAGGTACACACCTTCTAATGTTATTATCTGCACAATTTTTGAATAAGTAAGGTTCATCCCACAGATAATACTTTGCATCAGATATAAGTTTTTATCTTTGCTGATAAGAAAAATCTTGCGGTATCCACTTTCCAACCAAGTAATTCGCGATATCTGCAAACCAGGGTGGTTGAGTCACAATTGTGTTAACTAAAAAAATATGTTCATCAGGAAATTCTTCTTTTATCTCATTCAAATCAGGGGGGGTTCTAATCTAGACAAATGGTCAGCTACTTGGTTCTCTATCCCTTTCTTGTCTTTTATCTCAAGGTCAAATTCTTGCAGAAGTAAAATCCATCTAAATAATCTAGGTCGAGCATCTTTCTTAGCTAAGAGGTATTTTAAAGCTGCATGATCAGTAAAAATAATGACCTTTGTTACTATAAAATAGGAACAAAATTTATCAAAAGCAAACACTACTGCTAGTAACTCTTTTTCTGTCGTGGCATAATTCACTTGAGTCTCACTCATTGTCCTACTAGCATAGTAAATAGGATGGAATATCATTTCTCTTCTTTGGCCTAAAACCGCTCCAACCGTTGTATCACTAGCATCACACATGACCTCAAAAAGTTGGTTCCAATTGGGGGACACAACTACAGGTGCAGTTGATAACTTTTCCTTAAGGGTTTCAAACACTTTCACACATTCACCTGAAAATCAAACTTAATGTCTTTCATCAAGAGGTTAGTCAGCGGTTTTGAAATCTTTGAGAAATCTTTTATGAATCGTCTGTAAAAACCTGCATGACCTAGAAAGCTCCTAATGCCTTTCTTAGTTGTGGGTGGGGGTAATCCTGCTATAAGATTAATTTTTGTCTTATCAACTTCTATCCCTTTAGCAGTAATTTTATGTCCTAAAACAATTCCTTCTGTAACCATAAAATGACATTTTTCCCAATTAAGAACTAAGTTTGTTTCTTCACATCTTTTAAGAACTAAGGTCAAGTGGGTTACACAATCCTCATATGTTTTGCCAAATAGTGTAAAATCATCCATAAAAATTTCAAGAAATTTGTCAGTCATGTCAGTAAAAATTGCCGACATGCAACGGTGAAATGTAGCATGGGCGTTGCACAGACCAAATGGCATTCTCATATAGGCATATGTTCCATGAGGACATGTGAAGGTTGTCTTATCTTGATCTTCTAGTGCAATTGGTATCTGATTATATCCTGAATAACCATCAAGAAAGCAGTAAAAACCATATCCTGCAATTCTTTCCAACATTTGATCAATAAATGTCAAAGGAAAATGATCTTTTCTAGTGACATCATTGAGACGTCTACAAACTCTCCATCCTGTAACAGTCCTGGTAGGTATGAGCTCTTATTTTTATTTTATATAACTTTTATACCTTCTTTCTTTGGTACTACCTAAACGGGACTTACCCACGGGCTATCAGAAATGGGGTATATAATACCTGCTGCCAACAACTTTACGATCTCTTTCTTCACTACTTCCTGCATTGCTGGATTCAATCTTCTTTGCGGATGGACTATTGGCTTGTAGCTATCCTCCACGAGGATTCTGTGTGTACAAATAGCCGGACTAATCCATTTAATATCTTCTACAGCCCACCCCAAGGCTCCTTTGTGTGCTTTCAATATTTTAATCAAACTACTTTCTTGTTTTGCAGTAAGAGAAGATGAAATAATTACTGGAAATAATTCTTTCTCAAAATATACATATTTCAAATGAGAAGGGTGAGTTTCGAGTTAAATTTTTGATTGAACTTCTTCGGATTTCATTTCTTCTTCCTGTAAATCTTTATCCAATATTTCAGCTTCTCTTCTGATGGTGGGATCATCATCCTGTGTGGTCCCGGATTTGATCAAGCATCTTTCCATTGAATCTGGTATTAATTGATCATCTTTGAATTCATTTGTAAGATAACTAATCATGTCAATTGAAAAATATGAAGATGTTGTTTCATCTCCTGAATATCTTAGTATCTTTTTCATATCAAAGATGACTCTCTCTTCATCAACTCTCAAAATTAGTTGTCCTTGATGAACATCTATAATTGCTCTTCCTGTAGCAAGAAACGGTCTACCTAAAGTTATTGGTTCATTAGGACATTCTTTCATTTCAATCACTATAAAATCTATATGGAAAATAAACTTATCTACTCTTACGAGTACATTTTCAATTATTCCCTTAGGTTTCTTCGTACTTTGATCTTCAAATTGAAGAGAAACACTTGTATCTTTTATTTCACCAAGATCTAACTTTTTAAAGATAGAAAATACCATCAAATTTATTGAAGCTCCAGAATCACAAAGTGGTTTTTCAAAATATACTCCTCCCAAAGTGCATGGAACTGTAAAACTGCCTGGATTACCAAGTTTTGTGGTGGCTTATTTTGAAGTATAGCACTACATTTTTTCGTAAGCAATACCACAGATACTTCTTCTAATTTTCTTTTACTTGACAAAATTTCCTTTAAAAGTTTGTCATATGAAGGCATTTGTAACAAAGGATCAGTAAAAGGAATATTGATGTGAATTTTTTTTAAAATCTCCAAAAATTTTGCAAATTGGTTGTCAAACTTTTCTCTTTTCATTTTTTGTGGAAAGGGAATAGTCACAGGGAGAGGAGTCAATTTTTCAATATTTTTTTCTTATTCTTTTTTCTTGACTTCATTCTTTTCAGATGGTTCAGAGGGTATTTCAACATTCTTACCATTGTTTACCTGTTGTTCTGACTGGTCTACATAGGGTTCATCAAGCTCCTTACCCGACCGTAAGGCGATGTCTTTAAGGTGCTCTTTTGGATTTTTCTATGTATTGCTTGGTAAGGGACCTTAAATCTTTTCTGAAACAAGAGCTGCAAATTGGCTCAACTGTATTTCCAGATTTTTGAGGGATGAATTTTGGCTCTCCATCTTTTCATCAGTGACCTTAATATACTTATATAGAAGATCATCAAGACTTGAATGATCTGGTTGAGACCTTTGCTGATAGGGCCCTACTTGTTGATAAGCTCTAAAGTTTGATTGACCATGGTTTGGATTTTGGTATCCGGGTGGACCCTGTACCTATGGCTTCTGGAAGCTCTGAGAGTTCACGGCACCATTTGGATTGCTCCCTTGAAATCCTGGATGTTTATAAGCTATTGGACTTCCAAAGGGGTACTGCTTGTAACCGATTGCGTTGAACTGTTCATCATTTTGAGTGATTGCTTGGCATTCATGATTCAAATGGTTTCTCCACACATATCACAAGCATCTAACTAGCTTGATTGTTTTGTATTCACCTAAAAAGATAAAAATTTCCGTGCCAAAGAAAGAATTTGTTGTGTTAGTGTGTTTAAAGCATCAACTTGATTTATCGTAGCGGCCTTTTTGACGATTACACGCTCAGACGGCCATTGAATGACATTTTCAGTAATTTCATTCAATAACTGCAATGCTTCTTCTGTGGTTTTTCCCATCATAGAACCTCCTACAGTTGCATCTATCACATTTGTAGAAGAGGAGTTTGGCCCGTGATAAAAAATATACAACTGCATGTGTTCAGGAATATCATGGTGAGGAAATTTTCTTAACATTACTTTTAACCTTTCCCAAGCTTGATAAACTGACTCTGTGTCAGTCTGCAAGAAATCATATATGTCTTGTCTTAACTTTGTGGTTTTAGCAGGGGAAAAGTATTTATTTAAAAAATTTTGAGTCATTTGTTCCTATGTGGTAATTGATCCTTGAGGCAAACTTCGCAACCAAGTCTTGGCATCTCCTTTAAAAAAAAAAAGAAAATAGCCTTAACTTAATTGCGTCTGGGGATACTCCATTATACTTAGCTGTTTCAACTAGTTCTATAAAATCAATTAGATGAGTATGTGGATCTTCACTTGAATCTCCAGTAAAGATACAAGATTGTTGGATCGTTTGAATCAGGCCGGTCCTGATTTCAAAGTTGTTGGCTGCCACTGGGGGCTTCCTGACACTAGGTTCACAGTTGAAGTGGTCAGGTCTAGCATAATCCCTTAGGATCCTGTTTGCTGGTCTTGGCGCCTTCATCAAATTGATCCTCTATTTGGACTGGTGGTGGTACTTCGCGTGGATTGATATCTTCTACTCCCTCGTTTTCTATTCATTCACAAGCTATACTCTGAGAAGATGATGTTTGTTCTTTCCTTCGTAAAAGAAGAGATCTTTCAATTTCAGGATTATAATGTGCCCAACTCTTTTGTAGAAGAGCGGGTCATACACTAAGTGATTTTTTTCTTTTTGAAGTAAAGAAAATTAAAGTTTTTTTTAAGAAAATTAAACTTAATTCCTAAAATAACAGTGTCACTAAAAGAAAATAGGAAAAGAAAAGTAGTCGTAGTGACTAGTACACTTAGTGATAATAATTGTCAATATTAATGGAAAAGATAGTTAGTACAAAATAGTATATTATGATGAAAGTACTATGACATGAAGTTGCTGATAATATAATAAGAGTTATAGATATACACATTAATAATATCTACACATATTAATAATAAAAACAACAGGTAATGGTTATAACAATGAGAAAGAAGGAAAAAAATTTTATATTACTACGAAAAAAAAATGTTAGAATGGATATAGTAGTAATAGTTACAGAAATATTTAGCAGGTGATGATAATACTAACAAAAATAAGGATACCAATACATATAATAATAAATTTTCAAAATAGTAATAAAATATTTAATTTTGAAGTAGACTTATGCCAATCCCCGGCAACAACGCCAAAAATTTGACGAGGCCAATGTGTATAGAATTTCCCTGCTCGTGCTTAATCAAATTCTAATATAGTTTAAGATATCGTTCCACAGAGATTGGAAAATCTAGGTACAAACTTATAATATTCTTACTACTATCATGAAGTTTTGTTTGTTGATGTCACGACCCAGATTTTTCCTACCATCGGGAGTCGTGATGGCGCCTACTGTAGGAGCTAGGCAAGCCAACTCTTTTAAAATATTCCATAAAACTTTAATCTAGACAATATAATAACTGAGATAATTAAATAAAAATGCGCGGAAGACTTTTAACAGAAATATCAACAAAGTGCGGAAGACTATAACATAGCACTACCCAACATCTGGTGTCACTACTCACGGACTACTAACAGAATTCTACAAACATCAGTCTGAAAGAAGAACGCATAAAAGTCTGTTTCGATACAATGAAAACAAACAGAGGAAATAGAGGAGACTCAGGGCCTGCGAACGCTAGCGAACTACCTTGGAGTCTCTGGATTGGAAGCTCGCTCCCTAGCTACTGCTGCGGTCCGTAAGCTCTATCCTGACCTGTGCGCAAAAGGCACAGAAGTGTAGTATCAGCACAACCGACCCCATGTGCTGGTAAGTGCCCGGTCTAACCTCGGCGAGGTAGTGACGAGGCTAAACCAGACCTACCACAATCAACCTGTACATATATATGGACAATAACAGAAAGATAACAAACTTTTAAAAGATAATAGGGAGGGGACATGCTGGGGGTATAGCAGTTCAATTATATAATCAACAAACAAAGAAATGGAAACTGTATAATTAACATCAATATAAAGGAAACCAGTAAACCAAACGTAACACGACACTGCCCATCGTGCTTTGACTCTCGTCCTTACCAAGATAATCAATTAAAGTGTACGGCATCACCCATCGAACTTTATCACTCATCCTCACCCAAACAATAGCATAAATAATGGGGCGAAGGTATAGACAACAGGATTAATCATCCCGGCGAGGGAGAACATTTCAACAACAAGTCTCGGCAAGGGAAAAAGTACCCAAATATTCCTCTTTAGTTCATTTAACAAGTAATTGTCACAATTGTTCACTTCTTTCGACATTTTAATTGCAATTATGACTCACGGTCATGCTAGACTCAGGCGCATAGGTAACCGTCACCATACCTATACACCAACTGCACATAGCACATAGCAAATATTATCCTAATCCTATTCCCTCAAGCCAATGTTAGAATAAACACTTACCTCGAAAGCTTCCAACTCAACTCACGCCTCTAGAATAGCTTTACCCCTCGAATTCGCTTCAAAATCGGTCGAATCTAACCACAATTTACTCAAATGTATTAACAAATGCTGGTTGAATCAATTTGAATGCAAAAGAATGAATTTCCCGAAGTTTTACTCAAAAATTCCAAAAATTCCCCCGGGCCCATGTTGTCAAAACTCGAGGTTCGAACCAAGGCCGGGTTACCCACTCCCCCACAAGTTCGTATATGCAATTTGTTTTGAAATCGTACCCCAAATTAAGGTCCAAATCCCTAATTTTATGAAAACCTAGGTTCTACCCCAAACCCCAAATTCCCGTTTGTGAAAACCTTTGATTGAAGTTGAAATAATGTTAAAAGAAGTTAAGGAGTAGTAAAATTGTTATAAATCACTTACCAATCGTTTTGGAGAAGAAAAGTTGTTTAGAAAATCGCCTCTTTGCTGAAATTGTTAAATTTATATACCTCTATGAGGGTCCAGCGCGGACCGCATAGAAGTGGCATGCGGCCGCGTGGCCTCAGACTCAGCCATGTGGACCGCACAGAAGTGGCATGCGTCTGCGTGGCCTCAGACTCAGCCATGCGGACGGAAGTGGCATGCGGCCGCATGGCTCCAGTGTGGACCGCACAGAAATGGCATGCGGTCGCGCTAGTGTCTGCATTACCTGAACATGTTTTCCTAAGTTTAAAACATCCCGAACAACCTCCGAATCATCCCCGAGCTCTCGGGGCTCATAACCCAACACACACGCCGACTTAACAACATCCTGCGAACTTACTCGTGCGATCAAATCGCCAAAATAACACTATTTACATAGAATTAAGCATCAAATCATAATTTCACTATTTTACACTTGGAACTCAAAATTTCCATTTTCAAGTACGAAAACACGTCAAACGATGTCCGATTCAAATGAAACTTAACAGATAGTGCTTAACAACTATTTATGACTTGTACCGGGCGTCAGAACCAAAATACGAGTCCGATACTATACCCTTTTGGCTCATTTTTCCTAATTCATTTTCCTTAAACATTAACAGAAATAAATTAAACTGAAAAATTGTTTTCTCGGGCCTGGGACCTCGGATTTCGATTCCGGGAATACGCCCGGGTCCCAAATATAATTACGGACCCTCCGGGACCATCACATCACGGGTCCCGGTCAGTTTACCCAAAACATTGACCAAAGTCAACCATAGCAATATTGGTATCAAATTCATAGTTTTTAACACAGAATTCAAATATTTCCACATAAATATTTTCTAGCTTCATGCCCGGACTGCGCACTCAAATAGAGGCAACCAATTAAGAGGTTTTCAAAGCCTCAGAAGCATAGGGAAAGGGAGAATTACGGTGATGACCCTTTGGGTCGTCACAGTTGAAGATCTAAATTGCTTAAGTTGAAACAAAATAACTTCCGGAAGATTTATATTTAAATAGAGTTGGGAATCATTGAATTCACTCGATAGCGTGATAATAATAAAATCTTAGGTTCTACATGTATTTCTCTTAGGAATAATTGTTTATTGCTAATACAATTATATTTGCTCACCAAGAAATAATCAATTAATAACACTCCGTGAGAATTATGTAAATCAATTGATATATGACTCATGACGATTAAATTGAAATAATTTTCTTGCCTGAATTGTGCTATAAGATTGTAAAAACCTCTTGCGATTACTATTTTACTAAAAATCGATAATCTTGCCAACTACAACTCCTCCGTGAGAATTAAAATGGAAGTAAGCAAGATTAAAGACTTGGAATGATAGCTTAAAAAGAATTACTCTCACTCTATTATTTTACCCAATAGATATTGTATATTAATTTTGCTTCGTGAGAATTACAAAATTGACATACAACTAACTTTGGAGAATAAATAGATAGAAGTGATAATAATTAATTAAAACTAACATTCCAGCACAATATAGAAATATAATTAGAAAGTTTCAAGTCAAGCATGTAGTAAAATGGAGATTAATATTATTACAATATCGAGCTTCATCAACTATCCCAACAAAAAAGATTACTCCATTATGGAGTATTTAAATCTCATAAAGAAAGGAATTCTTAACATAATATCAACACTCTTAGAAAATTCCCAAAAGACTACAAGATAAAGTGAAATATATAAAGAAAGAAGTAAAGACTAAATCTAGAGAAAAGTTATTTTGCTAGGTACGTATGATCTTCCTCCCCTCAACACAAATATGACATACTATTTATAGAAATAAAATATCATAAGGTGCCATGTTGCCTCATGCTTCTTTTATCATGATGCCTTGTGCTTCTTTTGCCACGATGCCTCGTGCTTATTTTGCCATGATGCCTCGTGCTTCTCTTTTGTTCCTTTATTTTCTTTATCATGATTTTTTTATTTCCTGCAAAATACTATTATAAAATACAGATAATTGACTTAGTATTATATATATATATATATATATATATATATATATATATATATTATTTAAAATAATTTATTTTTAAGTATATAATATATGAATATTTTATAGTCATCAATAGGGTATGAACTTATATGTGCAAACCTATTAACATTTCAAACATCTATTATATTTGAACCAACAACAACATACCTAGTATTATCCCACATCGTGAGGGTCTATTAGATTTGAACCTATAATTTTTAGTACAACGGGTTCAATATTAAAATATCTGAAAGCTAAATCCATTAAATTTAAGTTTTTTTCTTTTTTGGGGAAAATAAGGATAGTTGACGAAGCTAATTAACGGAGGTTTGCGTTAGCCATTAAAGACGGAATGGGCTTGAATTGCCCATAAACTATCAGATTTTGTCTCAAACTGCCTCATCCACCTATTGAGATAAATATGACCTTTTTGTTAATGCTTGGGCTCTAATGTTGTACTGGTGGCCGGGCCGGAACAAGGCCCGCGGTCCTAACGGGCCTGGTGGACCGGTCCTAATGGTGCAATAAAGCCCGATGCGTCCTAAAAATGCCCACGAGTCCGGGACCGGCTGGCCGGCCGAGCCTAACGACTAGTTTTTTTTAAATAAAATTGAAAAAAGTGCAACGGTCAAAATTTAAAAAGTAGCTGTTTGGGCTGCAATTTTGACCGTTTTCAAGTTTCAAGAATAGTCATTTGGCCCACAAATATTATTATAACCCCAAACTTTATATAATTATTTTTTTTCAATTCTCAACTATAAATATGCCCTCATTCTTTCATTTTTACTCACCAATCATTAATCTCTCTCAATTTCTCTCATTCTCTCTACTAGAATTGCTTATTTTATTATTGAAATTTCGTGTAAAATTGTGAAGTTGGTGAATTGAAGTCTTCAAGTCTTCAACGATTTTCTATTTTCAAGAACTTATTTGGCAATTCGGTAAACTCGTTTCAACTCTTAAGCTTTAAGAATATATTTTTGTGTGTTTTAGTTTGCATAATTGTAACTAATATGGCATTTCCTTTGTAAAAAATATTGGCAGTAAGGGAAAAGATAAAATCGGTGAAAGTAGTAGCCAACCTATTGCTCTTTCCCCGGCTCCCCGACCTAGAAAAGATAAGCAAGTTGAAAGTAGCCGCCAACCTAGACGTCCTCCTGCTCCTATTATTCTTGATAGCGATCACCCTTGTTTTCAATTTACCGATAGTGAATTTTGCCATAATGTTGCACCATGTGAAAGATTAGATGATGAAATTATGAATGCTCTGAATCCTAATGGAACTATCTTGGAAAATATTGAGGAAAATGAGGATATGATGAAACTCAACCAACGGATTTGGATGATACACCTACTAGTCCTATTAATAACCCAACTGATGCACCGGCCGAACCACCTGTAGAAACCCCTACTTTTAATAGACAACCTCCTAAATGCCTAGAAACTTCATTAGTTTGGAATATTTTTACTCAAATAATAGAACAAAGCAAGGCTAAGTGTAAAACTTGTGGGAAATTACCGGCGCATAAATACAATGGAGATCGTAGCGGCACAAGTAGTTTGTCTAGGCACCTAAACACACACCCTAGAGATAAAGTTAGATTTTTACAAATGAAAGCGCAACTAGAGGGGATAGGTGCAGATTCTGCGATTAACCCTAGTACAAAGTCAAATCTAGTTCAACCAGGAATTAACACTGTGACCGGAGATATTTTATATTACGATATCAAAATAGAGATCGTTAAGAATTAGCAAAGATGATTACCGTTATGTGCTTACCTTATTCTTTTACTTTCTCAAGCACTTTGATAGTTAGATTTCTATTTTTTATATAGCCATGATATGGTTTACAAGATATTGCCTTGAACAAAAAAAATAAAACAAAAAAAAGAAGCCCGCCAGGCCCGCTAAGCCCACGAGCCCAGCCCATTTAGCCTAGGACCATATGGTCTTAGGCCCGTCACAGGCTGGTCTCACCCGTTGAGCCCACGAAGCCCGGGACCGCCAGAGCCGGGCCCGTTTGGCCCATTTAGGCCCGAGCCCGGCCCAGAATACACCATTATTAGGCTCACAGCTGCCCCTATAGTTAACAACCCAGATTCGGTTAAAAAATAATATTATTTTAAATAACATGGTATTAAACTATTGATTGATTTAAGGGATTTTTACCTATACATCCCATATAGCAAACCTTATTACCATTATTGTGCCTTGTTTGGTTATTACCCTCATATTCCATGTTTTTGTTACCAAAAATGTACCAAACAAATTCAATATGATTTTGTAGCCTACAATAGCGCCTGTTTTTAAGGCTCCCAACGATATTAACTATTTTGTAGCCTAAAATAACGCATGTTTTTAAGGCTCCCAATTAATCTTTGATTCTGTACCAATTAAATGGTCAATCAAAAATGGTTAAATCTCTTAACCAGCGTGAATCTCTCTAGTATTCTGTTTCAAAAATCAGTCATTCTTCCGCATCTAACACCGAAAATATGTTTTTCCATATTTCAGTTTCGAAAATCTTTTATTTTTCTACATCAAATAGTGAAAATCTTCCAGATTTTGTAGTTCTTCCATATTTCTGTTTCGAAAATCTCTCATTTTTCTACATCAAATACTGAAAATAAGAATTTACCGTGATAGTCAATAAAATTGTAGTTCTTCCAGATTTCAGTTTCGGAAATCACTAATTCTTCTACAAAAGATAAGTTATTGAAGGCAAAGGGTACTTTCACATTACTTGGGCACAAATTCAACAAAGAATTGGAAGATAACAATACATTATCCCAGAAACTAAAGGTATTATATTCTTATTTGGTGCAGGAAAAAAAAAATTGGTAAAAATAGTAGCTGTTGCAGTGTTTCCAGTGTGTTTTTAAAATGTAGTCAAATGTGGGTAAATGTAGTTAACGTTTATATGGAGTGTTTCCATTGTGTTTTTAAAATGTAGTCAAATGTGGGTAAATGTAGTTAACGTTTATATGCAGTGTTTCCAGTGTGTTTTTAAAATGCAGTCAAATATGGGTAAATGTAGTTAAAGTTTATATGCAGTGTTTCCAGTGTGTTTTTAAAATGTAGTCAAATGTGGGTAAATGTAGTTAACGTTTATATGCAGTTTGTTTGTAGCTGATTTGTAGTTAACTAATTGTTGCTAACATAGTTAACTTATTGAGACCTTATTATTTTCTTTTTGGTCCTGAATTGTAGGTGAGGGCTTCAACAGATCATATACATACTGTGTTAGATGGTGTGAAGCGGTACATTGTATGTTTAGAAAACAAGAAATGTAGCTGTGGGCAATTCCAACTTGATGAACTTCCATGTGCACATGCTTTGGCAGCATTAAGGCATAGGAATGAAAGGCCGGACAACTATTGCTCACCGTATTATACAACGAAGAGCCTTCTTCTTACATATGAATTTCCAGTTAATCCTCTTCCTGATGAAGCCAAATGGGATGTTCCACAACATATTTTGGATGATGTAGTAAAGCCACCGACGGGAGATAAAAGGCAGCCAGGTAGACCTCACAAGGAAAGATATAAAAAATTTGATGAAATAAACTCAAAGAAGTACAAGGTGTCATGTGGCAATTGTGGAGGTGAAGGGCATAACAAAAGAAGTTGCAAGAATGCACAGAAAAAGAAATCAATATAATGTAGCTACAATAGTTATTCAATATAAATGTTAGTGATCCCAAATTAGCGGAATTTATTGTGTAATTGTTCTACGTTTTGACGATAATAAAGAAGTTTACTCATATATTTGAGTAATGTAAACTGTTGGCAGATTGTAGTTATAATGTACTGTAAGTGATTTCTAAATGTGTTCTAAACATAATAGATAAAGACAAAACTTTGTAGATAAAGACAAAACTTTGTAGTTCCTATTCATGAAGCCTAAGCAATTAATTACAAATTTTGTAGTTATATAAACTTTGTAGTTAATTGTAGTCAGTTGTAGTTAATTGTAGTATTTAATAAATATGTCTGAATAATGTATTTTTTTGTATCTACTGGATGGTATGAGTAGCTGAAAACTGCAAATGGCATTTCTATGCAACGTCAATTCATGATTCTTCATTGTTCAAGATAAGAAGTTTTATCCGAAAACACAACAGCGCGAATGTACTGCAACAGTAGTTTGTAGCATCGGACTTCCAACAATTTGTAGTTATGCAATTGTAGTTATATGTAGTGCAGTTTGTGTAGTTATATGCATATGTAGGTAATTGTAGTCATTGTACACAAATAATTTATTCCCACACTTATATAAGAACTGACAGTTATATAAAATGGCAACTGAAGGTATTATATATGCTATTAGATAGCTGTTACGGCAAATATGCTATTAGATAGCTCGAATACTCGTGTATAATGTATTCATGACAAATTGTTCATTACAACCAAAATGACCTAATGATTAAATTGTTTTCAAATCCAACTACCAAATATGAACAGTATACTCTACTTCTTCTTTCGTTCAACTTTAGTTCTCTCATTCTTTGGCGGTGGACCCTTCCTCCTTGCAAGCCTGCCGGTATCCTCACTCTCACTGATTGAACCATCATTTAGCTTCTTTGTGGCATAGTCCCACAACAGAGCTCCATAGCGTCTACGGTGTTTGTCAATATCAGTAAGATCTTCCTTTGGTATAGATAAATCACCATTGCTAATATACTCCGCAAAGGCAGCCACAAATACACCACAATCCCTGCAGAATATGAGAATTTTTCTTTAAATACCAAACCATAAAAAATATTTAATTAAACATATAGAAAGGGAGATTAGTTATTTACAGTGAGCATTCCTTTTGTTGTGGAAGCAACCATCCATTGTATGTCGAGAGGGTCAGTAACTGGCTTCTCTATGTATGACTTTTTAGTCTTGAAGCCAATGTCTTTGCGTTTACCGTAGAAACCAATGCATGACAAATAAAGAGGAATAACGACTGAAATTTTTTACAAAAAGTATAACTAGAATTTACTTTACAAATGTTAGTATCAACTACACTGTAACTAGATATATACCATGAATTTTAATCAGGGTTCCAAATAACACTATAAAATTGCAGAACACAGATCTACTACATTGTGACAGACTATATGAAACTACATTTTAACTACAAATTATAGTTTTAAAAGCATAACTAGAATTTACTTTACAAATTACAAATCAACTACACTGTAACTACATATATACCCTGACTTATAATCAAAGATCCAAATAACACCATAAAATTGCAGACCACAGATAAACTACATTGTGACAGAATACATGAAATTACATTCTAACGACAAGTTATTTTACTAAAAGCATAACTAAAAATTACTTTACAAATTACAAATCAACTAGACTGTAACTACATATATATCATGTCTTCTAATCACAGTTCCAAACAACACTATAAAATTGCAGACCACATATCAACTACATTGTGACAGACAATATTAAACTACATTATAACTACAAGCAACTATACTGTAACTATAGAATTATTGAGCATGTACAATGTAACTACTTTTATACACTGTATTTTTATCACAGTTCCAAATAAAAAGTACAGTAAACTACATTAAACTACAAAAACTGTAATTAACTACAAATTTGAGTCAACAGTCACAATTCCAAATAAAAAGTACATTAAACTACAAACACTACAATTAACTACAAATTTGATTCAACAGTACATTTTGCCAATTAACTACAAATTAACTCCAAAAAACTACAATTAACTACAATTTGTATAAACAATCCTAGTATGCAATAATACAGTATATTTAGACAAAAAATACTTAAACACCAAACAAACACTTGCATTCTATTTTTTGGATTAAACTACAACACATTGAGGAGGAAAAAAAATTTGTTTACCTTCAATGAAATTTGTTGTGGAACCAATTTTGTCCACTTGCATGGACAGATTGTTGTCTTTTTACTGGTGATTTAGGTGTTAAAACACCCAAATCAAAAGATGAAATATCGGCTACTTTTTGTCGTTTGGGAGTACTAGCTTTTTTCACCATTTTTGACTATGGATACGATTTTAGAGACTGAAACTGTGTTTTCTTGAGAAAACTTTGCAGAGGGTTCGGAAATGGCGGATGAAATTGAAGCAGTTAGAGAGAGAAAATAGTTTTGTAGAGGTTTGGGACTTTAATGCAACCGTAGGACTGAAAATATGACGGATGAAACTTTCGATCTGAAACAATGGCAATCTTCGACAATGGAGGATGACAATGAAGGATGAAATTAAAGAAGAGAACCAGAGAATGTTTTAGTAAATAGGCGTGGGGGGGTGTAATTAAAAAAGAGGAGAAATACATTGATTTTGCTTGGAAGAAAGAGAAAATGTGTAAAAAAAAATATGAAAAAATCAAGCAAATAATTAATAAATATGGGGGTTACAAGCCGTAAACCTATCAGCCGCATCCACTCCTCTCTATCTCACTTCTGTCGCACCTAGTTACCCTAAACCCACCGAAAAAGTCAATTTTCTGGCGTTCCACCTAAGTCCTCGTCCCCTCCATGGTCCCCCCTCATCATTATAATCCGATATTCTACACGTTTTCTCTCATCTCACGCACTTTTCACTATTGTTTGAAGAATCCGGGCCATTCATGAATGGATGATAGTTAAATGGGGGCCGTCGGATCGAAATCTTTGGATCCTAGGCATCCATTTGCCTAAAATCCGTTTTTACGAAAGGTTTTCAGAATTTTGGAGTTGTTTTTCGGGTTTGGAGATATAAAAAATGGATTTCTTGGTGAGGAAGCATAGAAGGTTCGAGACCCCCTATATATTGGGGTGTTTTCTCAGATATTTGGGTCTTGTACAGAATTTAGGGGGGTTTTTGGGAGAGAAAAATCGGAGAAAAATTAGGGTTCTAGGGTTATCATTTCGGGATTTCTACACTTCTCTCTTCTGACTTTTGTTTTTCGTTTTCAGATATATAAAAAGAAATTAGTTCTTAGTAGTTTCATACTTACTTCAAATATGAAAAAGAAAAATTAGTTCCCTATTTCTGACTTCGAATTTGATTCTTAACGATGGACTGATGGAGTTTGATTGAGTTTTTGCCATGGAGCCGAAGTGTTGTTCGAGGTCGAGTTCGTTGGATTTTGGATCCTGTTGCATCATAGCTGCTGTCTCTGTTCAAAATTTCACTGTCGGATTTTCTTGTAATTGCTTCTTGACAGAACTAATTGAAATCTTCATCCAGGTTCATTCCTGTTTTCCATGTCTTACTTAATCTTTGTTACATTTTTTGTTACTAGTATTCTGTTTGTTTTCATGTCCAAATGTTTGGTGGTTAAATATCTGTTTGTTTGGACATATTGGACCACAATATGACTTAATTTTGTGATCACTTATTTGGTAGTCGATTGCATCGAGTTTTACGTAAATGGGCAATGTATTCAATTGGCCTTCTTGCTTAAATTCCAGTTAATTCGTCTGCTCGGCCAGTTGATTGTTGGTTTCGTTTGCCTATGCTTCGATGTTACTAATCTTGAGTAGCTCAGTTTGAATTCAACAACAACAACAACAACTACCCAGTATAGTTCCACAAAGTGGGGTCTGGGGAGGGTAATATGTAGACGAGCCTTACCCCTACCCGAAAGGGCAGAGAGGCTGTTTCCAATCGACCCTCGGCTCAGTGAAGGAAAGGGAGAAACAAAAACAAAAACAAAAGAGAATTAGTAAGTCCAACAGAAATAGCGTAAATAATTATCTAAACATAAGAACCATAAATAAAATAGCATGCAATAGTATCATACAGTAACTACCATAAGGGAGACACAATCCAAAACACAAATCATCTATGGATAGCTCTGCAAAGCCTCACCCAACCCCGGGTGAGGAGTACGGAAAACTTTAGGGACCCCTATCCTATAACCCTGATACTAGACCTTCAGGCTTTCCTATCAAGGGTCGTGTCCTCGGAAACCCGCATTCTAGCCATGTCATGCCTAATCACCTCTTCCCAATACCTCTTAGGCCTCCCTCTGCCTCGCCGAACGCCAACCATCGTCAGCCGTTCACAACTCCTCACCGGGGCATCAGGACTTCTCCTCCGCACATGCCCGAACCACCTCAGCCTCGCTTCTCGCATCTTCTCATCCACCTGGGCCACCCCCACCTTCTCTCGAATAACTTCATTCCTAATTTTATCTAACCTAGTGAGCCCGCACATCCACCTGAGCATCCCCATCTCCGCAATCTTCATTCTCTGAACATGAGAGTTCTTTACTGGCCAACACTCCCCCCATACAACATTGCATGTCTAACCACAGCTCTATAAAATTTCCCCTTGAGTTTCTGTGGAACTTTCTTGTCACATAGGACTCCTGATGCAAGCCTCCACTTTGACCACCGCGCTCCTATATGATGAGTGACGTCCCCGTCAATCTCTCAATCCCCCTGAATCACCGACCCAAGATATCTGACACTGTCCCTCTTGGCGATGACCTGAGATCCAATCATCACGTCCCTGCCTATTTCGCTCGGCTCGGTGCTAAACTTGCACTCCAGGTATTCTGTCTTAGATCTGCTTATTTTGCACTTAGTTTGAATTCATTATTAAATAATTAACGTTCTGTTGAAGTTTCGTGGATTTGCCTTTGGACTTAAACCAACTTGATTTCCTTTTACCTTGGGATTGAATTGACAACTTTATCTTTCCTGGATAATGATCTGAAAGTGCAACTCGTTGTTTTGTCTGCTCCTTCTAAATGCTACTTCCTCGTATGTCAAGCAAGTCACCGGATTATATTGTTGTCTCGGACAGTTTGGGACATAGTCGACCCTTGAAACCAAAGAAAGAATCAAAATCACTCATGAGATGAGTTGCTTGTTCCTGTTTGTAGACCCGTTCTCTGTGCTGATATATGGTGAAACATGTTTTGTGAAGGTTCTCTAAGCTAGTTGTGTCTTTTGGTATTAGCTTAACTATTTCATAAGTATGTTGATCGGAAGTTGGTTTGTTACTGTTTTTGTTTGCTTATGATTAAGTATGTCGAAGGCTTTCAGCCATTTGAGTAGCATGTCCTGTGACTTCATCTCTGTTTAAGGTTTGGAGTTTTGAGTTTGGATTTGCTTACTCTTCGAAACATGCCTACAAATAATACCATGCCTTCCAGTGATTCATATCTGAAATGGAATCACACATTCTCGCATGTGTTGAACTAGAAACTCTCTGTTGTCTCCATGACTAGACAAGATAGTTCAGTTTACTTTTGATTCGTGAGTTGTTTTCTCATATATTCAGTTTGATCATGAGTTAGTAAATCAAATAGGATGCGTTTTAGGATGAGGGTGTGTTTTGGTTAACTGACATCAAAAGTTTTCTTGTGCCTCTCTGATATTTTCAAATGTGAAGAGTTTAGATTAGATTTTATCATATATTAGTTATTTTTTGGGGTTCAGACAAGTCAGTAGAGTTGGTGTGAGTTGTAGAGTCTGAATTGATAAAGGGAATAACAAAGATGGATGGGCTTAGATATCTATTAATATTTTCCTTAATAGCTTGGTTTAAAATCGTCATTTACTTCTTGTTTAGTTTCTCTTTTATAGTAGTTTTGGTTGCTTGTCTATTTAGGACCTTCGAATAGCTACAGTGATTGTTTGATGGAATATACATTTCGTTTGGTCTCAGTTATGTGTTTCTTGTGTGAAATAGGCCGTGGGATTGGGAGAAATGACTTGGCCCATTAGTGTTAATTGCTTACTTATTTAGGAATGGGCTTAGTCTAAATACATGGAAAATGATAAGTTAAAAGAACATAAGTACATGACCCCAAGTTGAATTTCTTTTAGTTTTTCTCTTATTTACTTATTCTCGTTTTATTATTATTCGATAGGAGCATGTTAGATCGACATCACTTGGGTAGACAAATCTTAGGTTTTGTTTATTTCATTTTCATTTTCATTTTAGGCGAGTGGTCGTTCATTCTAGTTTATTATCCGGGGAATGCCCCGAAGTACTTGTATTTGGAGGCCTAAAGTGAAACTCATAGTATTTTTAACTTTAGTTTATTTTTCTTTTATTAGGGGGGAGCGACCTCAGACCTCTTATGTGTTTGTTTTTCTTTTCTGTATTTGTTTCTCAATTCGAACATTCTAAAAGCCAACTCGATCATGTACACAACCATGACCTTCACGGGACTTAAGGAGTGCCTAACACCTTCTCCCCGAGTCAAATGAACCCCCTTACCTGATCTATGGTGTAGACTTTAGTTTTGGAGTCTCAAGTGTTTTAAAAGGAAAAAATATTTTTAGAAAAACGGTGGCCTGACACACTGAAATTCTATGTCAGGTGGCGACTCTGAGGTATTTCCTTTTGAACAATTTTTGTCACGTTTTTAATTAAACCCCTTTCAAGCTTTACTAAATCTTTTTATTTATTTAAGAGGGTTTAGCAAGGTTTGACTAAAAAAAAAGGGGTGTGACATCTCTGGCGACTCTGCTGGGGAGTTGCGGGTTCGAGCTACTACTTGATCTTGTTGGGTTTTTAGGATATTCAATTGAGGTTTTTATGTGTTTTCCTTTGTTTTCTTTTTATTTTTGTTTACGTCGTTTTATTATTTGCTAGTTGCTTATTTGTTTACAGTTTTGCTTTATGTGTTTACTTCTTTATAACTGTCATCGTATGCATTACACGGTCAATTCTTTCTGCAACAAGTCTCGGAGCACACATCACGTGCACAAACTTTTTGTTGAGTCACCCTTAATTTAAGAGGGGGGGCCGTCGGACGTATGAAGTGGGTGGAAAGCTTGAGCAGCCACTATCGACCATACGCTCCCCCGAATTGCCTTGTTAGTGAACCCCAAACTTAGGTTAGCCTTAGGTCATTTTTATTTGCATCGTGTCATTTACATCTAGTAGGGCTCGGTCCCAGGTACCGTGTCCCGTTGTAGGGAGCCTGTCATAATGCTACTAGTTCTGAGATTGTCTAAGTTTAATTGGGATAATTTGACCCTCCTAAGCTCGTTTAACTAATATATTGGTGCCTGAATGTTGATAAATATGCTTACTTGCTTAGTCATGAATCTCTGTAATGAACGCTTCACACTTGTGTTAGAACTTCCTGTGTTAATTATGATGATTCTCTACTATTTTGTCACTCAAACATGCTCACTTGATCTCATACCCCTTTTAGTGATTGTTTGAGTTTTGGAGCAGTCATCTCAATTTGTTTGAACTGCGCCACGATATTAGGGTGAATCTCTAACATAATCTGGATCTTATTTAGGTAATTAGTCACTGTGTCAATGCTAGAATACCTACATTTGTTTTGTGAATGAGCTTACTTTTCCACTCTCTTCTACATCTCTATAGTGTTTGTCTTGCACATATCATGTGTTTTAACATGTGCTAAGACCTTTTCTTTATCAACTATGATCTTGCTTCCCTACTAATATGTCCCCCAGTATGTTTTTGGCTCGCCTAATTCCCTATTCTTTCAATGATTATTTGGCTTGTCACAATGTGTGCTCCCTACCATGTCTTAGTGCAGTCTTGCTTCCTGATGAGAGTTAACATGTCTTTCTTATGACAATAGGATGTACACTTAGCATAATTTGGACCTTTTAGGGTTTCAACTTGTTTTGTATTGTGTATTTATGCATGATAACCTCTTGCAAACTTGTTTCTCCCCTAACTGTTTCAATATGTGGCTGTTATGTGCTACTTTTCTAAGTGTCGAAATCCTACTACTGAATCTGCTTCTAAGTCCTGTGACCTGCTTGATTAGCTACTCTGTATGCTCAACTTGGCTATGTCTACTTTAGGTTATAAGTATATTCCTAACTTCTATCCCTCAACCATTGTCCATTCTCCCTCATTTGTTACCTATGCTATTCTGAACTTCTCATTCTTAGTTGGCTGAAAGCCAAGGCTATTAAGGCTCTTACTACTGACCTCCCTAGTGTGAGCTCGGGGTCCATTTGAGACCCTTATGAACTCTGACACACTAGGATTTGGGGCCTTAGTCACTCCCTGAAACTTGAAATATCCCACACAACCCTTTCTTCCTATTATGTACTGGGTTTTAAGTGGTTCAATGCTTGGCAACATGGTTGTGTGATTTGGCTTTGAGCTCTTCTATGGATTCTAGGTTGCGTTGGTGAATATGCTCCTTGCTGGAAGTGTGGGTATGCTGCAAGAGAATTTTTGAAGGCCCATATGGTGCTGGGTATTTCCTTTGGGTCTGCTGTGGGCCTACTTTCATTACTTATACCACGTTTGTAATTACTTGATTATTGGGCCTATAATAATTTGGTAAAAATTAGTGGGGTGTTAATAAAATGGGAGTGCGTAGATTCTTAATGTTTATATAAAAGGGGTAGACAACATGCCTATAGGACTCCGTGATTTACGTGCTATTCAATCACTATGTGCACCATAGAAATCATGTCATTAGGGGAACAGTGCGCATACACACACTGTCTGCTAGCAAATATGAATTCAAATGCTATAATTATTCTTACTGCTATGTGTTACAAGAAAATCTACATATAGGAACAAATGTTAATGAACTTTCTTTCAATTCACTTCAAATCGTGCCTATAGGATTTTGATCACTGCATTCCCTACTATATCGCACTGATCACTAAAAATCATGACTATAGGATTTTGATCATTTCATTTGCTATCATATCACAATGTTCACCAGAAATTATGCCTATAGGACTAAGTATAATAATAAAATAAGTTCCAAGCATTAACTGTTAGAGATCCTGCCTAGGGTATAATTACTCGTTCTATTAACGACGGACCTCTAAAATATCGTTTACTATTTGTTCATGCCGCTGTCAGCAAGCATAAGTATTCTGGGCTCCTCCCAATGGTTTTTTTCATTATTCCTTACTGTACGAGTCACCTAGACACAACAGGTTTAATAAGTGCAAACCTATAATCTCAATAATCATCGTATATAATCATGTATGTATGCTTCTGAAACTACTTGTATGCTTTGATGCATTATCACATAGAAATCATGTATATAGGGCTTAAGATTCTTAATTCTGAATTGCCTAACATGAAAAATTGTGTTGGGTGCATTTGTTGCTCAAGTGTGTAGGAAAACTTGAGCCCTTGACTGCCCACATTTGAAGTCCAATGTGTTTTTATGTCACCTAGTTTTGATATTTCTGAGCAACCTAAATAAAGTCTAGAACCACCCAAATAGAGCTCCAAAACCTCCTGGACCATAAGCATGGGATAGGTAGTGCATGCATAGGGTACGACTTAGAATTGAATTAGAGCGCTTTTAGGTAAACAACTTAACATAGTAATCGAGTAGCAGGAGATGATAGTATGTCCGATGAATAATATGAGTAACTCCCTATCTCAAGGGAGTTGAGAAGTATTATTTGTGTTGAACGGGGTGATCCTTTAGGCTAATAAACTTAGCACCCCCCTTTCTCTTTATACGTTATTAGATCTAAATAGTACCCATATATTCGTTTTAAGATCAATATTAATCATGTTGTAATAAGGTTCTTTGACTTCTGAACTCCCTTTGTTTATTTGATAGCTTGCTTAATTGTAATCCACATAATTTTAAGTTCGGCTGGGACCATCAGTTGTGGATCTCGAAGAGTGCCTAACACCTTCTCTTTAAGGTAATTTGAGCTCTTACCTGATCTTTGGTGGCACAGAATAGTCAAACAGAGTTATCTTTATAATAGGTGCCCTAACGCACCTTAAAAATCATTAACTGATGGCTCTTTCTTCTTTTAGAACTCTTTAACACCCATTCCAAAAGGAGTTGTCACGATGTCAAAACCCGCTTTTGCGAGAAAACGGGGCGTGACATGCTTTGCAGTTTAGAGTTTGAGTCAATTAATGAAAAGGCCTAAACAGTCACATATGGAGGCAGCTTTAAGGGTAGTCAGATATATAAAAGGATCTCCAAATTTCGGAGTATTGCTTCAGGCAAGTCCAATTGATAATATCATTGCCTATTGTGATTCTGATTGGATTGCTTGTCCAAACATAAAGAGGTCTGTTACTGGCTATGTAATAAAGCTAGGAAGCTCATTGATTTCCTGGAAGTCTAAGAAGCAACAAATAATGAGTAGAAGTTTGCAGAAGCGGAGTACAGAAGCATGGCAATAGATGTGGCCCATGTCACATGGCTTCCAGGCTTGTTGGATGAATTGGGGATTAATGTATCAAAACCTGTGAACCTACTCTGTGGAAACAAGGCAACTATCAGATAGCAATGAATCATATCTTCCATGAAAGAATAAAGCACGTCGAGATAGATTACCATTTTATCAGAGAAAATATCAAATCAGGCCTTATTGCAGCTCATCATGTTCCTTCTTCTCCGCAGCTTGCGGACTTGTTAACCAAAGGCTTACCTACAGCCCAGCATAGTCACTTACTTTCCAAACTTGAAGTGTTAGATATATTTTACCCTCCAGCTTAAAGGGGAGTATTAGAAAATAGTGGGTAAGGAAAGTTTAGTCTTTTCGAACTCACTATTTGTTAGACATGTGAGGAGAGGGTGGTTATATACCCACACATGAAGTATTTCAGATACATTTATTATATACGATCAATAAGATTAGTTCTTCTTCTTTCTACTTTCTCCCTCTAAATTCTCTCTTAGATTTCATCTTTTGCTTCAATGCAACAGCTTTGATCTCGATTCATAGCTAAACCGCAGATTATATCAGAATGTTAGCACCACTTTGTGGGGAAACAAACCTCTTGTACGTAACAATTCCATTACCTATTATATTCTCGAGTTCCATAGGAAAGAAGTTTATCTCTTAGAGAAATAAAACCTCTCAAATTCTTCCGTTATATCTCTTCTTCTCTAACTATGTAGTCTTCCAAACTTGATGATATGCACATGAAAATTACTGTACTGAGATTTACATAAACCTAACCTTAGACCTGAAGAAGAAGAAGAGAAATCAATGGAAGTAGCATAGGCTTCACACGGCCGGATGCAATCACTAGTTGAACCTTCATGGGGGGGTTGGGGGAGCTAGAGATCGGGATGCTGGTTCGGGGTGAACCCAATAACTTAAGTTCAAATTCTATATTTGTCTTAAGAAATTTAATTAATTGTATATACAAATTATTTATTTAAAATTCAGTAACTTAAAATGGCTAGAATTCTGAACCCATAAACTTCTTATTTTGGCTCCGCCACTTTTCTGTTGTGAGATTTACTACCATACTTGAGAAAACCTGAAATGCAGTTCTATCTACACTTATGTTGATGTTGTTTTAAGGGCTTATTTTGCTTCCGTTGCCGAAAATGAAGATGGTGAGCCAACACAAGTTCTGTTTTATGACTTGCCCTAATTTTTTCATCATATTTGGATTTACTTATTACTTGAAGGAAGAGTAAACTATTTACCATAATTAATTTTACTTTTTCTTTAGGAAAATATAGATATTCTCCATATTCGGAAAATCTCTTTCTTGGAGGAAAAGATATTGATCTCTATAAAATGATAAATTTCCTTCACATAACAATTGAATTCTTAATGTAGTCTTTAGGAGAGTCTTCTTTGGGGAGAATATTTATTCTCTCATAAGTACTTTTCTCTTTTGGATTAGTGGATTGGTGTATGCCAATTAACCAAACAATATTAAATATGTTATAAACTAAAGCAAAAGACAAGAACAATAGAACAAGAACAATAGCAATAGAGAGAAGAGTAGAGAGAGTTCTTCTTATTGAGTTGAGAGGGGTGAATTACAATGGTAGAGAGCACCTCTATTTATAGGGAGGAGGAAGATCTTGCTACCAATAATAGGACTCTAAAATCTCTCTAATTAAGTACATTAAGACATTCACCTTAAATAGAAGTGTAAGAATCTTCTATTTCATAACACTCCCCCTTGAATGTCTATTCAATGATGTGCCTCGTTAAAACCTTAAAACAAAACCCAATGGGAAAAATTAAAGTAAGGAAAGAGTACACATGTTTGAATATGCGCCTATTGGTTGCCTCGTTAAAAACCTTGCAAGGAAAACCCAGTGGGACAAAACCTTGTAAGGGAAAAAGAGTGCAACGCGCATTGACTCCCCCTAATGAGTACATCAATTTATATCCTTGAGCATTTGCATTCCAACCTTGTGCATCATCTTCAAAACGATCTTTGGTAGATATTTGATAAATAAATCAACCATGTTGACTTGAATAAATATTCCGCACCTTGAAATCATCACTCTTGATGGATATGAACATCTTCATATAATGTCGTGGAATAGCTCTTCAATATCTCCATAAATGCATTCTCAATGCCATCATGCTTATAGTTATAGCAAGATACATATGTACACAAATTGTACTTAGGATGCGGTACTTCAGGACCAAGAATTGCATATGCTTCAAGCAACTTAAATCTTTCAAGTTAAGTCATGTAAGTCACATAATAGACTTTAGCTGCATATCAAATTTTCATTAGTGATACTAAACAAATAAGATATCGAAAACTGACTATACATACCTTTGACTTTTATACTTTCAAGCATTTGAACTATAGGTTCAAAGCTACATGTCTTTCATATGGAATCAATTCTTCTTGAATTGTATCTCTTCCATTTAGTTGCTTTCTTTGAGTCAGCAAATGCGTATAGCATGCTTTGCAATATGTTGCAATTGCATTTCCCTTTTTATGAACTACAGGTTCATATCATGATATTCGGGGATATACATATACAAATGAAAATTCATCCCATGTAACACTTTCTCAAGTGTTTATCATGTCTCCCCCTCATGTTAGTAAAACTAACATGTTTCCTCAACTTTGGAAAATTATCTTTGTGCATTATGTCAATATACACAACACCTTAATAATAAGATGAAATTATTTAGTTCCTGACCCTGAACCACTTGTGAGGGGAGAATATACTCTCGTATACAACTTATATCAAACTGATATATATATAACTTAGTTCTCATAAGAAACTGTTTAGCTATTAAGTGGAAGCACTCAATAATTATCTTGCTAAACCAACTTTAATATAAACCAACTTATCAAGATGAACTGTCTTGAGTAGAGAATCTGGAAACTATGCTCGAAGTTAGATTACTGAGCGATTTACCTCGCAAGCACTGCCAGGCTGCGGGTTAATAACAATGGCGCATGTAACCATATCATAGATGCATCATATGTGGTATACATGGCAGGTGAATGGGCCCATACTCACCTTTCATATTTCCAGAATTTATGGGCTTCAACCCGAACTCTTTAGTTGGTCCGTTCATTAATGAGAACAAGTGATACAAGAGTATTCGTAAAGAACTTTCTAGTTCTTTAATATTCACCTATGTGAATTTGCACATCATACTTAAAATGAGATGGCTAACATGAATGCCAACTGAATAAATTATCAATATTGGTAAACTTCAAATTTACACCATGACATGTGCACTTATCAATAAACTTCGGGTTTATTATGACATGGGTTTTATACCAATAGATATCCACTTTATTGTGGCATTCTTTCGTTTGTGTAGTACAAACTGGAGAACAAAGCGGGTAGCTTTTCATATACAAATTACCCCGCTACAAGTTGTAGTAATAGGAGAATCAAAGCCTTCCTTTATTTATAGTCTCAATATAATCAATCGCTTTCGCGTGTACTTTGGAAACTGAATAAGTTTCTTTGAGACTTACTACAGCACAATACTCAATTGTGTTTCTCCAACATAGTAATAATTGGCTCTTCGAGAGCTCTCAATTAATTTTGTACTACCACAGACTGAGGTTCGAGATCCTCACATTCTTGCATTCCGTATTTTCAAGAGTCTCAGGCTCAATAGATTCTTCGTGAATCTCGGAATTAATCAAATCATGAGCGTCCTCATGTGATTCTTTCATAGTGTCATTTAGATCGTTCTTTTTCCTCTTTCTAGGATTTCGATCTTTGGAACCTAATGGTCTGCCACGCTTCTGGCATGCATTTGACTCATTGGATATGACACTAGATATTTGTCCAATAGGGATTTCAATACGGATCGGAACATTTTCCGCGTGAATGTGGGATTTCGTTATCCTCTTCAAGTCCGTAAATGCGTCAGGCATTTGATTTGCTATTCTTTGCAAATGGATAGTCTTTTGTACCTCTTTCTTTCAAATAGAGGTATGTGGATCAAGATGAGATAATGATACATTTTTCCACAAAATTTCCCATTTGGTTTCACCGACTTCTCCCCCTAATTTTGGGAAAAGTGTCTCATCAAATTGACAGTCTGCAAATAGTGCAGTGAACAAATCTCCTGTCAATGTTTCGAGGTAGCGAATAATGGAGGACGATTCATACTCAACATATATTCCTAACCTTCTTTGCAAACCCATTTTGGTGCGGGATGGCGGTGCTACAGGCACCTATACTGCGCATCCAAAGCTTCTTAAATGGGATATATTGGGTTCATGACCCAAAACCAATTGCAATAGGGAATATTTGTGATAATTCGTCAGTCAGAGACGAACTAGCATTGCTGCGTGCGAAATGGCGTGACCCTAAGCCGAAGCGGGCAGCCGACAAAGTAGCATTGCTGCATGCAAAATGGCGTGAACCCAAACCGAAATGGGCAGCCTCGTTTTCATGAAGAATTCAAGATTATTCTCATCTATTATCCATTAACTTTGCAAACGCAAGGTTGCGTGATGGCAACAAGCACACATTAGACCATCTACAGGATGCGTCTATCAAGACCATGAAATACCTAAACTACCCACTAGGTGGGTGAATAGATCCACAAATGTCCCCTTGTATACGTTCCAGAAACTGGGGTGACTCGGTCCCAACCTTTGTTGGGGATGGTCTGATAATCAGCTTGCCTTGATAACACGAAGTGCAAGGATATTCATTACTTGAAAGAATTTTGAAATTCTTTAACGGATGCCCCTATGAGCTTTCTATAATCCGTCTCATCATGGTTGATCCTGGGTGACCCAGTCGATCATGCCAAAGTACAAATGTATTGGACTCTGTATTCTTTAGATTTACTGTTGAATGTGCCTCAATTGCACTAATTCTTGTCCAATACAGGCCACAAGATAAAGACGGGAATTTCTCAATAACCCTCTTTTGGCCGGAGACATTCTTTGAAGTGAGGACGAGATATTCGAGATTATCTTCATCCATTGTCTCAATATTGTAGCCATTCCGGCGTACATCTTTAAAGCTCAACAAGTTTCTCATAGACTTGGAGGAGAACATTGCATTCTCTATGATTAACATCGTGCCCTTGGGCAGAGTTACTATAGCTCTTCCGGAGCCTTCAATCAATTTACTACTTCCAGAGATTGTAGTAATGTTTGCCTTACACATATTCAGTTGAGAGAAATACTTCCTTTCTTTGAGTATTGTATGTGTAGTACATGAATCAACTAGGCAAATACTTTTACAGTTGGATGTTGATCCAAGTTCGCTTTGTGAGATATCCATTTTGCTTTCCCATAGTTTGACATACAAAAAAAATACATAAATATAAGTATAAACAACTTCAATTCTTTTGTTTCGCGTTTAAACAGCGTTTTGGGAAGCAGTTATTTAGGATATTCGAATATTGTATTCTAATATTCGAATATAATGCCTTGCGGAAAAAATAATACTTTAATGCGAAAAATATTAGATATTCGAATATTTAAGCACATATTCTAATATCTTGCCAGATATTCGAATATAGGAATTCTGATATTCGAATATCTGGCCTGGCGGAAAAAAGTTCGTTTTATTGCTAAATATTAGACGATCGACTAGTTTTTAGGTTAGTCGATTACCTCTACTGTACAATAAAAATATTTGAGCGTATTGAAACATTCTAAAGGGCTAATACTAACATCATATCATGAATCAACTAATACGAGCTAATGCTAATGACTATTAATTTATTCATTGACTAATACAAGTAGAATCAAACAGCTCCATCTTCTTTCATCATGGTTCCATCACCGATTAGGTGGTCTATCTTTCCCTCGGGTTGCTCAAAGAAGTCTGCCACATCCAGGTGGGTGATATCCTCATTGTCGTCATAGACAAAATTTGTTTCAGGGCCTTTTCTCTTTCGAGATGCTTGATAAAGGTCAACCAAGTGTCTTGGTATACGGCAAGTCCGAGACCAGTGCCCATTTCCACCGCAACGATAACATATAGTTTCTGAACTATTTGCCTTAGGATCTTCTGGACCCCGTTTCTGCTTTCGGTGGTTATCTCTCTTTGGGGGGTGACGGACTTCTTTGGAATTTCTTCCTTGTCCACGTCCTTGGCTTTGACCCCGTTTATGACCGTGATCATGGTCCCTTTTATGTTTGGCATAATGCGAGTGCACCATATCTGCTTCAGGCAGTGGTGTAGACCTAGTTGGTCTATTTTCGTGATTTCTCATGAGCAGATCATTATTTCGCTCAGCCACTAGTAAGAGAGAAATCAGTTCAGATTACTTCGTAAAGCCTTTCTCTCGGTACTGTTGCTGCAGTACCATATTGGAGGCATGAAACATTGTAAACGTTTTCTCAAGCATATCGTAATCGGAGATGTTATCTCCACATAGCTTCAGTTTAGAAGTAATTCTGAACATAGCAGAATTATATTCAGAAACGGACTTAAAGTCCTGTAGCCTCAGATGGGCCCAATCATATCGTGCTTGTGGCAGAGTGACCAACTTCAGGTTGTCATATCTCTCCTTTAAGCCGTTCCACAAAACGAGTGGATCCTTGACGGTGAGATATTCAATCTTCAAACCTTCGTCAAGGTGGTGGCGCAAGAAAATCAAGGCCTTCGCACAATCTTGGGTGGATGCTTTTTCTTTATCTTTGAGGGTGTCTCCGAGACCCATAGCATCTAGGTGGATTTCAGCATCCAACACCCATGTCATATAGTTCTTGCCCGAAATTTCAAGAGCAACGAACTTTCTTTTCATAATGTCAGACATACTCGAAAATTAAATTAGGAAGAGGGAAAATACCTTGGATTTTCGAGAATGATACTTGAGACGGTAGAGTCTCGTGCTGATAACGTGTTATAAACTAAAGCAAAAGACAAGAACAATAGAACAAGAACAATAGCAATAGAGAGAAGAGTAGAGAGAGTTCTTCTTATTGAGTTGAGAGGGGTGAATTACAATGGTAGAGAGCACCTCTATTTATAGGGAGGAGGAAGATCTTGCTACCAATAATAGGACTCTAAAATCTCTCTAATTAAGTACATTAAAGACATTCACCTTAAATAGAAGTGTAAGAATCTTCTATTTCATAACAAAATATGCATTTTTAGTATAATTCTTTTTTATTGGCACCAATGTTTGCTTACTAGTTTACTGTTGAAGTCAAACTCAGCAAAATCGCGAGCTCGAGATGCATACCCTAATTAACAGTCTGTTTGGATTATTGCTCCCTGTCGCTTTATAATGTATTGTATTGTAGTATAGTATATTGTACCGTATCGTTTAATAAATATAATATTTGAATAGATTGTATTGTTTGTCATTGTTAAATAATATTTTGCAATTTGATTTGACTGTATCATACTGTACTATAACTGATAATTTTACTAAAATACCCTCAATTATTTAAATATTGATTAATCAAATATTATGCATAAAATAATTTTTAAAAAATAAAATAGAATAAGGTAAAACACTAAGAAAGCAGAACAGAAGAAGTCAAAACAAAGGAGCACAACTAACTAGAATTGAGTTAAAAGCAAATTAGGAAAAAAAGTAAAATAGAAGGCCGCAAAACACCTTTAACGTTGGCGGCAAAAGTACTGAAAAAAATAAAGTAGGTTAGAAGTTGGAGATTTGGAGTTAAATAGGAAAAAAAAAGTAAAGGGTAAAATAGAATTGTGGAGTAATAAGTTAGGGCATAATTGGAAAAAAAAATTGGAGAATATCCCCCCACACCAAATGGATTGTTTCAAAAATGGAACTTTTCATTATTTCGGAACAATGGATTTAATAATACAGTACAATCAATTTTAATAAAACAATCAAAACAAATATCATTTTGGGATAATAATACAATACGATACAACGAGGAACAACTATCTAAACAAGCTCTAAAAGCAAACACTCCTGGACATCATTATTACTCCTAATATATACTTAGGGTAAATATTCGATTTCTGCTATTTAACTTTAATCATTTGAACTTTTTTAGAGCTAAAAGTAATGTATAATACACACAATGCGCCATGTTCAATAGGAAACCTCATTAGTTGAGGTGTACAAATTCCTGACAATTTAAGGTGGCTATATATATATTTGTCCAAACAAAAATTATTTAAGGTGGCTATATATATATTTGTCCAAACAAAAATTATTTTTAACTCATGCTTATGGTTCCCATTTTAACCAATGTTTATTTTTGACGCATGGGCTCTACTTTAAATTCTCTGTGCACTTTTAACGCAGGGTTCCCTTATTTTTAAGACGGGCTCGCTTTTAACCCACGAGGCTCCAATTTCAACTTATATCTGCTTTTAATCATGGCAAGAAGCAGTGATGAAGATTATACAACAAAGGCGATCAAGCTTTGTCAAGAAAATTCAGGCCAAAGAGGAAAATTGATAGGGCTTGCCCTGATTTTCTTACCATATTTGAATTTCACCTGTCACTTGAAGAAAGGTTACACTATTTACCATTATTGGTTTTACTTTTTCTTGAAGGAAAACATAGATCTCTTCCATATTTAATAAATTTCAGTATTGGAGGAAAATGTCTTGACCTTTATAAAATGAGAATTCCTACACAACAATAACAATAGAATCCACAATGTTGTCTTTAAGAGAGTTTTGTTTAAGGGGAAAATTTATTCTCCTATAAGTATATATTTTTTACAATAGTAGATTGATATAGGTTAATTGACTAAACCATACTAAAGTTTATTACTCATGTTTAGTATAATTTGCTTTATCGCGTGATTTATCATTGCCAACGTTTGCTTTACCAGCTTTCGTATGTGCGTTATTACTTTCGATCCCAACATTTTCCACCACATCCCACAACCATAGTCGGTACTTTTCTCCTATGGTTTCAACTTTCTGGCTATTTGCTGTTTGTTGGTTACAAACAGGTTTACCAGCCAATCCTTGACATGGAAAGATCCCATAAAGAAATATGCATACATTTTTACGAAGGAAGAAGTAAAAATGAGCTTAATACTACGTAAAAGTGAAGTTAAAGGCTTAATCAAAAAACAATCATAATCCCTTTTTACACCAATACACAAATTAAAGATGCCATAGCCATCTTTATGTTAGGAAAGAGAAAACATCAATGACACTCTCCTGAGTACTAACTGCCACGTTCTCTTCATGCAAAGGTGGAGATCCCTCCCTCTCTTGGAAGGTGAAAAATCTGCTATGTATGACTAGAAATACTTGTACTTGGCGGTCCATTCGTTTGTGGAGAAGCAAACATTGACAAGTTATCATGTGGACTTTGTGGACAATCCATATGTCCTAAAACTCCCACTTTATCTCTCAGTTCACTATTCTTGAACGTATGGCTACAATAGTCTTTTCTGTCAAACTTTCGAGCCAAGATTCTGATTCTTTCGTGGAACGGAAGATTAGGTTGTCTTATGATGTGCCAATGTTCGTGCATGAACGCTGTGAGAAAGATGAGGAGAGCCAAAGTTGCAGCAACTACAGCTATGACAAAGAGTCCCCAGAAGCTATCAAGGCCAAGACTATTGGAAGAGGGTGAAGCGCTATAATTTGAACAAGTAGATTTCCCGAACCATCGTTTCTCTATTTGTACCATCTTTTCACTTTCTGTCACACTTAATACCGCTCTTGAAACATCAGGTACTAGAGGAGATCCCAATGGAAAGACCTGGATGAAAATCACAAGAATGATGAATTCATAATATGAGGAACTAGATGAAAAACAAAAGAAAAAACTGTCCAGAAAAAAAAAAAAGGAGTTACTTACAAAGCCAAAGCCATCGGTCTTATATGTAGGCCCAACGATGGTATATTTCGAGCAATACTTTGCAAGGATAAGCTTCACATAAGGAATCTCATCAAAAACAGCAGCAATACCACCATTCTCACTACCTCTAGAGAGTAAATCAACACATTCCTCTGGAGAGCTATAAGTCTTAAGCCTGTCCTCGTCAAAGTTCATCTTTCTTAGAAGTCCTGCTACAAAAGAACCCTGTTGGTAGCCCACATATTCATTGCTCTTCAGAAGTTCTGGCTGGAGTTTTTCAACTGTTAACGTTGATGTAAGACTTGCCATGTAACTTGAAGTCAATATGAGTACTACTAGGAACCAGATGATCAATACAAACCTAGCCAAGTTGCTTACTATCTTCTCCTCTGTAAGTATCGAGAACCAAAAAGAAGAAAATTCTGATTACATGTTTGAATTATATGCTATATATAAGATCAATGGCTAATTCAGATTGAAGTGCGTATGTGTATACATATATATCCCAATTTGATTGTGCATGAAGTTCAAGAAAGAAAATACTTCTGGCACACACCAAATCGCCCTTAGAACTTGTGGTGTTAAACACATCATGATATTTCTATGGCTATAAGAGCATGTCATTAAAGGTAAATGGGAAGGGAAGATAATGAAGATTTTTCAAATATACAAAGGTGTCATTCTTTCGGAGAGTATAATAAAAAATGATTAAGAAGAAGGAAAAAAGAAAGTACGATGTGCAAAGACCATAGTTGAGAAGGGGAACCAAAAGACCAAGCCAACTTGGTGCCAAGGAGGTCCTCTGAATTCTTCATTAACTCTATGTTCAAGTACCCAAATGACAAAGCCAATGAAAACAAAACAACAGAAGCTTGTTAACCATAGCTCCCATGTCAATGGCTTCAAGAATACCCATGCTTTGTTTCTATTCTTATCTTTGATTGGCACCACCATCGCGACCCCAGATTCCGTGTAAGGTAATGTGAAATCAACATATTGCGATCTATTTGCGAAAATGGTAGTGTCCCCTACAATGGCATCAAAGTTCTGCTCGTTGGTTAGTCCTAGCAACTTGTTAGAATAAATTATATATGCAAGAAATGTATTTTATGGCTAGAAATGACCAGAGTGAGTTGCTCTGGTGGTGAGCACCCTCCACTTCCAACAAAGAGATTGTGAGTTAGAGTCACCAACAAAGAGATTGTGAGTTTGAGTCACCCCAAGAGCAAGGTGGGGAATTCTTGGAGGGAGGGAGCCGAGGGTCTATCGGAAACAGTCTTGCTACCCCAGGGTAGGGGTAAGGTCTGCGTATACACTACCCTCCGCAAACCTCAATAGTGAAATTATACTAGGTTATTGTTGTTGTTGGCTAGAACAACTTTGTTGCTATCTTTGTCAAAAATGTAGTGACATTTCCAACGTAACTGTCAGAAAATTTTGGAAAATAAATTCTTTTAGAAGGAAACAACAACAACAACAACAACAACCTCTACCCTGGAGTAGAGAGGCTGTTTTCAAATAGACCCCCGGCATCCTTCCCTCCAAGAACCTCCTACCTTGCTCTTGGGGAGACTCGAACTCACAACCTCTCGGTTGGAAGTGGGGGTTGCTTACCATCAGAGCAACCCCTCTTGTCTCTTTTACAAGGAAAAAGAAACCAAATTGCTAATAAAGAGAGGGAAACTAAGAAATTTACCCCAAGAAATAATTGATAAACAAGATCGTCGTAACTTTCAGTAGTCTCTCCATGAGAAGCTACACAGGGAACAAATTCATAAGGAACATGATATGGTAACGCGTCCATCACTTCCTTGAAAACATCAATGCAGTAACCAGTAACCGTTGTAGTGTTAGTAGTAAAATCTCTTGTAACGTTCACAAATTCATCGAAACCACCTTTCACTGGAACTCCAATCCTCAATTTCTTCCCATTTGTTGGAATTACCCAACCTTTAGGAACAGAAGTAGTGTCACCAGGCCATATAATAGTGTTAAAATTAGCCTTAGAAATTGAATATACATTGTTTATGCTTCTCAAATTCAGTTCTTTAGTAATCCCATTTTCCCTTGTCCAAAAACCAATTCCTTTTGCACCATTACCAAACACATTAATAATCTGATAAGCTGGTGACCGCAATTGCCTATCAACAATTTGAAAGTCTCCGCTAAGGCCTTTGAAAGTAGTGTTTAGTATAGCTTGAAGAAGCTTTGGACCATCCTTGGAAACTCCAATAGCTTCAAGATATGTTGTATTTCCTGAAAGTTCTAGAGGTGTCAAAATCAATCCATTTTTACAGTAACCTACACAATCCCTCCAAGTTTAAAGAAGTTGGATTATAACCTGTTTGTTGATTTGTCTCAATGGGTTGAACTCGAATAATCCATCAAACTATTGGGTCAAATAGTGTAATCGACATGACAAAATGCAATTCAAACCCAAACATACAAAATCACATTTGGCCATCGAGAATTATGTAAATCTGAAAGAACTTAAGCAAATAATTTACACTAAAGATATATTAACTTTAACAGTTTTTGTTCAAAAAGAGAACAGAAAAAAGAAAGCGTAAGGAGGCTGGGTTATGATGGACAGATTGAGTTATGGCTTGTTATTTGACCCATCTTGCGTTAGATCCAAACAAACTTTAGGAGGATTGAGTCATGACTATTTTATTGATTTGACCCAACCCGCTCATTGTCACATTTACTTACCTGAAGTGTGTAGCTTTTGAAAAGAGGCACCAGCGTTTCTAGATTTCTCCACCGCCATGGCTAGTGCAGTAGCTGAATCATAAGCCCATAGTCCAAACACATTCAATTCCGCATTAAGAATTGTTGGATTTTCTTGTTGAAACTTCAGTTTCCATCTAGTAGTAAAATCCTCAAGTTGTTTAGTTCTTGGAACATAAGGTTTTACTCCAATAACTCCTTGCATGGATTCTATAGCTGAAGAATCCATAGAGTTAAGTTGATTTGCCATAGCATCTGTAATAATCCAAACATACCCTTCACTCATCATTCCAAGTTCTTTGGCCATAGTAAAAATTTTGGCACCAAGTGAGGTTCTCATATGCACAATAAAAACCCGAGTTTGTATACTCATTAACTTGTGAAGTTCGGATGTAATCTGATCATCGGTGGCTAATTCAGGAATAACGCTTCGATAATGGATACGTGCATTGATTGTTTCTAATGCATCGGTCAAGAATGGTATAATTCCTTCTCCGAATTGATTGTCAATGTATACAAGGGCAACCTCTCTCCATCCAAAAGATTGGATAATGGAACTAATGGTTTTCACTTGAGAAGAATCATTTTGAGTGGCACGAATGAAGTATGGACTACGAAATGATGAGAGAGAAGGGCTTGTAGCTGAAAATGAGATGATGGGTACTTGAGCTTTCTCTCCTAAACCAATTATGAAATCAGCTTGCATTGATGATGTTGGCCCTATTATGGCTTTCACTTCCACATCCTTCAATAGGTCAAGTGCTGCATTTCCAAATAATGAAAGAATCAACCAGAGTAGAGTTAACATTTATATAAGTATAAGGAAATTTTACATTATAATTAGGTGGAGTTTAACCATTTACAACACGTTAAATTATAATACCAGTATAAATCCTTTGTACGGAAAAAGGTCAAAACTATTGGATTTGGTCAAAACTACACCTCGTCTGCTGGATTTGGTGAAAAAAATGCTCTATGTCTATCTACTAAGCCAAAAATACCTTCATCGTCTTCTTTTGGCCCAAAAATGTCCTAAAAACTAATACTTCCTCCATTTTAATTTATGTGAACTTATTTCCTTTTTAGTCCATGCCAAAAAAAATAATTTATTTCCTTATTTGAAAACAATTTACCTTTACATAATAATTTATAGCCACACAAAATAAATGTGCCTCATTTTACACCGCAAGATCAAAAGTCTTCTATCTTTTCTTAAACTTTGTGCCCAGTCAAATGAGTTCACATAATTTGAAACAGAGGGAATATATCATTTAAAAATACGGAAAAGGGTCAGAACTGCCCCTAACGTATTGACGCCAGGTTAAAAATGCCCTCCGTTAACCTATTTTGAAGAAAATGCCCCTACCGTTAAAATTCTGGCATATTTTGTGCCCCTAACGTATTGACTCCAGTTTAAAAATGCCAACTGTTAACCTATTTTGAAAAAATGCCCCTACCTTTTTAAATATAAGTACAGTTAGTTGTTAGACTTAAGGGCACAAATATGCCACATTTTTAACGGTAGGGGCATTTTCTTCAAAATAGGTTAACGGAGAGCATTTTTAACCTGGAGTGAATACGTTAGGGGCAATTCTGAAAAAAAAAAAGACTAAAACTGTCCCTGATCTATTGGATTTGGTTAAAATTCCCTTTTTTATCCACATATCAAATTATATGACCCACACATACATAAAGGGTAAAGGGAAAAAAATATACGGGTGTTATACATCAAATCAATAGATACATGACATGCGTCTTGTATATGGACTTTAATCATTTAATCATGGTAAATCAGATGCATTTTCATCTAGTTCAATTAATTAACCATAATAAATTAATAAAGTTTGGTATAAACACCCTGTGTATATAAGTATTTACCCACATAAAGATTCAATCCACCCATAAGATCCAAACCCGAATGTAATAATAAAATCCCATATCTGATCTCTTTTCTTCTGACCAATTAGTTTTATCTTCTTCTTATATCTTCTTATTATGAAAATTATAATTATATTGTTCGATAAACTCCAGAACCACTAAAATTCATCATATTAGCTATACTATGGTTCCAAATTTTGCAAACTTATCTAGCAATTTGGCCCTTTTCTATTCTTTATATTATCGATAAGTGAGAACATTATTGATTCTCGCATGTGGAACGAAATGCCGTGCCGACTGAAGGCCTAAGCGACTGAAGCAAAGGCTATAGGGTGATTTTGTATTGTGGCAGAATACTATTTTACTACTTGACTAATGGTACACTTTTTGTTTAAGATTTTCTTTTATTTATTTATACTCTTTAATTGTATTTTGTGCGAAAATAATTGATCGATTTTGATCAATTTTATTAAAAATATAAAATTACCGCCCAAAGTCGGCCCGTTTATTTAGATCGAGTTTTTATAAATGACTAACTGAAATAACCGACCGATTTCGATCGATTTTTTGAATATTAATTATAATTTATTTTATATGAAAAACTGACCGATTTCGGTCGATTTCTTAACAAATAAATTTCGCACGATGCTAAAATAGTTTCTTGCATCGCCAAAAATATCCAACCAAAGTCGGACGATTTCCTAAAAAGAAATAAATAAATAAAATATTTTAAAATACCGACCGACTTCAATCGGTTTTTCGACTGACCGAAGTCGGTCGATATTGGCCGAATTTCTAGTAGTCCCACCACTATTGCCATCATTACCGCTACCGTAAAAAAAATTGTATTTCAAATTATAGTCTTTTAAAGATGGATTAGGAGCGTTGAGGTGGTATGTGGCATTCACCTCATCAAATATTAGTACCACATCGGATTGGATGTTCACCTTGGGCAAACTTAACAAAGCACGGTATATTTGAACCAATAGTATTACGTTAAGAGTATAGTTGGACCTAAAATCAGGGGCGGATCTACATATAAAAATTGGGTGCTCGAGCACCCATTAACCTCGACACCGAACACGTATAATTATATAAAAAACTTATGAAAACGGATATAACAAAATAGCAAGCACCCAAATAACAAAAGGCTTGGTGGGTGCTTTGGTTATGATGGATGTTGAAGGGCTCTAAATGAGTATATGGTTAAGAGATCTAATCTCACTCACGCCCCTAGCTAGACTTTTTCCTCCATTTATCAAGCACTAACTTTCTTTTGCTCCAATTAAAAAAGTTAAGCACCCACGAACTCAAAATCCTGGATCCGCCATTGCCTAAAATATAATAAAGAGTATATTTAAATCTTTTCTCGTAGTTGGCCCTTTCATCAGAAAATTTTAGACTTCAAATATTTTAAAAATATGATGTTCTTCGCGAAAAAGAAACATATATTCACAATAAAGTAAAAGATAGAGAAAATATTTAAAGATTAGTCCAGGAAAAACAATTGGAATTTTATGGAGGCTTTAAGCCTACCATCTTTAACGCCCCATTTTCGGTAAGACGTGCTGTTTGATATTTTTAATTTTTGAAATTACCAAACGTCAAATTTCTGTATGTTTCAAGAAGAAACCAGATTTAGAATACAAGTCAGTGCCAATGTGCCATATGTTTCACACGTATGGGCTTATAATTATGTTAACTTTCGACTATATATACAAGATTAGAAAAACTACATAGTATAGTAGCTTACAAAATAATAACCGGTCAATAAATATTTTTTTTATATATTAACATCAAAATATATTAAATATACATATTGTATATAAATTTTTAATATATTTTTTTATCAATAGGCCAAATATATAACTTGACCTAAATATTATGTCAACTTAATAATCCATAATCACTTCCGTGACATACTTCTAGTTTAAATTGCTACAGTTTAAAGTTTGAACTGATCAAATGGACTAAAAAGAAATATATGTAGTACTGATTTTTGGATATAAGTATATAGTTTTAGCACATTATTTACATTAAATTTAGGGGCTTTAGTGCTAAACTATACTATGTTATGCTTAATTGAATTTATTTTATGTATAGGTAAGTTGAAGGCGAAATTGGAAGCAAAGTAGAAATTTTATATGTATTTTATATATTAAAAGAATGGAGTTATGATCAATTAATTATTGGATATATAATGAGTAAAGCGTAACGCTACAAAAGAAGACAAAAAAAATAAGAAGGTCGTCAATTGAAAAATAAGACAAAAATATGAATAGACCGGTGTGCATTCGATTTATCGATTCAATTTTGGCCCTTATCGATAATTACTTATCGATTATCGATTTGAACATATGCTTATCGTTATTATTTCAATAAGATTTCAATTTTTTCGATTTCGATTTATTGATTTTTTGGGGCTTAATTCGGTTATCGATTACACCAATAACAAAAGTTTTGGAATTCCACGAAAAGTATATCCCTACAAACACGCCTAACTAAGATGGACAAAAAGAAGTTAAAATAAGAAGAGCATCGTTTATAACATAAATATTGTATCAACAAGCACATGAAACGAAACTAAAGTAAGGGATCAAAGGTATGCCACCAACACTCTAACGATATAAGAAAAATAAAATACATCATCACGGATAATTCTGTTTTCCATTAATTTGAACTTCATTCCCTTTAGCTTTAAATATGTTCATTCCTTAAATGTGGTAGAGGAAATAATAGGACTATGGACTTAGGTTAAAGGAAAGTGTGTTATAAAATAAGGGTAAAATTTTAAAAAAATTAGTGTATCTTATCTGTTTATCGATAAACCGAAAAGGACACAATCGAAATCGAAATGAATAACTCGATAAGGAAAATTTTGAAATCAAAATTAAAATCGATAAATCAATAAACCGATAACAAATAATCGATTCGATTTATCGATAAACCGATTCGAATGTACGCCCCCAGTGGAAACAAAAAAGTTAGGCAAAGCAAAGAAAATTGTAACGAAGCAAAGCAAAGAAGCAGGTGACGCAAGCAAACTTTCTCGCGTTTCAACTCACGACGCGAGGGCTGCAACGTGTTGGAGGGGCTGCACCGCAAGGCCTGTTGCGAGGTGTTCGCGTGTTTTGGGTTTAAAGCCTATTTTGTCTCCTTTTTAATTTTGGCTTAGTTTTTTCGTCTAAGTTTTTTCCTACATATATAAATAGTCATTAAATACCCTTTTGAGGGATATTCGACCTAAGGAGGCAAGAACACACTAGGAGTAAGGCAAAAAAATTCTTCTACGAGTTTTTCTCTTTCTTCTTCCCATTTCTATTATTGGTTATGAATTCTAGTATTGTAGCTTTACATATTATTATGAATAGCTAATTTGTTATCTAGAGTTTTGATAGAACCTTTTGTTGGATATATGTTTTTATATAATTGAGCTTGTATGGGTCAAATTTGGCCCTAAACGTCCCCATGGTTAACGGGCAAGCCCTATGAGTATACGTCGACCAAAATGAGGGCACGGTCTGGACATAAAAGTGAAAGTGACGTCGTTTTAGAGCTTAACTTTTTCACTGAGTGGATTCCACTAGCTTTTGTACCTTTTTGATTATTTCGAGGAAGGTCTCCTACTACATAAAGGAGACATTCACATTGTAACAGTCATCATTATTATTCTTGAATAATACTACTTCTCTCTCTATATCTTTTTCTGTCTCCAACTATTTCTTCTCTCTTAAGCTAAGTTTATTTTCATTATCTTTGAGATCTAGAATGACAATATCCACTATCTAATCTCTAGGTCAGATTATATTTGATTACGATTCACCCTTATTTATCTTTTGATTGTTTTCTAAAGCTTAAATAGCATATTAATAACTTTTGAGCTAAACAATTTGGCGTCGTATGTGGGATTTCGAGAATCAAAACCATAGTTTGCACCTAGAGAACAATTGACAACCATTCCCAACACCATACGAACAAAAATGACTGAAAACAACATAAGAATAAAAGCAACAGCGAATGTTACAACCAACCTCATCGGTCCTCTCAACGAAGCCGAAGAAGAGGGTGTCTCGATTACAACCCCTAGCACCATAACGAGTGGGGAGATCCCACTTCCCCCACCTGGAGATCTGACGATCTTGAGGGAAAAGGGTGCCTCTACATCTGCGACCAAAGAAGTACCCTCAGAGCTCAAAAAGCTACTGGAAGAGTTGCTAACGGGTACCCTAAGTGGCTTGATCGAAAAAATGTGGTAACATCGGATGTGCACCAAGAGTAGATCTTACCACTGCCACAGTTGAGCCTGAAATGGCACGAGCAAATGATATGTCAGGCATGGTACAGACTGATGATGGCACACTGACAACCATTCGTAAGAAAATGAAGCAGATGGAAAACGAAAATCGATCACTTCGTGACTATATGAAGGAGCACCAGGAGAGGGTAGACAAAATCCCCGATGCCCCAAAGTTGCTGCCAAAGCGCGACGTGGGAAGATTTGTTGAACAACCCTACACCGAGGAGGCTTCCCCGTATTCCATTCCGAAGACCTTCAAAATGCCGTACTACCTAAGAGAATACGACAGAAACACAGATCCCGAAGATCATCAGATACAATATGTCACGGCGGTTAAAGGCAACGACCTGTTAAAAGAACAAGTATCGTTAGTACTGCTAAAGATGTTCGGTGAAACGCTAACGGGAGGAGCCATGGCTTGGTACTCCCAGCTACTGGCTAAAATCATTTCTACGTTCGAAGAAATGGCGGATAAGTTCGTCAGCGCCCATGCAGGAGCAAAGAAAGCAGAAGCAAGGGTTAACGTTATCTTTGCTGTCTGTCAGACCACAGGAGAAGGACTCAAGGACTTCCTAGCCAGGTTTAACAGAGTAAGGCTGAGCCTACCCAACGTATCGGAAGGAATGGCGGTGGTAGCCTTCCGAAACGGACTAAACAGAGATGGTTCAAGGGTGACCAAAAAGCTACTAACCCGTCTCGTAAAGTACCCCTACCACATGGGAAGAAATCCATAACGCCTACTATGCCGAGGTAAGAGCAGATGAAGACAACCTCAACGGTCCGATCCAACGGCCGACGATAATAAATCCAAAAATCAGAAGGGATCGATGCATAGAGGGACAACGGGAACAAATTTCGCATCTCAACAAAGAAAGGCACCAGCCTTACGTTAGATCCTCTCACCCGCCGCCACCGAGACACACGGATGCACTACAACAACATGTCGCTCTATTCCGGAATGAAAAAGGTATGCCTCTTTTATTATCCGCTCATAACTTTTGCGTTTCTCCTTTAGAGATAGTGTACACACTAGAGAAGTTGGGCTGCAAGGTACAATGGCCGATGAATATGAAATCGGACCCCACCACAAGGAAATCAAACGTCCTACGTGAGTTCCATTAGGAACGAGGGAAAACCAAGGATTGCATAGGCCTACGGCAAGAAATGGTCAGAATGCTAAATCAGGGGTACCCAAGGGAGCTACTCAGCGACAAAGGGAAGACCGGCTTTGCACGCAGACGTGAGCAACTCCATGGGCCGCCGAAGTCGCCCTCCCCAGCACGTACGATTAATATGATCATTAGAGGCGGTGACGAATCAACAATAAACCACATAAAACTCACCACCACACACAAACTGAAGCAAACTATCGCTCACGAACGGTATGACAACTTCGAAACTAGTATCACCTTCGATAAGTCCGAAGCCGACGGTTTGTATTTCCCTCACTATGATGCTTTAGTTATCACTTTACATATCACAGACAGAGATGTTGAAAGAATCATGATTGGTGATGGAAGTGGCGCCTGTATTATCCACCCGAGGGTCCTCAAACAAATGGTACTCGAGGACAAGATAATATCGCGCTGCATAACACTAACTTGTTTCAATAATGCAGTGAAACGGACCTCCGGAGAAATATCCCTACCCGTTCTAGTGGGAAGAGTCATGCTAGAAATGACTTTCCGCGTAATGGACCAGGAAACAACATACAACGGCATCATAGGACGCCCATGGAGCAGTCCCGTTAAGCTTTTACCAAATGATCAACTTCCCTATCCCATGGGGAATATTCAGCATCTGAGGCAAGCCACACACCGAAAAGTAATGCTACAAAATAGCTCAAGATTGTGCCCACACCAAACAACTTAAGGGGGCAAGTGCAGAGGCATAGTAATCAGCTATGTAGGGGACTAGGGTCGACCTGAAAAAGGTGCCATTAGAAATCCTGACACCATAGAGGCCTGTAAATCTATGGTCGAAGATCTCGAACCAGTCCAACTGGACTACACCAACCTCTCAAAGAAAGCCTACATCTGGCATGGACTCATTGATCCAAGAAAGTATCATGGGTTTTTAATTAACCATGCAGACCTGTTTTCTTTTTCCCATTCAGACATGCCAGGGATCCCGCGAGATATCACCACTCACAAGCTAAATGTTGATCCATTACACCCGCTCGTGCGAAAAATTAGGAGGAAATTCAATACCGCTATCAACGAAGCGATCAATGAGGAAGTAGACAAACTACTTGCTAACGGCTCCATCAGGGAATCAAAGTATCCCCAGTGGGTTTCCAATGTTGTCATGGTGAAAAAGAAAAATGGGAAGTGGAGGATGTGCGTGGACTTCACCGACCTAAACAAAGCGTGCCAAAAGGATTCATTCCCACTGCCCCACATCGATCAAGTGATCGACATCGCAGGACACGAGCTGCTTATTCCGGTTACAATCAGACATGATGGCCGAAAAAGACCAGGAAAAAACAACTTTCATCACCCACCAAGGGACATATTGCTACAAGGTAATGCCTTCGGACTCAAAAATGCAGGAGCTACATACTAGAGACTGGTCACCAAAATGTTCAAAGAACAACTCGATAAGACCATGGAAGTCTACGTCGATGACATGCTGGTAAAATCAAAAAAGAAAGAGGACCACATCAACCACCTGAAAGAATCCTTCGAGATATTGAGGAGATATGGAATGAAGCTGAACCCTGCAAAGTGCACCTTCGGCGTAGCCTCAGGTAAGTTCTTAGGGTTCCTCGTACCACAACGAGGTATAGATGTCAACCCAGACCAGATCAAGGCAATAGACACCATACATGAGGTGTTGAACAGCAAAAAACAGGTACAAATGCTAACAGGGCAGATAGCCGCTCTATCTAGATCCATTTCGTGATCCTCTGACAGGTGCCATAAAATTTTCATTGTGCTGAAAAAAAACAAAGGGTTACAGTGGAATGAGGGATGTGTCAAAGCCTTGAGAAATTTGAAAGCGTACCTATCCTCAACGCCCATGTTGGTCAAAGCGAGCCCAGGTGAACCCCTGCTGGTGTATCTGGCCGTATCCCAGGTTATCGTCAGTGTATTCCTGGTCCGCGAAGACAAAGGTACAAAATGTCCTATTTATTACACTAGCAAAACATTAGTGGACACCTAAACATGGTATCCACACCTTGAGAGATTAGCTCTGGCATTGGTCGTGGTTTCACGGAAGCTCCGACCGTATTTGCAATGTAGTCTATAAAAGTTGTAACGACCTTCGTATTGAGAAGCATCCTACACAAGCCTGAATTGTCAGACCACCTCGCCAGATTGGCCATTGAGATCAACGAGCACGACATCTCGTACCTCCCAAGAACCGCCATCAAGTCGCAAGTACATACCAATTTTATAGCGGATTTCAGTATAGAAATCTTGCCGGAGGCAGAACGTGAGACATAACGTGTCTCCTCCAATACCGACCTATGGACTCTCTATACTGACAGTGCCGCCAATGCATCGGGATCGGGACTGGGACTCGTCCTCGAGGTTACCATGGGCGAAACAATTTTCCAGTCCATACGATGCTCCGAAATGACTAACAATGAGGCCGAGTACGAGGCAGTTATTGTAGTATAAAACTAGCCATCAAGTATGGGGCTCGACAAATCATCCTCCATTATGACTCCCAACTTGTGGTAAATCAGGTCGCTTAGAGTTACCAAATAAAAGAACAAAGGCTGCAGAAATACCAGTCAGAAATCCATAGGCTAATGGTCGAGTTCGATGAGTGTCACCTCGAGCAAATCCTGAGGGCACAGAACGTCGAAGCAGACAGCCTAGAAAAACTTGCTACGACCACTAAAATTTTTCACAAAAAAAGCGTGGTCACCCTCCTCCATTCAGCCATCGGCCATATTGAGGTATGCTCCCTAAATATGACTTGGGACTGGCACAACCAATTTGTATCCTACCTACAAGATGGAACGCTGCCACTCGACAAAAAAGAGGCAAATTAACTCCGCGTACAAGCTGCCCGGTATTTCCTGATAAACAATGTCGTATACAAAAGGACATTCAGCAAAACCATGGACAAGTGTCTAGGGCCGCACCAAACGAGCCCAGTGCTCAAAGAAGTGCATAAGGGTCACTACGGTGCCCATACAGGTAACCGCGCCCTCGTGTGATGCCTCATACAGGCTGTATACTGGCCTACCATGAAAAAGGAAGCAGTGGAATACGTTCGTCGGTGTGAACAGTGCCAAAAATATGCACTCATGATACACCAACCAGGAGAACCTCTCCACTCGATCACATCCCTATGGCCCTTCATCAAATGGGGAATGGACATAGTCGGACCCATCCCAACGGGATGAGGAAAGATACGATTTCTACTAGTTTTTACTGACTATTTCTCCAAGTGGGTATAAGCAGGTGAGTATGCTCAAATACGCGAACCGGAGGTCATCGCCTTCATATGAAAAAATATCATATGCCGCTTCAGCATCCCCAAGGAAATTAGCTGCGACAACGGGCGGCAATTTGTCGTTCAAAAAATGACAGAATTTTTCAAAAAATGGCAAGCGAATACTCTCAACGCCATACCATCCCGCCGCCAATGGCCAAGTAGAATCCTCCAATAAGACAATATTAAATATACTACAAAAGAAACTTGAGGAAGCCAAAGGGCTATGGCCCAAGCTACTGCTAGAAGTATTATGGGTCCATCGGATCACACCCAACTCCAGCACAGGGGAAATACGGTACTCACTGGTCTACAAAACCGACGCGGTCATACCAGTCGAGGTCGATGAACCAAGCTTGAGGTAATCGCACACCAACGGAATAGAAATGAAATGAACAGGCTCCAGGACCTCGACAAAGCTGAGGAAAGGAGTGAAATGGCCCATATCATAATGATGGCCCAAAAACAACAGTTCGAGAGATACCACAACAAGAGGGCCAAGATAAGACCACTCAAAGGGGGAGACTATGTCCTCAAAGCCAAGACATTGGCATCCAAAGACCCAAGCGAAGGAAAATTGGGCACTAATTGGGACGGACCCTACAAAATAATAGCAACAGCTAATAAAGGAGCATTCCAATTGGAAACAATGGAAGGGAAAATGCTACAAAGCAATTGGAACGTCGCCCACCTCAAGTACTTCCATTTCTAAAAGGCGTCTCCTGAGTCGTACTCTTTTTCTCTTACCCGAGTTTTGTCCCAATTGGGTTTTCTCGGGGAGATTTTTAACGAGGCGGCAGAGGGGACCCATGGAGATACTTGCGGAACAAGTTTATTATATCAACCTCTCCATACGCTCTCTAGACCGACATGATAAAGGGACTGGACTAGCATGATCTCCAATGTATGAACGGCTACGGCCATCTTCAATGTATGAACGACTACGACCATCTTCAATGTATGAACGGCTACGACCATCTCCAATGAATAAACGACTACGACCATCTCTAGTGTATAAATGGCTACAGCCATCTCCAATGAGCAAATGGCTAAGGTCATCCCCGCCAACAGTCAACCTAGTTCAACTACGGCAAGCAAATGATTCGACGATAGCTAAAAATACCATATGGCCAAGTCCATCGACAAGTTATGACAAAAGGTCAACCTAACTCTTGCCAAGGCCATCAACTTCATCATGGCTAAGGCCATCACCGCCAACAGTCGACCTAGTTAGACTACGACAAGAAAATGATTCGACAACAGTCAAAATCACCATATGGCCAAGGCCATCAACAAGTTATGACCAAAGGTCAACCTAACTCTAGCCAAGGCCATCGACTTCATCATGGCTAAGGCCATTGGTACCAACAGTCGACCTAGTTTGCCTACGACAAGAAAATGATTCGACATCTGTAGGAATCACCATACGGCCAAGGCCATCAACAAGTTATGACCAAAGATCAACCTAACTCTGGCCAAGGACATCGACTTTTTCATGGATAAGGCTATCGCCGTCAACAGCCGACCTAGTTCGACTACGACAAGCAAATAATTTGACGATAGTCGGAATCACCATACGGCCAAGGCCATCAACAAGTTATAACCAAAGGTCATCAACTTAACCCTGACCAAGGCCATCAACTTTACCAGAGCCAAAGCCATCGCCGTCAGACATCGACCTAGGTCGACCATGGCAAATTAGCAAATGACTCGACGATAGTCGAAGTCACACTCACGGATAAGGTCGTCGATATAATATGGCTAAGGCCTAGTCTGATTGCGGCATAAAACACATGAACATGATGCAAAAATGCAATAAAAGTCCAAGTAAACCAGCGCCTTCTCTACGGAAATGAAATACCAAAAAACAAGAAAGCAAAGGAAAAATTAGCAGAAAGCTATACTCCATTATCTCCAAAAATATATACATGTACATCCAACCCTGAAGAGGGACCAGTTACATACAATATATATATATATATATATATACACACACACACAAGCCCTAAGAGCCTTCGCCGCTTCGTCCACCATGCCCTGCTTGCCCGCCATTTGGTCCGGCATCGCCCCTAGGGGGTTAAGCCTTAGAAATCCAAGAGTCGGACTCTAAATGGTTGATGTCTTCAGAATTGCAGCCCATCGTATCAGGGAAATCAGAGCTATAACCACAGGCGGCACAGACGGAACGGGCTAAACACCTTTGTCCTTCAACCTCTCCCTTAATGGCTCGGCCAGCAGATAAATACTCCTCGAGCACGACTAATCTAGCCTCGGCATACACCCATATTTTGGGCGCCTCACGATGCATGTCATCTTCGGGCATTGATAAAGTGGCCCGCTTAAGGGCCTCAACTTGAGCCGCTTGGCGTTGAGCTCAAAAGTCAAAGCAACAACTCTAGCCTGTAACTAAGCCGCCTCCACCGCTACCCCACGACTTATCTCCAGTTCCTTCTCCTTTGATTGAACGAGAGTCTCCAGCTCGATGTTTTGAGCCAAAGCAGCCATTAGTTGCTCATCGACCTCCTCCAACTCGACAACCCTCCTCTTCAACAGAGTTCCCGATTTTTCAAGACCCTCAGGGAACACTCGAAACAGAGGGTCCTGTTTGAGTATATCTGCCAACGCTTGATGCTTGGCACGACACTCCTTGTACTTCTTCACCATTTTATTGAAGGTGGTTGCTTTCTTTTGCTCACGCCGCCTCCTCTCCACCTCCAAGACAAGGGTCCGAATAGAAGAGGAAAGAGAGGAAATACAAGTAGTACGTACCAAAATCGCCTCTACAACTCATAAAAGAAAACCTGAAAGCTACCTGCAAAGCTGCACCGGCGATCTTCCTAGACAGATCCCTGCTGCTAACACATTTCAGCATTTCATGCTCTGTAGCCACACATAACAAGGTCATTTCCTGTGCGGCTTGCTTGCTGTTCTCCAACAAGTTATATCCGTCAGGGATCATGATTCGGCGGGTAGACCTACCCGCCCTCATCTCCACGCGGGCTGAATCCCTCCTCGCATCTCCAAAAACGGCTTCAGAGCACGTTCTCTCAATTTCTACTCCCGCTTCCCCGGCTGCAGAAGATGACCCACCTTCTAAGGCATGGGTTGAGCTGACAACGGCAGCAGGTCTTCAGGGGCCAACCTCCTTGAACGAATGGCCTCGGCCATAAAAACTGGCCTTGGCTCTCGGTGAGGCTCACTAGGCCTCACGTCCTCAGTCGTAATTCCCTTGCCGGTAATCAGTCGCCGCCTCTTTCTCTCTGGCGGCTCTTCGCCTTTATAAGTCACCTCCGCTGGCACGGCCTCAGGCACCACCACATGCACGGCCTCAGGTGTCATCACTGGCACAGCTTCTGGCGCCGACTCAGATGCCGCCACCGGCGCAGCTCCCTTTTGAGAACTCATATGAGCGCTATCACTGGGCGAGCCGCATGATACGACCTCGTCATTTGAATCGACCTCCACCCTAGACGGGACAACGACAATCTTTTTCTTCTTTTTTGCACTCTGACCTGCTAGTGTGAGTGTGTTAGATAACAAAAACTAAAGGAAACTTCAAGCCAAAGCCAAAAATTATTATTACATGCCAGGCCATATTTTTTACGGAACTCGGCCAAAGTCTGGCACTCCTCCGCATATGGTATCAATTCTCTCCACCCACGACCTGATCTCGCTAATTGTTTGGAGCGAGCGAGCCGCCAATACAAAAATCATCACAAAATCATGGTTGAGCCACAAAATCATCACAAGAAACCACAATGGTTGAGCCACCCGGGCCAAAATTCATCACAAAATCACACACAAGGGTACTTACGTTCCGAGTTCCACACCTCCGGGAACCCTTCGGGGTTAGACACCATGTGTTCCATCCTGATGTAGAAGTATATTTTCCAAAAGCCACGATTGGCTTTATCATCAGACTGCACTATGAAACTCTTTGTACCACGGCGCTTCAGATGGAGCATGGTACCCCTCAAATAGCTTGCATTGAAACTTTGCAAAAGATTGTGAACCGAAATCACGCTCCCAGCCTTGGCCGCGTACGTGGTGAGAATTAGACACACCTTCAAAGTATAAGGGGTGAGCTGAGCCGGGCACGCTATGAAGAAGCAGCGAAGCTCCTCCACTAGAGGGTCAAGCGGGAGGCTGTATCCAATCTGAAGTGGGTATTCGTAGAAGGTGCAGAACCCAGGCCTATGCTCATTAGCATGGTCCATCCCGGCCGGAGCCATTTCAACATGGGCCAAAATATTGTACGTCGCCCTAAGGGCATCTAAGTGGGACTGCAGTAATTCGCTAAGCTCCCAAGGAAGAGGTGAGCGCTTCGTGATGAAATCACTTCGAGCACTCATATTCTTTGGAAGTACATTGTCCGCATGGCCTTTTCTACTTCTTCATCTTCACCACCGGAGGAAGGCAGAACCCTAGATGGGGCGGTACTTTCCTTTCTTACTATTTCGCCATTTTGCCATATGAACTGGTTTTTAAACACTGGTAACGGGAAATACAACCACACAAAAACAAGAAATATGTTGAGTGCAAGAAAGCAAGATAGAAAAGGGATTAAGAAAGTATTCTCAAAGGTTCAAAAGATGAATCGGTTTGAACATATATCCTATTTATAGGATAAATTTACGGGGAAATCGAAAAGGTACTATCAGAATGACGCGGGAAACCAGAGTGTCACATCACCAATTGAACTACCTCGGGAACAAAAGTAATAATTTCGCATGTGACTAATGACATCATTCCAAAAAGAGACTATGCGTCTACAGTTCAACTGCGTCGTGCGTTTTTGTCTCATTCGTGCTAAGGACCAAGGATGTGTCCAAATTCTTTGAGGACGGGACTTGTGAATCCGTTTATTGAAGACGTCCATCGATCATGGCTCCAACAAACGGAGGGACTAACTGTATGGGGTCAAATTTGGCCCTCAAAATCCCCATGGTTAACGGGAACGCCCTATGAGTAGACATCGACCAAAGTGAGGGCACGATCTAGACGTGAAGGTGAAAGTGACGTCATTTTTGAGCTTAACTTTTTTCACTAAGTGAAAGCCACCAGCTCTTGTACCTTTTTGATTATTTCGAGGAAGGTCTCCTACTATATAAATAAAACCTTCATATTGTAACAAGCATCATTATTATTCTTGAATAATACTACTTCTCTCTCTATCTCTTTCTCTGTCTCCAACTATTGCTTCTCTCTTAAGATAAGTTTATTTTCTTTATCTTTGAGATCTAGAACGACGATATCCGCTATCTAATCTCTAGGTCAGATTATATTTGATTATGACTTGCCCTTATTTATCTTTTGGTTATTTTCTAAAGCTTACAAAGCATGTCTATAACTTTTGAGCTAAACAGACTTGTTGGATATCTCTAGTTTTTCAACTATATGTTTATTGTTGTTGATTGAACGATCATCAATTGACTGTGCCTATCTAGTATGTATTGCTTGAAAAATGGTACATATTTAGGGAGTTGTTGAACAACATCACTCCTGACATATGTGAGGAATCAATATGTAGGATTTAAAGTTGGGATTTGGAATAACGAAATATTGGTGCGATTTTAGTTAGCGGAAAGTAGCGCCCGCTAGCGTAGTTCTAAAGAATATATCTAGTAAATTGTGGTACTTGCTCGGAAAAAAATTATGACACCCGAAGTACTCAAGATCAGTAGAGAATACTTAGACGAAATTATAAAAGACACAACGGGAAGGATTCCGACAATTGAGAAAATCATAACTCTAGACCTCCTTAATCTTGTCACCAATCCTTATTCTTGTTAATTGATGGTTTTAGTGCTTTTTAGTATTTGTTAGTCAACTAGATAAAAATAAACATTATAATCTTTATAATTAGGAAATTGTTTGGACTTGTGTTTCTTAACAATATTAAACAAATATAGCTAAGGCTTAGTTCTCTGTGGGATTTGACTCCGGACTTATAAACCGGATTATATTTGTAGTAACCTCTTAATCTTTTTTATAAGGCATTGTTAGGCGTGATCGAGTACCACTCAACTATGAAATTCCTCTCCCTAATATAAAAATTTTTAGTACTAGTATTTACTCTAAATTCTTTAATTGTTGGTTGAAAAGGTCAGAAAGTCAATATCAAAATGACTAACTATTTGATTACTAATACTTCTCTATCATACATGTACCAATCTACCACTTAACATTAATAGAATGACAAATTAAAATATGTGACTAGGCACCAGCGCATTTCATGAGAAATTTTTAGAACTGTTATTTAGTTTATGAAAATAAAACACATATTAATTATTTACTTGGAGAAAATTATTGATTTTACAATGTTATGAAGCTTTCTTAAGTTGAAATTCGTGGTGTAATTGAAAAGTTTAATGTGAAGAAAAGATCCAGTAGCTATATGGTTGGCTTTAACTATTTGGCTTAATAAACTGAAGCACTTAATAAAATCCTTTGCAAGGACACAATGAAAAGAAAGGTAATTATATGGATAGAAGCCTTCCATGTATACATAAAATCTTGTGATACATAGACTATTTTCTTCGAGAGAAAAAAAAATTGTCTTTGATTCAAACTAAAGGATTGAGAAACATGTGTAGAAATCACACACACACACGCACTCTAACTAGTAAATTTATTCTAAGTACGTAAAATAAAATAAAAATAACACGATCGAGGTATATTACTTACCTGCTGCAGCAGCGGCAACAATGTCTCTCTTCGAGTCACGGGTATGGAGAACCAGTCTGGTCTTATAATCAGAGCCAAGATCAGAACTATAAAAGTCAGACAAAGCCATAGAAATACAGCTTAAACCCATTTTCCCAACCCATGCATCCATGTCAAACACAACTCCCACATTTATGGGAATTGTTGATCTGTTCTGTGCCATGGCCATTTCCATGCAGAAAAATATCCCTAAACATAGGAACAAGAAAGAGAAAAAGACTTTGCAAGTTTTCTTTCTCATCTTGACAAAAGATGCATTTGAGTCTGAGTAGTTGGACAGTTGACTTTTATAGAGAGATTTAAGGTTTGACTACTATATCCAAGTACTCATTATGGCATTTTAATTTTAATAATAAGTTAAACTTAACGACAAGCTTTAGGGACTCTCGGGTTATCTTAAATCAGTGTTGGTACTGTTTAAAAAAAAGAATTTTCGTGAAAGCTATAATTTTGAAGAGCACGAGTTACTGATAATCAAAAGAATGTATAAACAGAAGTAATTTAGGCAGCAAAAATATAATCAGGAGAAAAACAAGTAAACCAAAGTATATTCCAATAGTGTTTTGTGTCCTTACAATTGATCAATTATCTCCCTTTATAGATACCTTGGAAATATGTGTTTTATCGATATCATAATGAGGTTCTTATGAGTAATTAAACACATTGAATGCTAGATTACATAATTATTATATTCAATACAGATTCTCTAACGTATTCAGCATTTAATGCTCATTAAATACTATATTTGTACTCTTTTATACCATCAGATTCATTCCCTTTTATTCTCGGATTTAAATGACTTAAATAGGTATGGGCCCTGAGTTATTCGAATAACTGCATGTGCCTCTTCCTTTGCATTTGCTCGCACCTATTACAACTCGTGTCTTTTTGTCAGTTGTAACTCTTTGACCTGCCTACGTGTCCTTGACACGTCATCTTTATTTCAATTTATTATGTAAACTAAAATTTTCCAATACAGATAGTCCCCCCACTTATCATTTATTCATCAGTTGAATATTAAGGAAGTTAATTGTATTAAACGAGAATTTTTGTCACCATTAATGCTACGACTAAATTAATGTTTCAATTGTCACTTCCATTTAATGCTCGTTATACATGTCACTTCTTCATTGGTTCTGCAATTTTGCAGCCCTTTTCAAGGCATTTTTACGGCTTCACTATTCACGAAGCGTTAGTTATCATTATTATGGCCCCTCTATCGTTGCACTTTTTGCCTTTGGCGGTTGCTTATCAATATAAATATACCTTCCTTCTTTGTCTTTTACCACATAAAGTTTTCTGAACATTTAATTTCTCTGATCTTTGTTTACTTCTTCCTCGTATCGTTCTTCTTCGCTATGTCTTTGTCAAATCCTAACCCTAGGAGAGTTCCCATTGTTGATACCTTCCCCAATGCCCTCATTAGGAGTAGAAGGGGAGGTATACTTCGTAGTTTAGGGTCTACTTATGGTGGTTCTTCTATGCCTTCTCCTAGTTTTGGCACCTCTTCCAGAACTAGAGGTTCGCTTTCATAGAAATCTTCTTCAAGAGGTAAAGAACCTTCTGAACCTCTTCGTGAACCCACAGTAGAAAAGATTGTTCCTATGTAACTATCTTTTTATCATAATAGAGAATCTCTTAGGAATCAAGTCTCTGGTTTAGATCGTGTTGACATCTACCCCACTCAGATTACAAAAGTTTTGACTCCTGTAGTTCGTAGAGACCGTCATTGGAGTAGTGATTTTTCTATAACTATATCGAATCCAAATCAAAGAACCACCTCTTACTTGTTTGTGTTCTCTTTTATTTATACATACCCTTTCACCTTAGGGTTCAAACCAGCTATTGATCAAGTCATCTTGAATTTTGTCATTTCTTCAATGTCTGCTTGGGTCACATTAGCCCAATCATATGAAGGATTGTTGCCTGTTTGAGGCATTTAACCAATACAATTGGTATTCCCTTTACTTCCCCTCACCTACTTCACCTTTATTCTCCTAGGCTTTTTTGCAATGGTGTATTTATACTAGTAGCCAGAAGCAAGAGGGTTTTGGTGAGCCCTGAGGATGACAAGGACCGTGGCTAGTATGCCTGATTTGTTGGTGGCCCCACTATTGGTTTAGTGGGTAAAGATATTGTTCCCTTCCATGAGAAGCGGAATTTCGCACGTAAGCCTTTTTTCTTTCACATGCCTTTTTCTTCAAGTTTTATCAACTTTTCTAACTTTGCTTTTGTAGCAACCATGGGAGTTGTGGAAGATGTTCTTAATTTCTGTTGTTGGGTAGACAAGTTGTTAAAGACCGCATCAATGAATGGTAGGTCTTGGAAGTCACTTTCCCATAGTTTCGGTTAGATAGTTAAAACTCATGGTAAGAGTTTTATGTTATTTCATCTTTCCTATATATATATATTCTCTAACTTCCATCCTTCTTTTTATCAGGATTTGCTATTCGAGGAGTTACTGCCAAAGCAGTTGCGACATCTTGTATCTCTTCGGGAATAACCCGTATCTCTTTATAAAGAGCTCAAAAAATAGTCTTGGGTTCTTCTTCTGCCAAAAGAAAAGCTATTGAAGAAGAAGACTCTGAAGGAGAGGAAGATGGGGGCTCTTTGGTGACGAGGCCACGAGCTCGAAGATGCATCAGTTTTGATGACAAAGTTGAAAAATCTTCCCGTCTTTCTATTTCTCTCACCGAACATGTTGAAAAACCGATAATAATTCCTGATGATGATGTCACTCCCACTAATACTCACGAGTCCATTCAACAAATATTTACCTGCGGATTTGGTAGTGAATGTTTACAACATGTTTTAGATGAACTCCCTTAGCCTCTTTTTCAATTTCCGTGCCTGTAATTCCTTCCTTGGCAACCCCATATGTTTCTGTTCCTTCCTCAACTATTTTTACCTCTTCTACTTCTCCTCCTTTGACAATTCCCCCTCCAATCATTCATCATACTAAAGTGGGTTCTTCAAGTAGAAGTGTCGTCATGATAAGGGTGGTTATTGAAGTTCCTGCTGAGAGCAGTCTTTTGAGGAAATCAGGTCAGGCGGATGTATGGCTGGAGCCTTTAATTGGCCCAATTGAAAAAGACAAGTTGGAGAGACATAACTCCTTGACTCCGATAAATGATATTGTGTATGCCACTTTGAAGGTATTCACTTTCTCTTTTCCTGTACTTTGTAATTTTTCTATATTTGGAATTCTCATTTCCCTTTTTTTTGGTTTAGTTCAATCTTATCTGCACAGTAATGATAAACAGAATCTCCTTCTTGGAGCAGTTAGCACGTGATTCTCAATTAGAGGCGTGCAATTGGAAGGAACAATTTGAGAGTTTACAAATTGACGTGGATTACTTAGAAGAAATCAAGAGTTCCTTGGAGAAGCAGGTACAATCTTTTACCTCAGAGTTAGTAGTTGAAAAGGCTTTTTCAAGCCAAGCAGATAAAGAAAAAGAGCATCTCGAATCTTCCTTCTCAGAACAAATATCCCAGGCCAGTGAAGAGATCAGAGAGCTGAGGACTTTATTGAGTAAGAAAGAGACTTATGCTGGGGAGCTTGTGCAAAGTTTAACTCAAGCACAAGAAGACCTTTGAGTTTTTTCTGATAAGGTACGTGCTTTAGAAAGCTGACATGCCTCTCTTCAAGCCTCCTACACAGCTGCTTTGGCCGAGAATGAGAATTTGAATAACTAGATTGCTGATAGGGAAAGGGATTGATCCTTGAGGATAAATCTGCAACGAAAGTAGGGAATTTTTGAATTCATGCCGTGATACTCTAATCGAAGCTGGCCAAGAAAATTTCAATTTGGAGTCTGAGTTGGATAAGATCAATGAAATCATTGAGAAAGCTTAACAAACTCAAGACTTTCCTTCACACGTGGCTGAAGCTTCCATGAAAGTTGAAGTTGACTCCGTACCCCAACTCTTTCAAACCTAGTCGAACCTGTTGGTGCAAGCCAAATTGAACCCACAACTGTTGATGCACCTACCCAAGTTAAGCATGCTGCTAGGGGTGTACAAAGAAAATCGATAAACCGCACCAATCCGATAATCCGAGTCAAACCGAGAAAAAAACCCGACTATGGTTTGGTTTGACTTGGTTTCGTGTTGGATAAAAAAATCCGACCATAATTGGTTTGGTTTGGTTTTAACTAAAGAAAGTCAAACCGAAACCAAACCAACCCGACATTACATATATAGCAATTTTAGATATATTTAATATATAAATATACTTATTGTAATGTAATTTATAAATATTTCTTAGAAAATTTCATTATTTTATCTTTTAAGGTATTATTTCAAGGTTTGATTTAGAACTCTTGAATGCTCCAATAAGTTTTATAGCCATTAATATTAGTAAATTAAATAATGCTAGCAATCAATACTATTGCTAACAAAAGACATTCAATTCAATATTACGAACGGGAATGTATTAAATGTTTATTTTTTATTTTTCAATAATTTAGATAAAAATACATAACCTATTTTTATTTTTTCTTTAGCTTTTAGGCATATAATTAATACTCCCTCATTAGTCTATCTAGTTTAGCATGAATTAGTGCTTTTAGATTATGTTTATTTTTATTATGACTTTTTAATTAGCAATATTTATAGTACATAATTTTACTATTTTCTATTGTTGAATATTTTAGGATAATATCATGAGTCATGACATATCTCATATTTTGTATTATTTTCTTGAAAAATACTTTATATAGTTGTATCTTACTAGGATTAAAGAAGTATTTTGAGCATACGTTATATATTTTGTTCTACGAAGATTTTACCGGAAAACAATTCGGAAAAACCCGAATAACCCGAAAACCCGAAAAAACCCGAGAAAAACCGATATTGAAAAACCCGAATTTATTGGTTTGGTTTGGTCTTTAGATTTAATAACCGGCACAATTGGTTTGGTTTGGTAATTGTAAAATCCGAACCAACCCGGTCTATGTACACCCCTACCTGCTGCTACTGATGCATCAGCTTTAGTGCCTCCATCTTCTCAGTTACCAGTTTCAGTTATTTGATTGTCTTTTGTTTTTGTTTCATTTGGAAAATTGTTGTAAAACCCTTGGTCCCATTTAAGGGTTTATTGTAAGAATTCATTTCTCCAGACCTTTTATGGGGCAATTCGTATAAACAATTCATAATTTTGTGACAAATTTCATAAGTAGTCTTATGTTTTTAAATATTAAGAAGTTTTTATGTTATTATCTTGAACTTCTGTTTATTGTATTCTTGCCTTTATTTTTAAGGACTTACAGAATAATTTGCATTTTTGTTCTTCGAAAGTGCTTCTGTTAACCTCATGACTAACTAATTTAAACATGAGTTTTGTAAAAGAGAGCCCTTTTATATTTTGACACTTAATGAAGAAGACATCTCAACTTCATAACAGTATTAATATACGATAAAAGAAATAGGAACACACATGTTTCTTTGAAATAACTTTGACAAGTTTTTATTTAAACATTGTCTAGTTTTGAATAATACTTTACATGTATTTGAATTACATCTATAACTTTCTCGTAGCTGTTTTTCTTTTAACAGATTTTAAAAAAGAAGAATAATAAACACGAGGTTTTTCCATATTACTTGTTTCAGTACATTGCCTTTACCCTAACTAAAGTAAGGTTTTCTGTGGCCTTGGCTCGTGACTTCGTGATTTTTACTCTGCACTTGACCTTTTTATCTTTTTCAGGCTTGATCTTTGATATTTCTCAATCTTCTTTGCCTTCTTTGTACACATGTCTGTGTATATTATGTAGTCCCCCAAGTGTTTGAGTGTTAAAGTATGAAGCCTCGAGCACTTTATTATTCCTCTCATATGGTCATTTTCCTGAAAAAGGAAAAACACACGGGACTTGGAGGTGTGATTATAGATGAAGACTGCTTAACCTGTTTGAATGTCTATTAGAATATTTGTAACCCTAGGCCAGAAAGTGTATTGTATTCCACGTGCCTTGTAGATCGTGACTCATCATTTAGTACAGTCTAGCCTTTTGCCTATCATCTAAAATCGTTAGTAATATTTTAACAATTCAAAAATAGAATTTTGAAACGTAGATATCTGACCGTGGGTAATCCTTAGAAGTAGTATCTCTTCAAATGAACAACATTCCAATTTGAAGGTAGTATTTTGACATCCATTGTTTCCAGTTCATATGCTTCTTTACCTGCAATACAATGAACTCTATAGGGTCCTTCCCATGTTGGACTTAATTTACCTGCGTTAGCTACCTTCGTAGATTGAAAAACCTTTTTAAGCACGAAGTCCCCAATTGTTAAGAACATGAGGTGTGCTTTCCTGTTGTAGTATCGTTCTATAACTTGCTTCTGTGCTGTCATTCTTATTAATGCATCTTCTCCCCTTCCTTCGAGTAAAGAAAGACTGACCCGCATCTCCTCGTCATTAGACTCTTCTGTCGCCTGTGTGAACCGTGTACTCGGTTCTCCTATCTCGACGAGAATTAAAGCTTCTGCTCCATAATCCAACAAAAATAGTATTTCTCCCGTACTTGTTTTTGCCTTTGTTCTATATGCCCTTAAAATAGCAGGTAGCACCTCTGGACAATTCCATTTTGACACTTATAACCACTTCTTTAAATTTTTGATAATGACTTTATTTGTTGATTCTTCTTGTCCATTACCCACCGGATGGTAAGGTGTAGATGCATCCTTTTAACCTACCAACTTTGAAAGAATTCCATAATTTGATCTCCTATAAACTGAGGGCCATTATCACACACAATTTCTTTTGGGACGCCGAACCGGCATATGATGTTCCGCCAAATAAAATCTTTCACTTCCTTTTCTCGCACTTATTTATATGCTCCTGCCTCTACCCATTTAGTACAATAATCAGTGAGTATGAGTATTACCAGTTCTTTTGCTTGCGGTAATGGACCCACAATATCCACTTCCCATTTCATAATTGGTCACGATGTGATGACTGGATGTAGTAATTACACAGGTCTATGCATGTCATTACCTTAACTTTGACATTTATCACATTTAGCCACGAAGATTTCGGCTTCTTCTTCCATTTTAGGCCAATAATAACCTGTCATAATTAGGGTTCTCACCAACGATCTTCCTCCAGCATGATTCCCATAATGCCCCTCCTATATTTCTCTCATCACGTACTTCATTGTAGAAGGTCCGAGGTACCTTGCTAAGAGACCAGCGAACATTTTATGATATAGATTGCCTTTCTATAAGCAGTACCGAGCAGCCTTTTTTCGAAAGGCATGAGCTTTTTTCTTATCATTAGAGACGGTACCATACTGCAAAAAAGCAACAATCTCATTTCTTCAATCCCAAGTTAAATTATTAAAATTTACCTCATTCTTATTAGGGTCAAGAACTAAATGAATTAAATGTATAGCTGAGGCGTTTGCATCACTTTCCACAATAGCCGAAGATGCGAGATTAGCTAGGGTTTCCGCTTCAACTTTTTCATCCCCTGGCAATTGCATAACTTTCCAGGTTTGAAATTACTTTATTATTTCCCTTACCTTTTCAAAATAATGTTGATTCTTGCTTCCCTAGCTGTATAAGTCCCAGTATTTGATTAGCCACGAGTTGCAAATTGCTTTTGATTATTATCCGATTTATGCCAAGTTCTCGTGCCAATTCTAGACCTGCAATCACAGCCTTATACTCCGCCTCATTGGTAGTTATAGAATGACATTTAATAGCTTGTCAAATGGTTTCACCTATAGGTTGTACCAAAATAATCCCTAAACCTGCACCTTATATGTTAGATGAACCATCAATGAATAAAGTCCAAGTTCCTAGGTTAGCTCCATTGAACACCTGTAATTCTTTCTTTGCTTCTAATTGCATCCCCTAGCTAAAATCAGCCACGAAATCAGCTAACGCTTGTGATTTTATAGCAGTTCTAGGTTGGTACGTGATTTCGTAATCACTTAATTCTATAGCCCACTTAGCCAACCTACCTGATAACACATACTTATGCAATATATTACGTAAGGGGTAGAAAGTTACTAGAACAATAGGATGACACTAAAAGTAAGGTCTTAATTTCCCGGATGCCATGATTAATGCAAGTGCAAGTTTTTCTACTTGAGTATACCGTGTTTGCGCATCTAACAACGATTTACTAACATAATAGATGGGAGATTGTTTACCTTGTTCTTCTCGGACCAAAACGGCACTTATCGCTACTTCTGAAACAACAAGGTAAATGAGTAGTCTTTCTCTAGCCTTTGGTTTTGCTAGAAAAGGTGGATTTGATAAGTATGTTTTTAAATTCCTGAGTGCCTGTTGGCATTTCTCGTTCCATTCAAAATGATCCTACTTTTTAAGGGCTGGGAAGAATTTAAAGCACTTCTTTGATGATTTATAAATGAATCTTTCCAAGGGTGCAACTCTCCCTGTTAATCTTTGAACTTGTTTCTTGTTTGAAAGTATATTAGGGATTTGTTCAATGGCCAAATATGTGAAGGATTCACTTCAATACCACAGTTAGAAACAAGAAAACCCAAAAACATACCTGATGCAACACCAAATGCACATTTCTCGGGATATAATTTCATATTAAATTTGCACAAAATTAAAAATGTGTCAGATAAGTGTGATATGTGATCTTTTGAATACTGAGTTTTATCAAGCATATCATCTATATAGACCTCCATATTTTTTCCCAAATGCTCTTGAAACATTTTTGTAATCAACCTCTGATATGTTGCCCGTGCATTCTTTAGACCAAAGGATATTACTTTATAACAGTAAGTCCCCCTGTCTGTTATGAATGAAGTTTTTTCTTCATCTCCAAGATCCATTTTAATCTGATTATAGCCTGAATACGCATCTAAAAAACTTAATAGCTCATGACCTGCAGTTGCATCAATCAGTTGATCTATATGTGTTAGTGGAAAAGAATCTTTCGGCCAGTTTTATTAAGATCATAAACCCGCCACTTATCGTTCTTCTTTAGAACTACAATAGTATTGGCTAAATAGTTAGGGTAATTTATCTCGCAAATAGATCAAATTTTTAGCAATTTTTGAACTTCTTCTTGAGTTACCTGATTCTTGAAAGTTCCTTGCTTTCCTTTATTTTGCTTGACAAAAGTGTATGATGGGTCTTCATATAATTTGTGAGTCATCGCCTCCATTGGTATCCCTATCATGTCAGAGTAGGACCAAGCAACGCAAGCCACGTTAGTTTTCAAAAATTCAATTAACTTACCTCTCATGCCTTGGCTAAGATTGGACCCAATAGGCTTTCTTATCAGGCCATTGAGCAAATAACACAACCAGATCTAATTCCTCTATTGTTTTTTTGATATTTTCATTCTCTTCTAGCTCTTGGATGGTATCCGGCCTTGAGTATACATCTATTTGCCCCTGTTTAGTGGAGGTTTGTGTTATGGTGTCCCTAACTGCCTTTTGTGATTGCTATTTTTCGTCATTTCTCATGCTTGTATTTGCAATGGAGTTAATAGTCCCGGACGTATGTTGATCTCCATGAATTTGACAAATTACCCGTGGCGATGGAAATTTGATAACTTGATGCAAGGTTGAAGGAATAACATCCATTTCGTGGATCCATGATCTCCCAAGGATCATGTTATAAGACATCTTCATATCTACTACCCGAAACTTTGTATCCTTGATGACTCCTTCAGCAAATGTGGTGAGTATTACCTATCCTTCTGTCACAACACTAGAATTATCAAATATAGATACAGTATGCGCCTTTGGTATTACTTTATCTTCAGCTTGCATCTCGCGTAATACTCTTAGAAAAATAACGTTCAGGAACTATTTGGATCAATCAAACTCGTTTTACATTAGTGTCATGTACAATTAGAGATATTACCAGTGCATCATTTAATACGCCGTCTCCATCTGTATCATTGAATGTAATGTTGTCTTCCTCTAAGACATGACACACCCGTTTCCCTGGGGTAATTGTAACCTTTGGAAATTTTGTTAGCTGCACTATATGATACACCATTGATGTCTTCACCCCACTCATAACGTTGGCAGTTCTTTTGGGGGGAGGTGGTTTTGGAGGCTCCTGCCTATTTTTAATGTATGCTTGCTTACCTTTCTTACTGAACAACTCAGTAAGATATACTTGTTTCTGTAAATGATAAACTTCACTTTGTAAAAATCTACAGTCTGTCATTTTATGCCTGTGGTCATTATGAAACTCGTACCAATGATCAGGGTTGTGCCTGTTTGGATTCGATCTCATTTCTTTTGGTCATTGAACCTTATCTCACATGCTTCTCAAAATAGCTATGAGCTCGGAGGTGCTGACGTTAAAAATGTATCCACTGAATCTTGCTTTTAAATTTCTATCATCATCTCATGACTCAATGTTATTTCGATCGTTCCTAAATCTTGATGAAGAACCTGATTCTCTATTCCTTGATCTGTGATCATACCTTTGATTGTCTTGCTTTGAACATGAGTCTTTTCCTGCAGGTCCCATATATGGCTCATACCTATTTTTACCAGATTTGTTTCGGTCTCCGCACCTCTCGAACTGACCTTTTCTTCTTTTTGAAATCGCGGAACATTATCTTCTTCAATCCTCAGCTTCGTGCTACACCTATTATAAACATCATTCCACGTTATAGCTGGGAATTCATGAAGGCTTCCTCGATTCTCCTCGTGCTTTCGAGCTTTTTTGCTCAAGTTGCTTGTGAAAGCTATAGCTGCCCCATTTTCAGGTACACACGGTAAGGTCATTCTTTCATGTTGGAACCTGCCCAGGAATTCTCTAACCAATTCTGAGTCCCCTTGCTTTATATTGAAAATATCTTCCATTCTTTTATGGACTTTTTGAGCTTATGAGTGTGCTTTAATGGAAGAATCCACAAGCTTAGTAAAAGAGTCTATAGAATTTTTGGGTAAAAGAGAATACCATGTTAATGCACCCTTGGTGAGTGTTTCACCGAATATTTTGACTAATTTTGATTCAATCTCCTGCTTGGTCAAATCGTTGTCCTTTATGTATGTTGTGAATGCAGTCACGTGGTCTCATGGGTCTGTCGTTCCATTGTATTTTGGAGTATTGAGCATTTTGATTTTCTTTGGAATTGGATGGAGAGCGGCACTTGGCTTCCAAGGTTGTTGAGAATATTTATTCATATCTATCCCTTTGATTACGGGCGGCACACTGGGTATTTGCTCTATGAGGTCACTTTTCTCCTTGAGTTGTTTTTGTAATGTTAGTACTAAATTTTGCAAATTAGAATTAACAAAATCACATGGTTCTCCCTCTTGCGATTCACTGGGGGTTCCACCGCTACATGAATTAACAAGTCCGGAACGAGGGTTCTCCAGAGTGTTGTTATTTGGAGTGGGTATGGGTGGTGCAGTAGGTAACTGGCAAACCAAAGCCTAAACAGCTTTATTGACCTATGCGGTAATAGGTTTTTGCAAAGTCTCATCCATAGCTTTAACATTTTTGAATTGAGCTTGTCCATATGTATGGGATCCATCAGGAGTGCCTTTACGAGACCGCCGAGGAGTGCCTCATGGAGAAGAAATTAATGCGTTATTATCTTACGGATCACCCTGAAGCTATTGTTTGGTTTTCTTAGTTTCCTTGAAAGTTGCCATTGTTGTTCGACATGGTTGTTGCAACAAGGAAAGTTAATCTAAAAGAAAATAGATTATCAGATTCTCGGTAACAGAACCAATTTGTTTAACAAAAAAAAAAAAGAATTTTAGTCAAAGCTATAATTTTGAAGAGCACAGGTTACTGATAATGAAAATAATGTATAAAGGGAAGTAATTTAGGTAACAAGAATATAATCGGGAGAAAAACAAGTAAACCAAAGTATATTCCAATAGTGTTTCGTGTCCTTACAATTGATCACCTATCTCCCTTTTATAGATACCTTGGAAATATGCATTTTGTCTATATCATAATGAAGTTATTATGAGTAATTAAAGAGATTGAATGCTAAGTTACACAATTCATTATATTCAATAAAGATTCTCTAATGTGTTCAGCATTTAATGCTCATTAAATATTGTATATGTACTCGTTTATATCGTCATATTCATTCCCTTTGGTTCTCGGATCTAAATGACTTAAATATGTATAGGCCCTGAGTTATTTGAATAACTGACGGTGCCTCTTCCTTCGCCTTTGCTCGTACGTGTTACAACTCGTGTCTTTTTGTCAGTAGTAACTCTTTGACCTGCCTACGTGTCCTTGACACGTCATCTTTCTTTTACTTTATTATGAAAACTAAAATTTTTCCAATTCAGGTACTAAGACAAACTTTTGACTTTTGTCTTGTTTATGTAGCTTTTAGATGTATAGTATTCTCTTATCAAAATTTATGTGATTCATTTTAACTAAGTACGGAGTTAAAGAAGAAAAGAAGGACTTTGAAACTTGTAATCCAAAATAAGCCATAAATATTTATGTCGTGATAAATCATGAAAAATATTTTATTCACGGGCAATACATTTTTATCGAGAAAAATATCCCCAAGCATAGGAAGAAGAAAGAAGAAGTGGAAGAAATTGTAAGGGTGTCATTCAGGCCGGATCACCCTGAGATCGGATTGGATCGGATCAGCTAGGTAAAAACTCAAACCGGGGTGGGCTGTGGTAGGGGAGGATCGAGGTTGGGGTTGGGCCGAATAGATCGGTATAGATACGAGACGAGTTCTCGACCCATATGGCACTCAATCGGACTAGCCTGATAGCAAATTTCTCTTAGTTTTTGGCACTTTATAGCCATTGGCCAATGACTATTTTTGCAATTTGACCGTTGCCAATGGCTATAAACAGCCAAAATAACCCACTACCTTACTTAAATTTTATTATTGGTTTTAAAGTTTATAATATTGTACTTTTACCTAATTTTTATCTATAAATACTCATATTTATTTTTTGGTAATTTTTCATGCCACTGCTATTTACCATCTATCTACTTCTCTCTATCTTTATCTTTCTCTCTCTCTTATTCACTTAAATTATTATCAAAATTTGATTTGCATAATGGATAGTCTTTCTATTGAAGGGTTAAGTAGACAAGCTGATAACTAACTATGGTTAATTATTATTGTAAATATCAACTTGTTGGTTAGTTAGTTAGTGAAGTAGTTGGTCAGTAATTATAAATAGTATAAATAGCCTCTTGTCTAAGCTTAAAATACACGACAGTTATTTTTCTCTTTGTAATTCAACGGAACAGTGCTTCTTCTCTTCTCCTCTCTACTTATACAATTTATTTTCTACCTAAGCTTCAGATCCCTCATCCATGGCAGCTAACATGTTATCAGAGCCATTGGAAATTATCTGAACTGTCATTGTCTTAGCTCCTTCCTCTGATTTGCTCTCTCCATTGATTTCTACACTCAACTTCTAGGTTACTTCAAGTTCTGCAAAAGCAGAATTTACAGTAATCATAAAATTGAAGCTAGGGTTTGTAATTTCTACATTCAAAGTGAATTCTATAATGGCAATTAGCACTGAAGAAGATAGTACCACAGATCGCGCATCAACTGCTGGCTCTGGTTTGTCATTTCTTTTGATCGATCATAATCACTCACCGTACCTACAACCAACTGACACGTCAGGTAGTTCTCTAGTCTCTATTCAATTGAGTGGATCTGATAACTATGCCTTGTAGAGTCGTGCTAGGAGAATTGGTCTGTTAGGTAAAATTAAGTTAGGTTTTGTTGATGAAAGGTTTCCAAAGTTTAAATTCGAACCAGAACTTTATGATCTGTGGGAAAAGGTTAATGTTGATGTGTTGTCATGGATAATGAATGTTGTAAGACCTGGTTTGTTAAGTAGTGTGCTTTATGCATCTAGTGCTTATAAGGTGTGGGAAGATCTAAAAGAAAGGTTCGACAAAGTAAATGGCTCTAGAGTATTGTTCCTTCATAGAGAAATGCATAATTTGACTCAACGAACTGTGACTGTAGCAGATTACTTCTCAAAACTGAGAGATTTGTGGGATGAGTTTGATTATCTAATGCCTTGCCCAGGGTGTCCATGTCCTGAGTCAAAACTATATGCTCAGCACTTTGAGTCCCAAAGACTTTTGTAGTTTCTCACTGGTTTAAATGACTCTTATGCTCAATCTAGGAGCCAAAGTATGATGATGACTCCAGTGCCCACTATCAACAAGGCTTATTTACTTCCGTTGATCAAGAGAGTCAAAGATGGCCCAAGTTACACAGCTTGCAGAAGGCTTAGAGGGCACTGCTGTATATGGGAACAAAGGTCCAAATGTTACCAGTAGAGGTTATAGACAAAGAAAGAATAATGTTCAGTGTGAGTACTGTCATTATAAAGGACACACCAAAGAAAGTTGCTTCAAAATAATAGGCTGTTCACCTGATTTTAAGTCTAAAAGAAAAGGAAGTGCACCTTGACATTATGCTAATTTTGCAGGAAATCCAAGCTTTGCAGCAGAGCAAGATCATATCAGCTGTGAAAAACAACTGAACACTGGACCTTATTATTAAAAGGGAGTTACTTAACCTAATCCTACAACACCACAAATGACATATACAAAACCATTTTTCACTCAAGATCAATACCAACAGATTGTTCAAATGTTGTCCAAATGAAGTAAAAAGGCTCTAGCTCATCTAGCAAAGTAGTTGCTGCAGGTATTCTAACTCATGTGAATTCTTTTGTGTCCCAATGTAATAGTGATTGGATAATTGATACTGGATCCTCAAATCACATGACATATAAACTTGAGATACTACAAACACATAAGTCACTTCCTACAACAGAGAAAAATATAGTTCATCTTCCTAATGGTAATACAGTGCAAATCTCACATACAGGGAGTACATATGTGTTGAACAATCAGAAGATTTCTAATGTTCTCTATATTCCAAACTTTAAGTTCAACTTGCTCTCAATTTCACGAAGCAACTAATGTGTATGGTAGGCTTCTTTCCTAATTTTTGTATTTTTCAGGATCTTTATAATGGTCAGGTGAAGGGGATTGTAGAGAGGAACATGGAATTTATGTGCTTAAAGGAGGTGTCTCAGAACAATTCTTAGCTCAAATGACAAATAAGAGTGCATCTGCAGTTACTGCTCATTCTACTGCCCCCTCTCTTGCAGGGTCAAGCTGCTTATGGCACAGGAGATTGGGACATGCTCCTCTAGATGTAATAAGAAGAGTAGACAAGTTAAATAAGTTGACTATCAATGACAGTCAACATTTTACTGTATGTCCATTAGCCGAACAAAGTAGACTTCCTTTTCAGCTTAGCAGTACTACAACTACATCTATGTTTGAATTGATTCATTGTGATATATGGGGACCATACAAATGCTTTAGATGGAAAGAGATTCTTTGTTATTATGGCAGATGACTATAGTAGATATACTTGGACATTTCTCTTTACCTTTAAGTCTGAAGTATATGTTGTTCTAAAGAATTTTTTTGCTCAAGTTCAAAATGTATTCTCTACCACAGTTAAAGTCTTGAGAACTGATAATGGAATTTAGTTCACTAATTTCAAAAATTTGGTCTCTAGTCTTGTTATAGTTCATGAAAGCTCATGTATGTACACACCCCAATAAAATGGAGTGGTAGAAAGAAAACATATAAGTATTCTTAACATGGAAAGAGCACTCAGATTTCAGGCCTTTGTTCCCTTAAAGTTTTGGGGTGAATGTGTTACTACAACTGTTTATATACTGAATAGGCTTCCTTCCAAAGTGATTGACTACAAGTTCCCATTTGAGATGTTTTATTTGCACTCCTTCTTTGTAATACTTGAGAATTTTTGGATGCATATGTTATGCTTCCACTCCTAGAATACTGGACAAGCTCTCACCTAAAGTTGTCCCTACTGTGCTTATGGGGTATTCTTATGTACAAAAGGGTTACCTTCTGTATGAATTACACTCCAAAACATTTCTGGTGAGCAGAAATGTCATATTCAAGGAAGATGTTTTCCCTTCAAACATGTGAAGTCATATGGAAATCCTGTATTTCCTGTGTTGGATTTGCTCTCTTGAGTTGTTCATGAAAATTCTACAGCTGATACTGCAGCACCGGCTTCTTGTTCATCAGCTTCCTTGCCTTCAGAGGTCAATCATCTCTCATATGTTGAACTGCCTCAAACATCTGTTCTGGAGGAAAATATTCATATTTTTGAGCAAAATGGTGCTATTGAGCAAACTACTGGCCTTGATGTTCCTTCACCTCCTGCTGCAATTATTGCTCCTGATACTGTTAGTGCTGAACCTTTTTAGGGTTGTAGAAGGTCTTCTAGGCCAAGCAAGCCTCCTATTTGGATACATGACTTTGTCACTCAAACTAAAGGCTCTAAATGCACCTTCCCTATCTCTACACATGTAGCTTACAAAAATCTCTCTCTCTCATAAAGGCAGGCACTCTCAACCTATTCAGCAGTCACAGGACCATCTAATTTCTAGGAGGCTGCCTCTGATCCTAAGTGGATAGAAGCTATGAAACTTGGGCTACGAGCCCTAGAAGCAAATAACACCTGGACTGTTGTTGATCTGCCCCCTGGGAAGGTCCTTTTTGGTTGTAAGTGGGTATTCGGGATCAAGTATAAGTCTACAAATGAGGTTGAGAGATTCAAGGATTGACTGGTAGCTAAGGGGTATAGTCAAAAGGAGGGCCTAGACTATAGAGATACTTTCTCATCAGTGGCCAAGATGGTCACTATGAGATCTGTTATTGTTGTTGTTGCTTCCAAAAAATGGTACATCTATCAGATAGATGTCCATAATGCCTTTCTTAATGATGTCTTAGAAGAAGAGGTATATATAGTGTTTCCTGAAGGGTTTGCTAGACAGGGGGAGTCTCTAAAGGTCTGCAAACTTCAAAAATCTTTGTATGGTCTAAAAAAATCTCCCACACAGTGGAATCTCAAACTTAAACAAGAGCTTGTACATATGTGATTTTAGCAAAGGCACTATGATTACTCACTATTAGTTAGGAGAGTTGGGGATGATATTGTGATCATACTTGTATATGTAGATGATCTCTTAATTACTGGCAGTAATCACAAGTTGCTATGTGTCACAAGGTTAGATCTTCAAAGCAGGTTCAAAATGAAGGACCTGGTGTCACGACCCCAATCCAGTCGTGATTGCGCCCAATACAATTGCTAGGCAAGCCCGACCAATCAATACACGCATCCCAATCGTAGATCCCATTACTGAGTAACAACATGAAATTAGAAGTTTTTCAAGTATATTAATCGAATAATTTAAATAGAATAAGTATGAAACACTAACATAACCAACATCTCCAAAATACCTGGGGTCATGAGTCTAGAGCCTCTAAGATAACATAGTAGAAAATCCTCATGTAATATAGAGTTCTAGAATGTAAAAAGATAAAAGGGATAAGGGGAGGAGTTGGGTTCTATGGACGTCAGACAGCTACCTCAACGACTCATGAAAGCTCTGGAAACAGCAACAGCTCGACTGAGCTCCTGATGCTCCTGAATCTGCAAACATGGTGCAGGGAGTAAAGTTGAGTACTTCCAACTCAGTGGTAATAGACATATATAATTGCTGAAAGTAAGAAATCTTGAAAATACCACACTCTAAAGATAAAACTAACAATTTAGCATAATTAACAGAGAAATGGCTATTAACAGAATCAGATAAATCAGATAACATCAACGCATGAATGCAATGGAATGCACATGACCGCTACAGCGTACAACCCGATCCATTTGGGTACCCGCGCTCACTGTGGGGGTTCAGACTCCGGAGGGGCTCCTACAGCCCAAGCGCAATATCATTTTATCATCGCTGCAGCATGCAACCCGATCTACTCTCAGTCCAGAATATGTATGTGAGTTATGCATCAAATTCATATTTTAATTCTTAGTTTCAATTATTAGGACATTATCGTTTAAGTCTTTTAAACCTTAGGAGTGTGACTAAGTATTTCGAAACAGTATTTAAAACCAGGACTAAACTCATAGAGCGTTCTAATCATCATGGAAGCAGTGATAATAATCCCTAAGGGATTCAAATAATAGGCATACTGCCCAAATATATCTTAGCAATCCAAGCATGATGTTTGCTAATATGTCTATAGTCCAAATCACAGCTTGGACACCACTCGGGGCGGACTAAGCCAAAATCCCCAATCACCGACGACCTCACACTCGTCATTGAGTGCGTGTCTCGCCTCACTATAGCGTCACAGTGTGATAAACCGGGGTTTCAAACCCTCAAATCATCATCTACATCTATTACTCACCTATAGCCGGCCGAAGACTAGCTCTTAATGCCCTATCCTCTCGAATCGACCTCCTCGTGTGTCGAATCTGGCCAAAACCACAACAAATATGTTACAATGTGCCAAAGAAACATAACCCAATCGAAAAGACTCAAAAAATACCAAAAATCACGAAGTTGGCAAAACCCGAGCCCCGGGCCCACTTCACGAAAAATTACGAAATTCACATTACCAGATTTCTCGTCTCGCCATGAGTCCGTTCATATAAAATTTACCGAAATCGAAGTGCAAATGCTCTCTCAAGTCCCTAATTTTCATTTTAAAACCCAAGCCCTAGTTTTTCAATTCTTCACCCAATTGTCCAAGAATTAAAAATGGATTCTTCAACATAATAGCATTTCTAGTTCACGAGACATACCTCCAATCGATTCTCATAAAAACCCTCTTCAATTTCTACCAGAAAGCTCTTCAAGTGGTTCAAAAATGGAGAAAATAACAAATGGGTTTTGGATGAAATGATATTAAAAATCATTCTGTCAGCTGATGGCCCTCTCGCGTTCACGATGGCCGAAATCCCACTGGTCTATTTTACTCTATGCGAACGCGATGCACAGCCAGGCCCCACTACGGGAACACATCCCCCAAGTCGCGAATGCAAAGAGCATTGACCAGGGGTACCCAGACTCCTACTACGTGAACGCAAGGTCCAACCAACGAACGCGATGACCAACAGTATAAGGCCTACGCGAACGCAAAGGCAAAATTATGCCTGCAACAGCTGCTGAAAATCTGCAACACTCCAAGTCCAAGATTCTTCCGTTTAGCCACCGACATCTCCTCGAGGCCCCCGGGACCTCAACTAAAAATACCAATATACCCGAAAACATCATACAAACTTATTCCAATCATCAAATCATGTCATATAACACAAAAATAATCAATTCACATCGGATTCAAGCCTAAGTTTCTTCAAAACTTTTGAATTGCACATTCGATCAAAAACCCGACCTAAACATCTCCGAAAGACCTGGAAATTTGCACACATATCAAAAATAACCTAACAAAGCTACTGCAACTCTCAGAATTCCATTCTGACTCTCGGGTCAAAATCTCACCTATCCACCGTAATCCGCCAAAATACTAACTTCGCAATTCAAGCCTAATTCTACACCGGACCTCCAAATTCAATCCCGATCGCACTCCTAAGTCAAAAATCATCCCTTAAAGCTAATAAAATCACTGAAATTCACATTCGAGCCCTCTAACTAAATAGTCAACTTCCAGTTGACTTTTCCAACACAAGTTTTCCTTAAGAGACTTAGTGTCTCATTTCCATTTAAAACCAATTCAATTCTACTCGATCACCTCCAATACTTATAATGAAGCATAGGGAAACATAATATGAGGGAAACGGGGCAGTAACTCACATGATGACGGGACATGTCATCACATCCTCCCCAACTAAAACAAATGCTCGTCCTCGAGCGGGTCAAGAAACATACCTGAAGCCTCAAGTAGGTGAGGATATCTACTCTACATCTCCTACTTGGTCTCCCAGGTAGCCTCTTACATGGGTCGACCTCTCCACTGCACCTTCACCGAGGCTATATCCTCAGATCTCCACTTTCGAACTTGACGATCCAAAATAGCCATCGGTTCTACATCATAGGTCAAGTCCTCATCCAACTGAATTGTGTTGAAGTCTAACACATGAGATGGGTCCCCAACATACTTTCGGAGCATAGAAACATGGAACACCAGATGAACCCCGACAAGCTGGGTGGCAAAGCAAGCATATAGACCACCTCCCAAATCCTACTAAGTATCTCAAAAGGTCAAATGACACGTGGACTCACCTTCCCTTTCTTCCAAACCTCATAACGCCCTTCAAAGGCAAAACCTTCAACAAGACCTTCTTGCCCACCATATAAGATACATCTCGAACCTTCCGGTCCGCATATCTCTTCTGACGCGACTGATCTGTGCGAAGTCTCTCCTGGATCACCTTTACCTTCTATAAGGCATCCTAAACTAACTCTGTCCCCAATAGTCTAGCCTCGTCGGGCTCAAACCAACCAACTGGAGATCTACGTCGTCTCCCATTTAAGGCCTCATATAGCGCCATCTGAATACTGGATTGGTAGTTTTTGTTGTAAGCAAACTCTGCAAGTAGCAAGAACTCAGCCCAATAACCTCCAAAATCAATAACATAGGCACGCAACATGTCCTCCAATATCTGAATAGTACGCTCGGACTGTCCGTTCGTCTGAGGATGAAATGTTGTGCTCAACTCTACCTGTGTACCCAACTCTCGATGAAGAGTCCTTCAGAAGTGAGAAGTAAATTGAGTACCCCTATACGAGACAATGGAAACTGGAACTGCATGCAACCGTACAATCTCCCGGATGAAAATCTCCGCTAACCGCTCCGAAGAATAGGTGGTGCAAACTAGAATGAAGTGGGCTGACTTGTCAGCCTATCCACAATCTCCCAAATCGAATGAAACTTCTTCGAGGCACGAGGGAGACCACTTACGAAATCCATAGTAATCCAACAAAATCCATAGTAATCCTCTTCCATTTCCACTATGGAATATCCATCCACTGAAATACCTCACCGTGCCTTTGATGCTCATATTAGACCTGCTGACAGTTGAGACACCGAGCTACATAACTCACAATATCCTTTTCCATTCTCCTCCATCAATAGTGTTGCCTCAAATCCTGATACATCTTCACAGCACCCGGATGAATGGAATACCACAGTTGTGGCCTCCTCTAATATCAACTCTCGAAGCCCATCCACATTGGGCACGCAAATACGGCCCTGCATCCTTAACATACCATCATCATCAATAGTCACATCCCTTGCATCATCATGCTGGACCTTGTCCTTCAGGACAAGAAAATGCGGATCATCATATTGGCTCTATCTGATGCGGTCATACAAGGAAGATCGAGAAACCACACAAGCCAATACCCGTCTAGGCTCAGAAATATCTATTCTCACCATCCGATTGGACAAAGCCTGGACATCAACTACAAAGGTCCTTTCCCCCAACTGGAATGTATACCAAACTACCCATACAAACAGCCTTTCGGCTTAAAGCATCGGCCACTACATTGGACTTCCCCGAGTGATACAAAAAGGTAATATCATAGTTCTTGAGTAACTCGAGCCAACTCCCTGCCTCAAATTAAGATCCTTCTGCTTGAACAAATGCTGAAGACTGCGATGATCCGTGAACACCTCACAAGATACGCCATACAAATAATGCCTCCAAATCTTCAAACCATGAACTATAGCAGCTAACTCTAAGTCATGAACATGGTCGTTCTTCTCATGGGGCTTCAACTTTCGAGAACCATAGGCAATACCTCTACCCTCCTGCATCAATACACATCCGATCCCAACTCTCGAAGCATCACAATACACCATGTAAGTCCCTAAAGCTGATGGCAGTACTAATACCAGAGCTGTGATCAAAGTTCTCTTGAGCTTCTGAAAGCTCTCCTAGCACTCATCCAACCACATAGATGGATCATTTTTCTACGTCAACTTGGTCATAGGCGAAGCAATAGATGAAAAACCGAAAACAAACCTGCAATAATAACCCGCCAAACTGAGGGAACTCCGAATCTCAGTGGTTGACGACGGTCTAGGCCAGTTCTGCATCGCCTCAATCTTCTTTGGATCAACCTGAATACCATCACTGGAAACCACGTGTCCCAGAAAAGCCACAGAACTAAGCCAAAACGCACACTTGGAGAACTTTGTATAGAGCTTCTTCTCTCTGAGTCTCTGCAATACCACCCTCAAATGCTGCGCGTGCTCCTCCTGGCTACACGAGTACACCAATATGTCATCAATAAATACAATCACAAATGAATACAAATACGGCCGAAATACACTGTTCATCAAGTGCATGAACGCGACTAGGGCTTTAGCCAGTCCAAATGACATAACCAGAAACTCATAGTGCCTATATCTCATCTTGAAAGTCGTCTTTATAATGTCTGAATCCCTAATCTTCAGCTGGTGATAGCCTGAATGGAGATCAATCTTAGAGAATACCTTTGCCCCTGGAGCTGGTCAAACAAATCCTCAATACGCGGTAGTGGATACTTGTTCTTCACTGTCACCTTGTTCAAATGTCTGCAGTCAATGCACATTCTCATCGTGCCATCCTTATTCTTTACTAATAAGACCGATGCACCCCATAGTGACACACTCAGCTGAATGAACCCCTTATCTAGGAGTTCCTGAAGCTGCTCCTTCAATTCTTTTAACTCAGCTAACGCCATCCGATAAGGAGGAATAGAAATGGGTTGAATTCCCGGCACCAGATCAATACCGAAATCAATTTCCTAGTCCAGCGGCAAGCCCGAGAGGTCTGCTGGAAACACATCAGGGAAATCCCTCACAACGGGAATCGAATCAAGACTAGGAGTCTCGGCTCCAACATCTCTAACAAAGCCAAGTATGATAAACAACCTTTCTCAACCATCCGTTGGGCCTTTAAGAAAGAAATCACCTTGATGGGCACATAATCAGTCATACCTCGCCACTCGATCCCCGGAACACCTAGAATAGCCAACGTAACTATCTTGGCATGGCAGTCCAAAATAACATGGTTCGAGGATAGCCAATCAATACCCATAATCACCTTAAAATCTATAATGCCCAACAACAACAAGTCAATTCGGGTTTCAAGACCCCCAATAATCACCAAACATGATTGATATACATGATCCGCAATAATAGTATCCCCCACCGGGGTAGATACGTGCACATACAAGGCAAGACAACCACGGGTCGTACCCAAGTGATGAGCAAAATATGAAGATACATAGGAATATGTAGATCCGGGATCAAACAAAACAGAAACATCCCTCTGGCAGACTGAGATAATACATGTGATAACAACATCTAATGCAATGGCGTCCCTCCTATCTAGAAGAGCATTGAATCGAGCCTGACCATTTCCAGCCCGGTCTCCAGTCCTGGGCGGCCTCTAGCTACCTGGCCTTCACCCATAGCTGACTGAGTGGATGCTGATGAAACATTAGCAGAAGATGAGGGTTGATCCTTCTTCTGAGACTGACCACCACGAAGCCGAGGACACTGTCTCCTCATGTGACCAAACTCACCGCACTCATAGCAATGACTCGGAGCTGGAGAAGGGGACTGAAGGGAACCCCTCTTTGCAGATGAACCCTGGGCTGAAGAGGCAGGAGTAGAACTCTGAGCTGGAAGGGCGCTAAGTGAGGACTGACCCTGCTGATAACCTTGATGACCACGTCCTGAAGAAGCCCCATTGGACTCTGAACGACCTGACTGAAGAGGTCTGAAGAAGCCCCATTGGCCTCCCTCTCATCACGCTCCCGTCGGCGATCTGTCTCAATATATCAAGCCATATCAACTACCTCTTCAAACCAAAGCGGCCATAGCCCTCTCTCTAGTCATCAAAATGCAGACTGGATAGTTAAGACCATCCACAAACCTCCTAATCCTCTCCCGATCCATCGAGATCATTCAAGTAGCATGCTGAGCTAGCTGCGTAAACCTCAACTCATACTGGGTCACAGTCATGTCCCCCTGAACCAACCACTCAAACTGACGATGCAGCTCCTCTCTGTGAGACTGCGGTACATACTTCTCCAAAAAGAGAGTGAAGAACTGCAGCCAAGTAAGGGGCGCTACTCCAATAGGCCTACGCCTCTCAAACTCCTCCCACCATGTAAATGTAGGCCCTGAGAACTGGAAAGTAGTAATAGCCACTCCACTCGACTCCAATATCCCTACTGTGCGAAGCATACACTGACACTTGTCTAGAGCCAGGCTAGTGCAGACGGATAAGGTCTGAGCTGAAGCCTCATAGAGACTAGGAATCACAATGGGCACTGTCGGTGCCTGGACAGGTGCTGCTGGAGCATCTACAACTGGGGGCTGGTCCTGAACTTGGACAACTTGTGGATCTGCAGGTGCTGCCCTTGTTGGTCTTCCTCGACTACGACCACGGCCTCTAGCGAGTGGCAATAGTGGTCATCCGTCATGTCCGGTAGCACAGGTTCTCGCCATCTGTGAGAGAATAAAATACAGAAGATTAGGTCTCAGAACAACAGAGTTGCACGATAAGAGTTTCAAGAATACGAAGTGTTTCCTATAGGTGTTTCAGCCTCTCGAGGATAATTACAAACGTCTCCGTACCGATCCGCGAGACTCTACTAACCAGCTCTTGACTCATGAGGCCTAGTAACGTAGGCTCTAATACCAACTTGTCACGACCCCAATCCCGATCGTGATGGCGCCCAACACAATTGTTAGGCAAGCCCAACCAATCAATACTCACATCCCAATCGAAAATCCCATTACTGAGTAACAACATGAAATTAGTAGTTTGTCAAGTCTATTAATCGAATAATTTAAATAGAAGCAGTATGAAACACTGACATAACCAACATCTCCCAAAGACCTAGGGTCATTAGTCTAGAGCCTCTAAGATAACAACGTATCAAATTCTCAGGTAATACAGAGTTCTAGAATGCGAAAAGATAAAAGGGATAAGGGGATGAGTCGGGTTCTGCGGACGTCAAGCAGCTACCTCGACAACTCCTAATAGCTCCAGAAACAACAAACAGCTCGACTAAGATCTCGATGCTCCTGAATCTGCACACATGGTGTAGCGATTAAAGTGAGTACTTTCAACTCAGTAGTAATAGACACATATAATGGCTGAAAGAAAAAAATCTCAAAAATACCACAATATAAAGCTAAAAAAAACAATTTATCATAATTAACGGTGGAATGGCAACAAAACAGAATCACATTAATCAGATAACATCAAAGCGTGAATGCAATGCACATGACCGTTGCGGCATACAACCCGATCAATTTCGTAACCTCGCTCACTGTGGCATTTCAGACTCCTACAGCCCAAGCGCAATATCATCGTATCATCGATGCGGCGTGCAGCCTAATCCAAACTTAGTCAAGAATATGTATGTGAGCTATACAACAAAGTCATATTTTAATTCTCAGTTTCAATTACTAGGAAATTATCTTTTAAGTCTTTAAAACCTTAGGAGTATGACTAAGTATTTCGAAACAGTGTTTAAACTCAGGACTGAACTAATATAGCATGCTATTCATCGTGGAAGCAGTGATAATAATCCCAAGGGATTCAAATAGTTGGCACACAGCCCAAATATATCATAACAATCCAAGTAGGATGTTTGCTAATCAGTCTACAGTCCAAAGCATAACTTGGACACCACTCGAGGCGGGCTAAGCCAAAATCCCCAATCACCAATGACATCGCACTCATTATGTAGTGTGTGTCTCACCTAATATAGCGTCACAGTGTGATAAACCGGGGTTTCAAACCCTTGGGTCATCATCTACATCGATTACTCACCTCTAGCCGGCCGAAGACTAGCTAGCAATGCCCTTTTCTCTCGAATCGACCTCCTCGCGCGTCGAATCTAGCCAAAACTACAACGAATATGTTACAATGTGCCAAAGAAACATAACCCAATCGAAAAGACTCGAAAAATACCAAAAATCACGAAGTTGGAAAAACCCGAGCCCCGAGCCCACTTATCCAAAAATTACAAAATTTACATCACCGGATTCCACATCTCTCCACGAGTCCGTGCATATAAAATTTACCAAAATCAGAGTTCACATGCTCCTTCAAATCACTAATTTTTATTTCAAAACCCAAACCGTAGTTCTTCAAATTTTCACCCAATTTTACAAGAATTAAAGATGGATTCTTCAACATAATAGCGTTTCTTGGTCACAAGACTTACCTCCAATCGATTCCCACAAAACCCCTATTCAATTTCTACCAAAAAACTCTTGAGGTGGTTTAAAAATGGAGGAAATAACAAATGGGTTGCGGATGAAATGATATTAAAACCCCATCTGTCAGCTGACATTTTCTTGTACGCGAACGCGATGTTCCTCTCACATTCGCGATGGCCAAAGTTCCACTGGGCCACTTTACTCTACGTGAACGTGGAGCCCATTCCGTGAACGCGATGCACAACCAGGCCCCACTATGCGAACCTGTCCCCTAGGTCGCGAACGCGAAGAGCATTGACCAGGGGCCCCCAAACTCCTTCTACGCGAACGCGATGACCAACAGTTTCTGGCCTACGTGAACACAAGGCAAAATTATGCCTGCAACTGCTCCTAAAAATCTGTAACACTCTAAGTCCAAGATTCTTTTGTTTAGCCATCCTAAATCTCCCCGAGACCTCAACCAAAAATACCAAAATACCCCAAAACATCATATGAACTTATTCCAATCATCAAAACACGTCATACAACACTAAAATCATCAATTCGCATCGGATTCAATCCTATGTTTCGTCAAAACTTCTAAATTGCACATTCTATCAAAAACCCAACCTAAACACCTCCGAATAACCTGAAACTTTGCACACCTATCCAAAATTACCTAACGGAGCTATTGCAACTCTCAAAATTCCATTACGACCGTCGGATCAAAATCTCACCTATCCACCGAAATCCGCCAAATACTAATTTGGCCAATTGAAGCCTAATTCTACACCAGACCTCCAAATTCAATTCCGATTGCACTCCTAAGTCACAAATCATCCCCGAAGCTTACCGAATCACCAGAATTCACATCCGAGCCCTCTAGCTAAATAGTCAACTTCCGGTTAACTTTTCAACACAAGCTTTCTTTTAAGAGACTAAGTGTCTCATTCCATTTAAAACCAATCCAATTCTACTCGATCACCTTAAATACCGATAATGAAGCATAGGGAACATAATATGAGGGAAATGGGACAGTAACTCACGTGACGACGGGCCGGATTGTCACACTTGGGAGAACTAAAGTTCATTCTAGGCATTGAATTTTCAAGGTCTAGCAAGGGGATCCTAATGAGTCAGAGGAAATATGCTCTAGAGTTTCTCTCCACTACATGTCTGAATGGAGAAAAACCAGTTAACACACCTTTGGAACTCAATCAAAAGCTAACCATTGTAGAATATGATCTATCTTTCAGGAAAGAAGATGTTGCTGCTGATATAGTACTAAGAGATCCTGGTGTTTATCAAAGACTAGTTGGGAAATTACTATACCTAACTATGACCAAACCTGACATTGCCTTTGCAGTACAAGTACTAAGTCAGTTCATGCATTGTCCTAGGATTTCCCAGATAGAGGCTGTATCAAAAGTGGTAAGGTACTTAAAGCAAGCACCTGGCCTTAGGCTGTTTATGCCTGCACAAGAAACAAAGTGTCTAACTGCCTACTATGACTCTGATTGGGGAGCTTGTGTGGAAACAAGAAGATCAGTAACTGGGTACTGGTGAATTTTGGAAATGCTCTAGTATCGTGGAAGTCCAAGAAACAAAGCAAAGTCTCCAGAAGCTCAGCTGAAGTAGAATTCAGAAGAATGGCCTCTTGTACAGCAGAGGTTACTTGGCTAGTGGGTTTATATGCAGAATTGGGAGTCAAAGTCTATCAACCAGTGAAGTTCCTATGTGACAGCAAAGCAACAATCCAAATTGCTGCAAATCCAACATTTCATGAGAGAACAAAGCATATTGACATTGATTGTCATTTCGTAAGAGAAAAGTTGTGTGAAGGAATGCTGAAACTGAATATGTGCATACTGAAGATCAGTTGGCTGACTTACTAACTAAGGCCTCATTTGTTTGTTTTCAAGATTAAGACGTCTGAATCTGAATACACATCTGAATATCAAAATGTGTATTAAGATTAAGACATCTAAATCTGAATACCTATCTGAATATATTAAGATGTGTATTAAGATATGACTATTAAATAATTAAGACTGTTTGATTTCTAACATCTGAATGTATTAAAATTTTCTTTATTTGAAAATTAATAAACATAAAATTCAAATGAAATACTAACTAATCTAATATTCTATCAATAAAATATATAATTTTTTGAAATATGATAGTCGTTGGTGGTGATGTCTAACAGGTAAATGCCGACTAGAGGCGGTGGTTGGTGGTAGTTTTGGTTGATGGTGGTGGTTCATAGTGATTGGTAGTGGTTGTGATTATGATTGGATGGTGGTGGTGGGTGGTGATAGTTAATTATGGCAGGTGGTAGTAGTAGTTGTGACTGAGAAAAGTGCTGGGTGGGTGGTGGTAGGTTATAATGATGAGCAGTGCTGGTTGTGGTTGTTGATGGTAATGGGATGGTCATTTTTGGTAGTTGAGGTGGATGCGTGTTGATTGTGGGAGAGAATGATGGTGGTCGGAGTGGTGGGGATAGTGGGTGGTGATGGTCGATAACGGTGCCAGCTATGATTGATGATGATGGTGGCGGCGGTGGTGGCGGTAGTGGTAGAGTATAGTGGTGGTGGTGTCATGGTAGTAGATGATAATGGTAGCCAGTTGAGGTAGTTAATAAGGAATACGTGATAGCTTCTTAATAAAATTAAGTCTCTGTTACAGATCTTAATCATACAGACCTGTTCATACCCATTAAGTGGTTGTCAAGTAAAAAAAACAAACACACTTAATGACTAAGATATGAATGATTAAGATTCAGACTTTAAAAACAAACACGTTTAATGTCTGAGATCTGAATGATTAAAACTCAGACCTCCGTTAAGTGCAAACAAATGAGGCCTAAGAGCCTTGGAAAGGCTCAACATGAGCATCTGTTAAGCAACTTTGGGCTGAAGAATGTGTATCAATCATCAGCTTGAGGGGGAGTGTTGAAGGGTTACATAGACAAGCTGATAACTAACTACGGTTAATTATTATTGTAAATACCAACTTTGTTGGTTAGTTAATTAGTGAAGTAGTTAGTCAGTAATTAGAAATTCTATAAATAGCCTCTTGTCTTAGCTTAAAAAATACGACAGTTATTTTTCTCAATTTTAATTCAATGGAACAGTGCTTCCTCTCTTCTCCTCTTTACTGATACAATTCATTTTCTACCTAAGCTTCAGATCCCTCATCCATGGCATCTAACACTTCCTAGTGTGCCTAGGCCTGAGCAAGAACAAGTCCCATGTGGATTTATATTGATTGAATAGATACAAATACATTCCAGTGTAAACTTTATGCTCGAGTATTTAAGCATGAGCTTGAGATAATAGTGGGGGAACAAGTTAACTGATTCGACACTTGATTCATAAGCACCCACAAGTAAAAGATAAAGTAGAAGGCTACTAGAAGGTCAAAGATTGAATTGGATCGATAAGAAGAAACAAAGAAAGAGCAGAAGATCGCTCAGAGTATGAATTTGAAGTTTCTCTTTATTTTTTAAATTTTATTAAATTAGAAAAGTCGTGTTTGTACTTTGTAACTTGCAAGCTTTGAAATTGAAATTAAAAATTTGAATCTACAATGTTATCAATTGAAGTCTAAAAATTAATAGCCTAATACAATATTACAATGTTACAACAACAACAACTCAAAATAATCCCACTTAGTGGGGTCTGGGGAGGGTAGTATGTATGCAAACTTTACTCCTATCCTGGGGTATAGAGACTGCTTCCAAATAGACTCCCGATATCTTTCCCTCCAAAAATTTCGCACCTTGCTCTTGTTAATATTACAATGTTGTTCGCCTAATTTAGTGGCTTGCCTAATCTAATTCAAAATTTTAATCATAAGTCAATAAGACAATAGACTAGGAATAGAAAGAAAGACAGCGGTAAATGATTGGACTTTAAACGGTCATCTTTCCGATCGTTTATCCAATTTATCTGATTTGTTTTTTGATTTTTCATATGTTTTTTCAGTTCTGGGAGGACAAACTACCAAAGTTTGACCAGGCCAATTTCGAGAAAAATAATTATTTTCCATATCAATTTAAATATCTTTCCAAATTGGTAATTCTTTTTTAATCCTTCGATATATAGTTTTGGCAAAATATATAAAGAAATACTTAAAGTTGGTCCCAAATATCCATATCACACTCCAGCTTACCAGATGACAATATAGAAATTTCAAGTTGGTAGAGGTATATCCCGTCAACACATGAATCTGATATCGCACCATGGTATGTGTCACAGGGCAGCGGGAGTCAAGTCCCTACTTGACATCAGCCTTACCCAATTTTCTTTCTCTTTCCAGGTTTAACACTTTGAATCAATTTAAGGCAACAGAAATAAAAAGGAGACAAGCAGATTTACAGAAACCCTTTTCCCAACCTTTAATAAAATCAATTACAAAGGAAATTCTCAAGTTTGGCAAGGTGCTGCCACTCTTGGCAGGTACCAACTCACAAATTAGCCAACAATTGCACGATTCCGCCCTATAAAAGCCCCTGCCTAAGGCGTCCCGTGCTGCCCACTCGTTTGGCAAGGCAATGACAAATATTTTGCCATGCTCAAGCTATAATATAGACAACCCCATGCCTACATTTTATATTATTTCACTCCATAGGTACTCAGCCCGTTTTTAAGGCTGCTAACACACACACATATATATATATATATATAGGGTACTCAGCCCAAAAAACTTCCTATGTTCAGTTAACATCCCCCAACTGATCAGACATGATCCCCATGATCAAAAACATGGGAACATGTCTATAACATGCAACAAAAACGTGGAAACACTTAGCCGTAATATCAGTAACTTCTGGACAAAGCTCAACCGCCACCTATGTGCACAACATATGCCGGTAACTGCCTTTGACTTGGTCCATTCCCTTGTTGCTGCCCAATTTCGTGCCTTGGCTTGGACCAGGCATCAATGCCATTGTATCCAGCTGCATTTTTCCCCAAATTGCCTTACCATTGCCCACGAACTTGGCCCGTTTGCCGCAACTCGAACCCATGCCAAATCTGCATGCATGTTGCCTTTCTATTGCACATTTTCTTGCCTTTGCCAAGTCAATATGATTTTAGCATCAAGTCACCAAGACTTGATGCCATTTTCGTTGCTAAGTCGTTTGCCCACAATTAATTTAGGTGCCAGTCCGCTCACCTAAGTCATGGCAACACCACATTGTCAATGCCACTGCATTGGCACTAAATTGCCCTATTTTAGGGCCGAGGTCTTTCCCGTTTTGCCTTGTTAAGCATTCATCCAGCCCGCCTAGTTCCGTCAAGGTTTTGGCCTTTACTTGTACACAGTCCCTTATTTTTTTATGTAATCCGTCACACCGAAGCCCTTAATTAGAAACGTAGTCCATCACACTTGTCCTTGCAACAGTTTGTTGCCATCGATAACACTCGCATTGTCTTGCATGTTAATTTTTCCCGCGCAGAAGGCCAATGGAAAGGCCATTATGCCAAAATCCTTGTCACTGCCGCCCCGCTTGCCGATCAGCTTTGTCAAGGGTCTAACAAACCACGACAATTAGTTGAATTCGACACCCTCGTCGAATAGATTCCAGACATGTTGTCATTTTTGCCAAGACGTCCAAAGTTCAGCACTCGTTTGAGAATATGTTGTCCTTGCCCTCAAGTGAAATGTTTTTGTTTTCTCATTGCATTTCCTGGTCCGTCAATCCCACAACAAAATTAGCACATCAACTGACTAATTTGAAAGAACCCACACTGATTTTAGGCACCCATAAACTCAAAATTATCTGCATCACCCATTCCTTGCCTTTTCTGAATTTTCCAAGTCAAGACAGTCCCTCCACGAACAAGAAAATTGACCCCTTGTCTTTAAGTCTCGTTCATGTCCATCTCAAACTCTTCAGAAACCTGACTCGCTCTGATACCAAATTGTCACAGGGGCATTTTCAGCCCGTCGAAAATGTTGCCCGTTGTGCGGCAGTCAAGTCCCCACTTGACATCAGTCTTACTCAATTTTCTTTCATTTTCGAGGTTTCACACTTAGAATCAATTTAAGGCAACAGAAATAAGAAGGTGACAAGCCGATTTATGGGAACACCTTTTTCCAACCTTTTATAAAATCTATTACAAAGGAAATTCTTGAGTTTGCCAAGGTGTTGCCACTCTTGGAAGGCACCAACTCACAATATAGCCAACAATTGCACGATTCCACCCTATAAAAGCCCCTGGCTAAGGCGTCTCGTGCTGCCCACTCGTTTGCAAGGCAGTGTCATATTTTTTTCCATGCTCAATCCATAATATAGACAACCCTATGCCTATATTTTAGACTATTCCCTCCCTAGGTACTCAGCCCGTTTTTAAGACTGCTAACACATATGTATATAGTGTAGTCAGCCTAAAATAACTTCCTATGTTTAGTAACAACCCCCAACTGATCGAACATGATCCCCATGATAAAAAATGAGGGAACATATCTATAACATGCCCAAACAATTTGGAAACGCTTGGCCATAAAATCAGCAACTTTTGGACAAAGCTCAACCGTTGCCCATGTGCACAGTATATGCCGGTAACCACCTTTGACTTGGTCCATTCCCTTGTTGCTACCCAATTTCGTGCCTTGGCTTGAACCAGGCATCAATGCCATCGTATCCAGCTGCATTGTACCCCAATTTTCCTTACCATTGCCCACGAACTTGTCCTGTTTGCTGAAACCCGAACACATGCCAGATCTGCCCGCACGTTGCCTTCCCATTGCACATTCGCTTGCCTTTGCCCATGTCAATCTAATTTTAACATCAAGTCACCAAGACTTGATGCCTTTCCCATTGCTAAGTCATTTGCCCACAATAAATTAGGTGCCAGTCTGCTCACCTAAGTCATGACAACACCACATTGCCAATGCCACTGCCTTGGCACTAAACTGCCCCATTTTAGCGTCGAGGTCTTTCCCGTTTTGCCTTGTCAAGCGTCCGTCCAACCCGCCTAGTTCTGTCAAGGTTTTAGCCTTTGCTTGTACGCAACCCCTTATATTTTTTATGTATTCCGTCACACCAAAGCCCTCAATTAGAAACATAGTCCGTCACACTTGCCCTTGCAACAATTTGTTGCCATCGACAACACCCGCATTATCTTGCATGTTGATTTTCCACGTGTATAAGGCCAATGGCAAGGCCATCATTCCAAAATCCTCGCCACTGCTGCGCCGCTTGCCGCTCAGCTTTGTCAAGGGTCTAACGGTATGTTATCCTCACAATTAAGCACGTTTTCATCTAAAAAAGTATTGTGAAATTCTTTTTTTACCCTTATAAATTACCTTTATTTCACCCCAAATGCCCCTACCGTTCATCTTCATCTTTCTTGTTAGCCAACCATTGTTAAAGCACCATTAAAACCTTTCAATGTAATAGTGTAGCAGTACCCAAGTTGTTAATTCTTAAATTATAATACTAAAGTAAAAAATATTCACCATTCAATCGGCTGAATCACTCTTAAAGAACTAGTGACATTTCTTCTCCACACCAAAAAAGTATTTTAATAGGGATTGTTTTCATGCTACCAAAGTTAAGAAAGTGACATTTCTTCTCCAAGAAATCTTGTAATTCCAAGTCGTGGAGATTGTTCTCCACACTAAGAGATACCTCTCCACAAAAAATCAGGAGATTTCACCGTAGCAATCGCCACTTGTGATGACCTGCAACTCTCCGGCGAGCTCCAATTGGTTGAAGATGGCGTTCCAGTGGTCCAAATCGCCCAAGACCAATGCCAATTGGTTCCTACTGCTGAGGAGGTTGAGAACAACATGCCAATTGGCCACTGCAATGAATCAACCGTTACAAATTTAAAGAAAATCAATTCGGCGACAGTGTTGATCGACAAATTTCTCCAACAATCTACCCAGCCAAAAAGAAATTAAAAAATTTTGGAAAGAGAAGAGAGGAAGAAGAAGAACATGGGAAGGGACTGATGATATGGACTAAAGGAGAAAGTAGACGAATAAGTCATAGGTGTGGGGGTTGGGGGGAGGGGAATGATGGGAAGGAATGAGGAAGAGGAAACTAAAAGGGTTTAAGTTTTTCTTTCTCATTGTATTTATTTTTATTTTTTAAAATATACATATAGGTGATAAGTTTTATTCAAAAATTACACATCATTAGTTGGGTGGAGTCTACTTTTGGATTTTCTTTTTCGTTTTTACTTATAACTATTTTGTATAACTACGTGTAGTCTACGTGTCAAATTGTGATTGGTTCATTTAACTACGTAGGAGCGATTGTGTCTCACGCATTTTACCTTTTAGACACATGTATTTACTTGACACACTAAAACCAACATAAAGTATCTCTATGGCCACCTGATAAGTTGGAGTGTGAGATAGACATCTCGGACCAACTTTAAGTGTCTCTTTATATATTTTGCTTATAATGTTTTATGCAAAAAAGTAGATTTCAACATAAAAAATGTTAGCATGTAGCTTATGTGACAATGAATTTTAAAAATATAATAAAATATATAAAAAACTAAAAATTTATTGGATCCAGGCCGGTACGGATAGTCTTGTTTAAAATCTCTTAAGGGCTAGGTCGGAAAATCTTATTCCACCCAAAACCCGGACCCGAGATCGGCCCATATGGGTTGGGACTTGGGAGGGCCCACCAATTCGTAAATTTTCTGTGTGGCACTAGTTTTGCACCGCCTGTTGAATTTGTACCATTTTTAAAAAAAAGATTAACTGACAGCTAATTTTAAGATAACTTCATATACATACACTTTTCTCTTCTTCTTTACTATTGTTTTCTTCTTCTTTGTTCTTAGAGTTTCTTTCTTCCTCTACTTAGTTGCAAAATGAGTATTAAATTTATTATTGTTTTGACACTATGATGATTGATATTTGTACTTTATGATATTTGAAAATTATGCTTCAAATTTGAGCTTATTTAGAGTAGACTTAGGAATTGTATCGTGTATTGAATTGTAAACATTTGAAGAAAACTTTATGATTCAGAATTTAAAATTTGAAATATGAAGTTGCATTCTATAGATTGAACTTATTAAGATTCGAATTTCGGAAATTACGTTCGAAAGATAGAATAACTTCATATTTTATTTTTGAAGTTATATCGAAGAGATTGAATTACTTCAAATTTGAATTTCTGAAGTTGCATTTGAAAGATAGACGAACTTCAGATTTGATTTATGAAATTGTATTGAAGGGATTGAACTAATTCAAATCCGAGCGGGTGCACTTTGCAAAATTACAATAAGAGTATAACTTCAAGGAAAAATCGGTAGTGAAAATGCCTCAACTAATTTAAAGGTCAGGTTGACCTGGTCCACCCCAGTTGACACCCTTAGGAAGAGAAGAAAATGACTTTGCCTGTTTTCTTTCTCATCTTGACAAAAGATGCCTTTGAGACAGAATATCTGGACGGTGTTTTGTGTTTTATATCTAGATAGAGATTTGACCGTTTATTATTACCATTTTTTTATAACTAGTTGGAAGTGCATGGGTAGGTCACGAGTGGAGTGGCTCTCCAGGTTGTTCAATGCGATCTTCAGGACCAAAAGGATGCCGTATGAGTGGAAGTGGAGTACAGTGGTGCCCTTGTACAAGAACAAAGGGGACATCCAGTGTTGCAACAACTATAGGGGTATCAAATTAATAAGTCACACCATGAAGGTCTGGGAGCGGGTGATCGAGGCGAGGGTGAGGGAGATGACATCTATATCTGGGAACCAGTTTGGTTTCATGCCGGGTCACTCCACAACAGAAGCTATCCACCTTGTCAGGCGGCTGGTGGAGCAGTTCAGGGATAAGAAGAAGGACTTGCACATGGTGCTTATGGACTTGGAGAAGGCGTATGACAAGGTCCCAAGGGAGGTGCTATGGAGGTGCTTGGAGGCGAAGAGCGTGCCGGAAGCCTACATCAGAGTAATCAAGGACATGTACAATGGAGCTAAGACTAGGGTTAGGATGGTGGGTGGCGACTCAGACCATTTTCCAGTGGTTATGGGGCTCCATCAAGGATCGGCGCTTAGCCCTCTCTTGTTTGGCTTAGTGATGGATGCTCTAACCCGTCATATTCAAGGGGATGTGCCTTGGTGTATGCTATTTGCTGATGATATAGTCTTAATAGATGAGACGAGGGTCGGTGTTATTGAGAGGTTAGAGGTATGGAGACAAACTCTCGAGTCTAAAGGTTTCAAAATAAGCAGATCGAAGACAAAATACCTGGAGTGCAAGTTTAGCGCCGAGCCGAGCGAAGTAGGCAGGGACGTGATGATTGGATCTCCGGTCATCGTCAAGAGGGACAGTGTCAGATATCTTGGGTCGGTGATTCAGGGGGATGGAGAGATTGACGGGGACGTCACTTATCGTATAGGAGCGGGGTGGTCAAAGTGGAGGCTTGCATCAGGAGTCCTGTGTGATAAGAAAGTTCCACATAAACTCAAGGGGAAATTTTATAGAGTTGTGGTTAGACCTGTAATTTTGTATGGGGCGGAGTGCTGGCCCGTGAAGAACTCTCATGTTTAGAGAATGAAGGTTGCGGAGATGAGGATGCTCAGGTGGATGTGCGGGCTCACCAGGTTAGATAAGATTAAGAATGAAGTTATTCGAGAGAAGGTGGGGGTGGCCCCGGTGGATGAGAAGATGCGAGAAGCGAGGCTGAGGTGGTTCGGGCATGTGCGGAGGAGAAGTCCTGATGCCCTGGTGAGGAGTTGTGAGCGGCTGGCGATTGTCAGCGTTCGGCGAGGCAGAGAGAGGCCTAAGAAGTATTGGGGAGAGGTGATTAGGCATGACATGGCTAGAATGCGGGTTTCCGAGGACATGACCCTTGATAGGATAGTCTGGAGGTCTACTATCAGGGTTGTAGGATAGGGGCTCCTAGAGTTTTTCGTACTCCTCACCCGAGGTTGGGTGAGGCTTGGCAGGGCTATCCATAGATGATTTGTGTATTGGCTTGTGTCTCTCTTATGGTAGTTATTTATGGTAGTTACTGTATTATATTATGCTATTTTATTTATGTTTCTTATGTTTAGATAATTATTTACACTATTTCTGCTGGAATTACTAATGCTCTCTTGTTTTTGTCTTTCCTTTCCTTCACTGAGCCGGGGGTCGATTGGAAACAACCTCTCTGCCCTTTCGGGTAAGGGTAAGGCTCGTCTACATATTACCCTCCCCAGACCCCACTTTTGTGGAACTATACTGGGTAGTAGTAGTAGTAGTAGTTGTTGATATAACTAGTTGACCTACACAGTTTAGGAATAATTTTACTTGGTCAAAGCCAAAATGTTGACTCCCGAATAAAATGAGAAATAGCCGGATTTACAAAAGGTAATTGAAATATAGTTATAGTTTCAAAAGCAATCGAAATTTAGATATCTTTTACATAAAGATAAATTTAAACACCCTTAAAAATTAGGTAAAATTCCAGCATAATATACTGGAGTTCAAATTTTTTACATATGAGATTCCATAATAATGTGCTAGAATTTTATAACATGCTGAAATTCCAACATAATATGTTGTAAATTTACACACATAAGCTTCATAATCCACTATATTATGTTGGAACCTTGCGTATTTCAGCTAGGGTATTTTTGTCCAGATTTTATTTCAACATAAAATAGTGGCTATTTTTAAACGGATTTACAAATGCTGGCTGTTTTTCGATTATTGGCCAATCCACGCTATTTTCACAGAATTGAGGTAACAGTTGACGCTGAGGGGAAGAAACTGATAAGGATAAGGATAAGTAGAGGTAAGATTCTCATTTGAAATCAAATTGTTGTATATATCTCCTAAACCTCTCTTTCTTATCAAAAAAACTTCTACTACCATTGTACTTCAAATATAAATGTACCCATTTAAATGACTGAATAATATAAGTTGGAACACCAAATCTTTACTGTTTTATGGTATCAGAAGTCGTAAGTTCACACGAGCAACTCCAAAAGTTTGCAACCTCTTTTTCCCTCACACCATTGAAGCCTAGTGGGAGAAAACACAAGCACCACCACCTCACCAACAATTTTCAGCCATGGACATGTGATCGAACCAACACAACTGATTTCTTTCAACCCAGCATCGCAGCTCTCGATCAAACCGATGGGAAGCTCAAACTATTCGACTTGGCAAGCCCAAGTAACCACCTTACTGTTTGGATATGATCTTCTATCCTACATCGATAGAACATCTGTTATTCCTCTAATGTGTATTGCAGATGAAAAAGGCAGTCAACTTCCTAATCAAGACTACGAATTGTAGCTAAGGCAAGACAGCCTTGTTTGCAGTGCAATCATGGCCTATGTTGATCCATCCATTGTGCCACTGATTTCTCAAGAAGCTACTACAAAAAATGCATGGGATAGTTTTGAAATGACCTATGCGAAAAAATCTCAAGCAAGAACTTTTGGTCTTCATGAGTTACTCTTAAACATCAGGCGAGACTCCAAGTTCATCAGCGACTACGTGAAAGAAATTAAACCCATTATGGATGATTTAGTTATCTCTAGATCACCTCTAATTTTCTAAGAAATGAAGAATGATCATGCCCAACTATGCCTTATAAAGAGGACTAAGCAGTCATTGCAAAAATAATTCAGTTTACAAGTCCGGAGTCGAATCCCATAGAGCTAAGGCTTAGCTACAGCTGTTCAATATTACAAAGAAGACAAGCTAGAACAATTCCTAACTTATAGATATTAAGATTTTTGTATTTAACTAATTAACTAATAAAATAAATTACTAAATTAACATTAAGGAGGTCTAGAGTTATGATTTCCCCAATTGTCGGAATCCTTCCCGCTATGTCTTGTATAATTTTGCCTAAGAATTCTCTATCGATCAAGAGCGCTCTGCGTGTTTTAATTCTCTCACGTATAATTACATCAATTTGCTAGACATATTCTCCCGAGTTACACTAGCTAACTTTAATTACAGCTCACTTAGATCACACCCTTGTTGGACAATACGCTTTACGCTAGAGGGGGGGGGGGTGAATAGCGTTTTAAAATTATTAAGCGTTTTAGTGCGGAATTTAAAAACTTTGCAGAAATTAAAACAAGTGCAGTAGAATAAACTTACACAATGATGTATCCTGGTTGGCCACAAACGTGGTTAGTCCAGTCCCCGAGAGACTCTCTCGAGATTTCCACTAAACTTGTCAAGCTTACGGGTGCTTAACAAACCGTTACAGCTGAGGACACAAGCCTCACCTAGGTGCTCGGGGATCACAATCCCAAAGACTTCAATTGCTCGGGGATACAAATCCCAAAGACTTCAATTGCTCGGGGATAACAATCCCAAAGACTTCAACTGCTCGGGGATAACAATCCCAAAGACTTCAACTGCTCGGGGATAACAATCCCAAAGACTTCAACTGCTCGGGGATAACAATCCCAAAGACTTCAACCGAGGAATCACAAGTTCCTCAACAAACGAGAATCGCAATTCTCTTACAAACACAAAACACACTCACTTTACAAAGCACTCCTTAATGAGTAGATATGAGTAGAAATAGTACGCTCAAGATCACAACAACTTAGCTCAATAAAATGGTTCTTCAAAAAGCTTTATGGATGAATGGAAAATGATGATCAATGTAAGAAAGCTTTTAGCAATGAAAATACTCAAATTGTATATGTTGTTGTTGTGAAAACACTGAGTTGAAGCTGTATTTATAGGTGAAAAACTCAGTCTTACCGTTGTCTAATTGCCAATTAAGGATTGCTGAAATTACTCAGTGACAATCGATTGTCAAGACTAAACAATCGATTGTTTGCCTATCAGATTAAAAATTCAATCCCAGATTTTACGTCAACAATCGATTACTTCAAATCAATAATCGATTATTTATAACGTTAAGAAATCCTTTCCAATTTTTGGCATAAAACATCGATTGTCCGGAAATCAACAATCGATTATTTTAACAACGTTCAGAAAATCTTTTCCAGATTTTAAGCAAAACATCAATTGTTAAATATCAACAATCGATTACCTGAAGGTAATTTAAAATATATGACAACGGTCAGCTTCAACAATCGATTATCAAAAGGAATAATCGATTATTAATTAATTTCAAAACTCTCTGTCTCATATATAATCGATTATCAAAAGCCACAATCGATTATCATTTTATTTAAAATCACTGGGAGACATTTTTCTCATTCTAATCGATTACCATTAGTTCATAATCGATTTTTATGAGTTTTGAAAACTTTGCCTCAGTTAACAATCGATTATCATAAGTACACAATCGATTGTTATGCAGTTTGCAAAAACCTGATGTTAACTGACTTACTCACAATCGATTATCATTAATTCACAATCGATTGTCATGCAGTCTTGGCTTAGAGATACTCGATTATCATAAGTACATAATCGATTATCTTAGCCCAGATTTTTGAGGCATGCTTGGAAAACATTTTAACAAATGTAAATATGCATAGTTTAAAATTATTTGACACTTAATTTAAATATGCATGATTTTGGAAAAATAATTTTAGTAGAGAAGCCATGTTATGAGCCAAGTTGAGGAATCAAGATCACAATTAATATTGACTCAATTATAACATTTCTAAACTTTGTCTTGAGCTTCTTGTAATGCATCCATTTTGTGCTTGTCCTTGAGCACTGCTATATATCGCTTTTTGCTTTGTTTGACATTCATCAAAACCTACAAAAGAACACACGTTTAGTATATTGCATTTGAAACGTGTTTCCAACAATTTCCCCCTTTTTGATAATGGCAAACATAAGCGGGATATATGCAATAATTATTTTGATAATCCAAGACAAGTGTAAAGTATGCAATTTGATGTTCCCCCTCAATTCATGTTCCCCCTCACTTTAAGCATGAATGAAGTTGAGAGTGATATAGCATACTTCAGAGTGATATAGCATACTTCTTGATATCCCGTTTCTTCCCCCTTTTGCCATTAGCAAAAATATATACAAAAAAATATGAAATAAACAAAAGTTTATTTATTGGAAAATAACATTACATGGGTGGAGCCAAACACAATAAAACGAACAACAACTAACCAACCAAGGAAAAACAAATCAAAAACAACAATTTCACATCATCAAAAACAACAATTTCATCATTCATCACCCCCATCCCCTTCATCATCATTGGGAGGCGCTTGATATGGCACCACCTGAGCATAGGCATAATGCACGTGATCAAAGTAACCATGGACCTCACGGGTTAATTGAGTAATTTGGTCAGAGATAGTCCGGAGGGTAGGCTCCTGAGGAGGATGAGCACGACGGGCTTGTCGATTTTGAGGAGGAGCGGGAGCATGATCACCATCATGATGAAAGGAAGACTCCGAAATTTCCCAAATTTTGGTGCTCTTTTTGAGAGGACCATTAGCAATATTGACCCCGGAAGCTTCAAGAAATTTCATTATTAAGAGGGCATAGGGGAGAGGTATGTCATCTCTGGTGGCATTGAACATATGAGATTGAATAAGCTTGCACCAATTGATTTTAACACCGGTGATAATGGCATGAAGAAATTTGGCATCCTCTTGGGAAATGGTGGTGTGATTGAGTTTACGGGGTTTGAGAACACGAGTGATGAAATAGAGAATGAAACGATAATTCGGGTCCATACCCTTTATGGTGGGACGACGGGAAGAAGACTCATCATAGGCGACTCCGGCTTGGCGGAAGAGATTAGCTTCATCAATCATGTCCCCGGCATCATTTATGTACTGGTAGATGTCTTCACCATCATGCGGAATGCCGGCAATGAGGTGGAGGTTATCTTCAGAAATTAGAATGGAAATGCCGTTAACATTGGTAACGAGTTCACCCTCATCATCTTTGTGAAGGTTGGAGTAAAAAGCTTCAACCAAAGTAATGTTGTAGTAGGGGTGTGTAAGGAGTAGGAAATTGAAAAGTTGGCACTCTCTTAGCATATTCGCGGCTGGAATGAATGGTGCAACAAGAGCGTTTGTTGAAAAGCGAGGAGGGAGAATAAGGCGTTTCTCAAATTTGGTTAAGAAACGGGTGAGCTCTTCATCGGATTCAAAGAATAGAACCGATCCATCTTGATATGGATGGTGAGAAGAAGAAGCACCTTGTTTGGAACGAGCACGTTTGGAGTTGCGGCTTGACATTTTTGAAAAAGATGTGCTAGGATTTTTCAAAGATAACAAGATAATTTGATGCTTGGGAGGCTTGAGTGAGTATACAAGAGCATATGTGCAGCCTATATATAGAGAAGGAATGAATCTTACACTTATTGGAAAAGATTTGAAGAGATTTGAAGAGCTTTGAAGTCTGAAACGGTAAAAATAAATTCACTGACCGTTCAACAATCGATTGTTTGAATAGAATAATCGATTGTCATTAATGAAAATGATCTGACACATCGATTACACGCCAAAAAAAAAAATTTGAAAAAGATAGTCGATTGTCAAACTTGGTAATCGATTGTTTTTCATATTTATGACCTGACAAGAATCGATTGTAGAGCCAAAACGGTAACATAAGTTTAAAACAGATAATCGATTGTCAATATATAGTAATCGATTGTTTCACTCACAGAGAGTTTGGATTTTGGCAAATAATCGATTGGCAGAACAAATAATCGATTGTTTGGAAGGGGAATGCTAAAATGATGAGACTTAATTCTATCAAGCAATGTAAACATTCAACAAGATTTCATGACAAAAAAATTGAATCAACAAATAATCGATTATTGATACTGATAATCGATTGTAAGCATAAATAATCGATTATGATCGATTTTTCTTGTATCCAGACAATTTATACTTTCCTCTTACCTTTTGGGGGATACCTGCAAAATAGAATTAAACATCTCCGACGCTCAAGTCAGTAATCTATAAATGAAATAATAACTTTGAAACTAGTGTAGTCGGGTGAAAAACGTGAACTCTTAAGAATTTTGTCCTAGGATGTTCTTAAGAGGGTTTAGGGTACTTACCTTCCCTTCGACTTTGCCAATTACCTGATTTTGAACATCCTCCGTTCATTTTGGTCTTTTGGCTCATTCTTCAATTTAAGAAGCTTCTTCCACAATTTTGCCTTTGTCTTCCTTGTATTTTGTCTTTTAAATTTTTTGAAAATACTTCCGATTTTAAAAAAAATGCCTAAATCGACTTTTCCGTCTCTTCCTCCTTCTTTGTGCTTTAATTGAAGGAATTTTGAATTCGTCTCCCGTCAAGTGTTTGGAGTATCCACTACACTTGATTCCTTCAAGCACACCTGCAAGACAAATCAATGCTCTTTTGGTACCCATGCCATTTTGGGTCCTTGAGGGTTATGCATACTATAATGATATGTTTGAGTAGCATGTCTATGTCTAGTAAAGCATGCGGGAGCAATATGACCAATTCGTCTACAATAATGACATGTCACATTTGGATTATGCATGCGTCTAGGCTCATAGTAGCTAGAATAATGCACATTGTTTACTCTATTTTCATTTCTCCTAATTTGAGCACCATAATCATTTCTAGGTTGAACATTTCGGGATCTTCTAGCATGATCACTGTTGTGCCTAAAATATGCATCATGTCTATGGTGACGATTGCTAGGCGGAAGGTCATGTCTAGGTCTCCTAATATTTTGTCTAGCATGCATGTTTGTTTTAGGAAAGGCATTTTTGTTATTAATCCTAGATTGAGCTCTAGGTGGTTGGGTTTTTGCATCAACCTCTTCTTCATTTATGAAGCCTATTCCATGCTTGGTTGATTTCAAGTTATCAAGCACCACATTCAACTTTTTATGAGAGGAGTTGAATTTATCTAGTGTGCCTTTTAATCTACCTACTTCATTCTTAAGGTCTACACAAGAAGCACAATTTTTTGCAGAACTCTCGGGCTTGTCAGAACTTCTTTTCCCATAAAACTTGTTTTGTTCTAGTAGCTTCTCATTTTCCAAAACCAATTTTTCTAATTCTTTTTCTTTTAATGAAAACTGTTTTTGAAAATCTTGTTCTTTTAGAGAAGCACTTTCTCTTAAACTAGTGACGGTTTTTGTAACTTTGAGAAATTCAGCATGCAATTCATCAAAGGCATTTCTCATGTCATCAAGAGTATAAAAATTTTGAGAAGAGATTTGACTTACCTCACTTTGATTTTCTTCCTGTGCCATGAGGCAGAGATTTGCCGCTTCTTCATTTTCTTCTTCACTGGATTCGTCTCCGGAATCTCCTCCCCAAGATATGTATGCTCGTTGCTTCTTGAAGGGTTTCTTCTCCTTTTTAAGATTTGGGCAGTTTGTTTTGATATGCCCTGTTTCACCACATTCATAACATTTAACTTGCTCACCTTGCTTTTTCCCTTTGCGGTCATATTCTTTTCGCATGAATTTTTGGAACTTTTTGATGATGAGTCCAAATTCGCTATCTCCATCCTCTTCAATTGGTGATTGACTTGTGCTCGCCTTTAGAGCAATCTTTTGCCTTCTTTGTTCATCAATAACAGGGTTAAGAATAGTGGATTCATAAGTCTTAAGATTACCTCTAAGAGCGTCTATGGTGACGTTCGTGATTCCAATTGACTCTTGAATCGCATCGGCCTTTGATCGCCATGCCGGTGTTAGACTCCTAAGGATTTTTCGAACTAGTTCTTTGTCTGTGAACGTCTTCTTGAGCGCGTGGAGATCATTCACTATTGATGAGAACCGCTCAAACATCTCGTCTACCTTTTCGCCTTCCTTCATATGGAACAATTCGTAAGCATGAGTTAAAAAGTCAATTTTAGCTTCTCTTACCTGGTCAGTTCCTTCGTAAGTGACCTCAAGCTTGTCCCACATTTCTTTCGCTGTTTTGCAGCAGGAGATTTTCCTGTAATCATTAGCATTAACAGCACAAAGTAATAAATTAATAGCTTTAAAATTATTTTGGACCATTCGATTATCCTCGGCGTTGAATTCCTCTTCTGATTTTGGCACCCATTCTCCTTCCACCTTTTTGACAGGAACCTCATTTCCTTTGGTGTACACCTTCCACAAGTAAGGGCTGTTTGATCTGACGAATATCTGCATCCTTTCTTTCCAATATGAATAATTAGTCCCGTTAAACAAAGGAGGTCTTGTGGGGCACTGTCCTTCATCAATACCTGCAAAAGAGTCTAGAGTAGAAGCTATGGAAAGATTCTCTCAAATGGTTAAGTCTTTCAGAGAGTATGGCTCTGATACCAATTGTTGGACAATACGCTTTACGCTAGAGGGGGGGGGGGTGAATAGCGTTTTAAAATTATTAAGCGTTTTAGTGCGGAATTTAAAAACTTTGCAGAAATTAAAACAAGTGCAGTAGAATAAACTTACACAATGATGTATCCTGGTTGGCCACAAACGTGGTTAGTCCAGTCCCCGAGAGACTCTCTCGAGATTTCCACTAAACTTGTCAAGCTTACGGGTGCTTAACAAACCGTTACAGCTGAGGACACAAGCCTCACCTAGGTGCTCGGGGATCACAATCCCAAAGACTTCAATTGCTCGGGGATACAAATCCCAAAGACTTCAATTGCTCGGGGATAACAATCCCAAAGACTTCAACTGCTCGGGGATAACAATCCCAAAGACTTCAACTGCTCGGGGATAACAATCCCAAAGACTTCAACTGCTCGGGGATAACAATCCCAAAGACTTCAACCGAGGAATCACAAGTTCCTCAACAAACGAGAATCGCAATTCTCTTACAAACACAAAACACACTCACTTTACAAAGCACTCCTTAATGAGTAGATATGAGTAGAAATAGTACGCTCAAGATCACAACAACTTAGCTCAATAAAATGGTTCTTCAAAAAGCTTTATGGATGAATGGAAAATGATGATCAATGTAAGAAAGCTTTTAGCAATGAAAATACTCAAATTGTATATGTTGTTGTTGTGAAAACACTGAGTTGAAGCTGTATTTATAGGTGAAAAACTCAGTCTTACCGTTGTCTAATTGCCAATTAAGGATTGCTGAAATTACTCAGTGACAATCGATTGTCAAGACTAAACAATCGATTGTTTGCCTATCAGATTAAAAATTCAATCCCAGATTTTACGTCAACAATCGATTACTTCAAATCAATAATCGATTATTTATAACGTTAAGAAATCCTTTCCAATTTTTGGCATAAAACATCGATTGTCCGGAAATCAACAATCGATTATTTTAACAACGTTCAGAAAATCTTTTCCAGATTTTAAGCAAAACATCGATTGTTAAATATCAACAATCGACTACCTGAAGGTAATTTAAAATATATGACAACGGTCAGCTTCAACAATCGATTATCAAAAGGAATAATCGATTATTAATTAATTTCAAAACTCTCTGTCTCATATATAATCGATTATCAAAAGCCACAATCGATTATCATTTTATTTAAAATCACTGGGAGACATTTTTCTCATTCTAATCGATTACCATTAGTTCATAATCGATTTTTATGAGTTTTGAAAACTTTGCCTCAGTTAACAATCGATTATCATAAGTACACAATCGATTGTTATGCAGTTTGCAAAAACCTGATGTTAACTGACTTACTCACAATCGATTATCATTAATTCACAATCGATTGTCATGCAGTCTTGGCTTAGATATACTCGATTATCATAAGTACATAATCGATTATCTTAGCCCAGATTTTTGAGGCATGCTTGGAAAACATTTTAACAAATGTAAATATGCATAGTTTAAAATCATTTGACACTTAATTTAAATATGCATGATTTTGGAAAAATAATTTTAGTAGAGAAGCCATGTTATGAGCCAAGTTGAGGAATCAAGATCACAATTAATATTGACTCAATTATAACATTTCTAAACTTTGTCTTGAGCTTCTTGTAATGCATCCATTTTGTGCTTGTCCTTGAGCACTGCTATATATCGCTTTTTGCTTTGTTTGACATTCATCAAAACCTACAAAAGAACACACGTTTAGTATATTGCATTTGAAACGTGTTTCCAACAACCCTAGGTTTCGTTATCCCTAATCCCACCAGCCTTGGTTTGATTCCTCACATACGTCGGGAGTAGTGTTGTTAAATAATTACCTAAATATGCACTCTCTATCTCATTATTCATACTAAGTAGGCACAGCTGATTCAGAGCTCTTCAACCAACTACAATATAAACGTAGTTGAACAAATAGAGAAAAGCTATGGCTCAATTATATAAAAACATAATAAGAATTTAACCTACAAAAGGTTCTATCAAAACTCTAGATAACAAATTAGCTATTCATAATAGTATGTAAAACTACAATACTAAAAGTCATAACCAACAATGAAAAATAGGAAGAGGAAGGAAAAACTCGTAGTAGAATATCCCGCCTTGCTCATTTTGTGTCTCCTACCTACTTAGGTCGAATCTTGCGTCAAAGGTATGTCCAACTCCTCAAAAATATATTTTTTCCATGTATATATACCAAGTATGATCGGGCCCAAACAATTATACCTTCTCATATGCATAAAAGAATAATATTTCACGTCTGGACTACCGCGGCCACGGCGTGGACCGCGGTGGCAACTGCGAAAGGCACTGCCTCAAACCGTGGCGCGGACCGTAGCGACGACCGCTGTGAACTTTCTACTGTATTTGTTTATCCTGTTCCGTTTAGTATTTGAAAAACCATAAAACATAAAAGTTTTATCCCTTTGAGTTAACTTTCCAACCATATGGTGTGGAGCCCAAATGGAGTTCTGAACAAAAAGTAATATCTATTTTACTAGACAGTGTGCAATATACTTACTCGTGTCTTCATTTTGTTGTTTTATCATCCGTTGATCCCCGAATACGATCCCGGCTTAATTCTTTGGGATTTTACTCAGAATTCAAAGCTAAAAATCACTTGAATTCAATCTATAGCATCTATATAGCTCCGAATCACTCCTATTAGGCATAAAACACACTGTTAGTGCAAAATACTAGCGATTAAAGCGCAAAATCAACTAAAGTGTAATAAATTAGAGTATAGTAATCGACTAAAATACGTTATTATAGCCTATCATCAACACCCCACACTTATACCACTGTTCGTCCTCGAGTAATCAAACTATATTTTTTATAGACACGACCTTATTAAACAATTCTCCTAACTCATCACACCAAGAGTATTTAAAATAGACTAATCACAAAAGTGTAACATCTTCACTCAAGATTTGACTCACAAGTACCCCGCATTATTCACAACTCATCTACTTACTCTAACATAGAGGTTACTGACATTACCTTTTCTTCATGAATCGAGTGCCCTCACATAACAAAAGTGAGTAGTTCCACACAATAAAATTTAAGAACACTTAGGAATTCAAGATAGAAAGAATTTGCTCACTCACAGAAATAACATTCATATGCCACAAAAGATATACCATAAGCTTTCCCGTAGTGTGTAACTCCACTAATCGAGCTCATTCAATCTAGGATCAATTAGGACTTTATTGGTTGTAATGTAGGCTACGGGACACGTAGGATACAATTAGATATAAGAATGATTATACCTCCCAAAGAACTTTAATACATATACTTTAACATTTAAAACCCCATATATATGTCAAATCAAACTCCACCTTCACATCAATGTATATTACCCCATTCTTCTTTAAGCACACTTACATCGAGAGCCACCACTTATCAAGGAATTTTTCTTTTCCACCACAATCCGCTATTTTTTTTTCAATTCAAGTGACTCTTCCTTTTTCAAAACAATGCACCTTACTCCTTATTTAATTAGTTCCACTCAAAATCCAAACCAACCACCCACACTTTAACTTCTACAAAATTCATAATAATTCAAGTGCTCATGAGAGGTTAGAAGTTTCAAATGGATTATTAATTCAAATAAATGGGTAAGACTTGTAATGTGGTTGCCAACGAAATAAGATTACAGTCTCAAAGGGGTTAACTACGATATATAATAATTATATGGGTAAAATATACATAACTGGCTCAACAAAAAAATGCCTATATCACTTCCTAGACTGAATAAAACTACTATTTTTCTTTGCAAACACACGGGGCAAGTTCTAGGTATCAAATTCAATACACATAATATAACAAATCCTTCCACACACATGGCACATGGCTCACTCAGGATTGCTCTCATCAAAACACTCTAGTCAAAATAGTTAAGCAAATTTAAGATCATGCAATTTAAGGTACTTATACAAGAGTCAAAAATTGAGCCTAAGCGTCACAACCAAAGTACTCACTATTCTCAAAGCATAAGAAAGTCAAGAGATATTGCTTCAATTCAAAGCACAACATAATGGCTCCTATTCCCAAAAATACTAACTACGCCCAGCTCAAATAAAACCATTGGAAAAGAACCGCGGCACAAACAAAAATCAAGGGGGAATTGCTACACTACCTAACAAAATAAAACAAAATTTCTTTAGACTTAAATCCATCAAGAAAATTTTCTAATAGATCCATCGTCGGGAAAAGTCCAATCTTTTCTATTTAAAAAAAACATAAAAAATTTTTATTTAAACTAACGTAACTAAAATAGCATAGAAAGTCACCCAGACAATCTCCTCACCCTATATTTAAAATTGTGCATTGTTCCCGATGCACACCATGTTAATAAGAGGGTAAAAGAAACTCCCTGGTAGGTCAGAGGCCGAAGAACTATCAGCTAATAGGGTACTCAGACTTCTCTCAAGCTTGGTTCTTCATGCGGGTACCTCACACTTAGTTCTAACTATTTGGTTTGTTGTTGTATCCTTTCAATACCTTTGCTTTCCATGCTCCTAGAAAATAAAAAATTTATACTAATAAAATAATACAAATAAATAAATGAATAAATAAATAAAAGCAATAAATATGGATTGCCTCCCAACAAGCGCTTGATTTAACGTTGCGGTACAACGTGAATCACTTTCTGCCTCCATTTTGAACTTATGAATCGGACCCCAAATTTTGATTCTGCTCTATGATTATGCTCCTGGGGTGGTGTAAAGAATCTGACTGGACCAATAAAATGATATAGTATTCTACACTTCTTGACCTTTCGATGATGTGTGTAATTCTGATTTTCCGGCTAGAAGAATTTTAGAGTGTAAGCATTTTGTTCCTCATTTCTTGACTCCTTAAATGGCTCAGACGACTCTATTTCCAAACCATCATGTAAACATAATGTGTAAAAATTCTGAGTGAGGACCAATGTTCTCAGCTACATGAACATTGGGATTGTCTACATCCTCAACACTAATGACAATAGAGTCAACTAAATATGTATCCTCAATATCCTTGGTTGACTCTAGTATCTCTTCTACAACATCGATATCCTCAAAATCTATTCGGATTGATTGTTGGTGTTCTACTCTAGCCTCCTCCTCTAGCTCATCCTCGATTTTTTAAATCCTCCATCATAATGGCAATTTCTACAGCCAATTCATGCTCATATTGGCTACTATCCACAATGTCAACTTGTTTCACTTTACAATGTTCAATTAATTTATTGGCTTGAGCCTATATGTTGTGAATAGTTTCCCCTTGCCTTTGTACCCGCAGTTGTATCTCATCATATTGTTCCCTAAGGCACTTTAGCATATCCTCGATCTTTTTCAGGTCCTCATACTTGGGTTCCTTGTTCCTATTAACTTCACAAGAAAAAGAAGAACCAACAAAGTAAGGGATTGGGGGAAGATAAGAACTATAAGCACAACCATGAAAGTGACCATCTTGACCACCACACATTCCACACGTAAGATTGAGTTGGTGCACAAAACTCTCTCTCCGGAATATTTTGATAATTTTATCTTGGGTGATTTCCTTCACAATATGCAAAGGAGGATTAAAAGTAGAATTATCAACATCAAAATTTTCATAATTCCATGTTTCTCAAATAAATAAATAAAACTAAAATAATAAAAAAATCAAATAATAAGATAAAAGTTCAAACTTGAAAGCAATATGTACGCCTATAACTACATCGTTACTTTTCCCGCAACAGCGCCAAAATTTGATCACGCCCAACTATGCCTTATTAAAAGGATTAAGTGGTCGTTGAAAATATAATTCGGTTTACAAGTCCGGAGTCGAATCCTGTAGAGAACTAAGGCTTAGCTACAACTGTTTAATATTACCAAGAAGACAAGCTTGAAAAATTCCTAACTTATAGATATTAAAATTTTTGTGTTTAACTAATTAACTAACAAATTAAAATACTAAATTAACAACTAAATATACTAAGGGCTGGAGAAAAGATTAAGGATGTCTAGAGTTATGATTTCCCAAATTGTCGGAATCCTTCCCGCTCTGTCTTATATAATTTCGCCTAAGTATTCTCTATCGATCATGAGCACTCTGCGTGTTGTAATTCTCTCCCGAGTAATTACGAAAATTTATTAACATACTCTCCTGAGCTACGTAAGCTGGCTTTAATTACAGCTCATTTGGATCACACACAAGGTTTCGTTATCCCTAATCCCACCTTTAAACCATTGGTTATTGATTCCTCACATACGTCGGGAGTGGTGTTGTTCAACAATTACCTATATTATGCACTCTCTCCCGAGTTATGCATACTAAATAGGCACAACTGATTGAGAATACTTCAACCAACCACAATATAAACGTAGTTGAACAAATAGAGAAAAGCTATAGATCAATTATATAAAAACATAACAAGAATTTATCCTACCAAAGGTTCTATCAAAACTCTAGATAAAAAATTAGCTATTCATAATAGAATGTAAAATTACAATAATTAAAGTCATAACCAACAACGAAAAATAGGAAGAGGAAGGAAAATTCGTAGAAGAATTCCCCGCCTTGCTCCTATTATGTCTCCTGCCTCCTTAGGTTGAATATGCATCAAAAGTATGTCCAACTCCTCAAACATACCATTTTTCTATGTATATATACCAAGTAAGGTTGGTCCCAAACAATTATACCTTCTCCTACGTGAAAAAGGATAATATTTCACCTCTGGACTGCCGCGGCCGCGGCGTGGACCGCATTGACGACTGCGGAAGGCACTGCCTCAAACCGCAGTGCGGACCGCGGTAAAATTTCTACCATATTTTTACCCTGTTCCGTTTAGTATTTGGGAAAATATAAAACATGAAAGTTATATCACTTTGAGTTAGCTTTACGATCATATAATGTGGAGCCCAAATGAAGTTTTGAGCAAAACGTAATGTCTATTTTACTATACAGCACGCAATATGCCTACTCGAGTCTTTATTTTGTTGTTGTATCATCTGTTGATCTCCAAATACGATTCCGACTTAATTCCTTGGGATTTTACTCAGACTTCAAAGCTCTAAATAACTTAAATTCATTCCATAACAATTATATCAATTCATTTCGTAACATCTATATAGCTCGAAATCACTCCTACAAGGCATAAAATACACCGTTAGTGTAAATACTAACGATAAAGCACAAACTCAACTAAAGTACAGTAAATTAGAGTATAATAATCGACTAAAATATGTAATTATAGCCTATCATCAAAGAACTAGTCATCAAAGTTTTGAGCGGACTTAGAACAGATTATATAGAGATCTCAGTGGCTATATGCGCTCGTGATAATCCCATATATTTCGAAGAACTATTTGACAAACTTCTTGCTCATGAAATTTTGTCCAGCACCCAGAATAAAAGAATGAGCAGCTATTATCACTGCACAATTTAGCCAGCAGCGCATCTCGTTCGACCAATCTAAAGGAAGAAACCACATAGGTTCTCAGCGATGAGGAGGGCAGTCCAATTTCATGTCTAACAACCGTATTGTTTTTGACAAATGACCAACTCGAAAGAATTCAATAACAAGCAAAATCAATAAAGAGTGCGGTGAGAGTTTTTGCGACATGTTTGGTCATATTGCTAAGGTGTGCCGCTCTAAACCTCACGATGCACTTGAAGCTCAGGTAAATTTCACTGATCATGCAACCTATGATGCCAATAATTCAAGTTCATGAATTATTGACTAGGGGGCTTCTCCCCACATCACAGATAATCCAAAATCTCTTCAATTTACTACTCACTTTTCAAGCAATGATGAATTCATCATCATCGACAATAAAGGAATACCAATAACTCATATTGGTCAAACTACATTTTCTTATGATAACACTAAGCCTTTTCATCTTCATAGTGTTCTTTGTTCTCCAAGAATCAAAAGAAATTTAATTTTAGTTGCTAAATTTTGTCATCACAATCAAGCATCTACTGAATTCTTTACCTATTCTTTTCATGTGAAGGATTTAAATACGGGGACACACCTCCTGCAAGGACGGAGCAAGCCAACTGAGAAGTCACAACATCATCCATCTTCTCCTCTCGCTCACTTCACAACTACATCCACGCCAACATTACACTTATGCCATGCTAGACTTGGTCACCCTCAACCTAGAATAACGAAATCATTTATTTCTTCTTTTAAGCTTCCTATTTCTAGTAGTAGAGACGATTCCTTTATATTTTATAATTCATGCTTAAGCAATAAAAGTCATCGCCTTCCTTTTATTGACAATTCCATTAGCAGTTCTAGAACTTTTGAATTTTTGTACTTTGATATATGGGGTCCTTTCCCTATTCACTTAATTGATAGTTTTTTATTTTATGTGATTTTTGTAGATCACTATACAACGTACACTTAGTTATTCCCATTAATAAATAAATCATATGTTCAAGGAGAATTTGTGAACTTTCTTAGAATGGTGCAAAGACATTTCACCTTACTGTCGGCACACTCTACTCAGAGGGGTGGAGAATACATAAGCTTAAAATCTATCCTTACACAACATGGCATTCAACATCTCACTAGTCCTCCCTACACTCCTCAAATTGTCGAAATTGCTAAACGCAAGCATCGACATATAATTGATATTGCTCTAACTTTAATGCACCATGCATATGTACCTTCACGTTTTTTGTCATTGGCTTGTCAAACGGCTGTCTACCTTATCAATAGGATGCCTATTCCTTTGCTCAAACTTTGTTCTCCTTTTCAATGCCTCTTTCACACATCCCCTAACCCTTTGAAATTAATAGTTTTTGGTTGTTTATATTACCCCCCATTAAAACCATAAACAACAATAAACTTGCTCCCAAACCAAGACCTTGTGCCTTTGTGGGATACTCACCTTCTACAAATAGTTATGCATGTCTTGGTCTTTCAACCTCCAAAATATTCATCTCAAGACATGTCCTCTTTGTGGAACATATATTTCCATTAAAAAATAATTAGCTTGGTCTTCCCATAATAGAACCATCACTCTTCCACCAATGTTTCTCCAATATAAAACCAATCAGATATTGCCTTTTGATATTGTCTCCCTCAAGCAGCTCTCCTTCTCAACAACCACCCATGGAAGGTTCACCGAGCTTATCATTGCAGGATGATGCTTCAACTTCACTCGAGGTACAATATTCTCCACCTTGTTCTTCTTCCACTACTACGCCTTTTATCTTTTCTATTACCACACAAATGGTACCTCTTCCTCCCTCAAGAATGGTGATGAGATCTCAAAATAATGTCTTCAAGCCCAAACAAGGTTTTGACTACCTTGATGTCTCGCCCAACAAAATACTGCCACTAGCACCTTATATGTTTAAGCAAGCAAACAAATATATTGAATGGCATGATGCAATGAAGTCTGAATACTCAGCCCTTTTGAATAATGCTACTTGGTCTCTAGTTCCTCCAATTTTTTCACAAAATATGATAGTCTGCAAGTGGGTGTTTCGTGTAAAAGACAATGCAATGCAGATGGTTCAATCGAAAGATATAAAGTGCATCTAGTTGCAAAGGGTTTTCACCAAAGACCTGGTGTTGATTTTCATTCTACCTTCAGTCCAGTCATTAAACATACCACCATTCGTCTAATTATTTCTTTAGCATTGTCTTTCTGGTGGCCCTTACGCCAACTAGATGTCAACAATGTCTTTCTCAAAGTCACCTTGCATGAAGAAGTCTATATGCAATAACCTCTGGGATTCATTGATCTTGTTTATCCCAATTTTGTCAATAAACTTCATAAATCCATTTATGGACTTCGCCAAGCTCCAAGAGCATGGTACACATAGCTCAAGAACTTTCTTCTTTCATGTGGTTTCAGCAAAACTCACTCGGATAACTCACTGTTTGTCCAGTGTCAACAAAATATCTTTGACGTTGTTATGGTGTTTGTCGATGACATTGTTGTCACTGGTTGGTCAATCAAGCATGTAGACCGCACCATCAAGTTGCTGGGAAAAAGGTTCTCTATCAAAGATCTTATATCTTTGTAGTTTTTTCTTAGTGTCGAAGTCATTCCACATTCAGATGCTCTCTTACTCAAAGCAAGTACATTATTGAGCTATTAAATTTCACATGTTGGAAGCAAATGGTGTTGCTATTCCAATGTCTACTTGTGAGCATCTAAGCATTAATGATGGAACATGTTCAGCAGATGTGAAGTTGTATAGACAAGTCATTGGCTCTCTTCAGCATCTTAGTTTTACAAGGTCGGATATTTGCTTTACCATCAATAAGCTTGCTCAATTCCAACATGCTCCATCGATTCGACATTGCCAAGAAGCTAAGTGCTTGCTCAGATACCACAAAGAAATACTCACCTATGGACTTCTCATAAGGCCCTCATCCACTACCATACTTCATGCTTACTCTGACGTTGTTTGGGATGGAATGCTTGATACAAGAAACTCAGCTTTAGCTTATGTCATTCTTCTTAGCTCCAATCCTATCAATTTGTGTTCTAAAAAGCAGCGAACATTTTCTCGCTCATCCACTGAAGTTGAGTATTGAGCTATTGCAGGAGTTATGGCTGAAGTAAACTAGATTGTTAATCTCCTTAAGGAGCTGTATCTTCCACCTAACACTCCACCAAAAATCTTATGCGATAATGTTGGATCCACTTATCTCAATCGTAATCATGTCTTCTACAGTAGAATGAAGCATGTGGCCATTGATTTTCATTTCATCCGTGATCAAGTTGAAAGAAATCAAATTGATGTTGCCACATTAGCAATGCCTCACAGCTTGCACATGCCTAACAAAACCGCTACTCGAGGACCTTTCTTTGACTTTGTGACCAAGATAGGCCTCCAACCAATGGAGCTAATCTTGCGGGGGCATGATAAGGATAAGGAAAAATAGAGGTAAGATTCTCATTTGAATACAAATTATTGTATATATCTCCCAAACCTCTCTTACTCATCTAAAAAACTCCTACTACCATTGTACTTCAGATATAAATGTTACCCATTTACATGACTGAATAATACAAGTTGTAACACCAAATCTTCACTGGTTTAAAAACTATACTATTGAATAAAGAATTTCACATAGATAGTCGATCGAATTTATTATTTATTTTTTATATATGATATATTTATATTATTTATATCCATCCGTTTCAATTTATGTGAACCTATTTCCTTTTTAATTCATGCCAAAAAGAATGACCTCTTTCCCTATTTGGAAACAATTTAGCTTTATCCAATAATTTATAACCACACAAAATATATGTGCTTCATTTTACACCACAAGTTTAAAAGTCTTCTCTCATTTTTAAACTTCGTATCCAGTCAAATGGGTTCACATGAAACGGAGAGAGTATATTTTGTTGAACATATTTTAACCTAATTATTTAATTACTACCTTTTTGCATTTATTTTCCTGGAATAATTTCGCATATGATCGCTCAACTTTAATTTATTGTACTAAAGTTACTAAGCTATTTTTTGTGACAAAAAAATACTCATAACTTTTTTTAAGTAGCACAAAAAGTATAAAAACAATAGCCCAACATAATAACTTTTGTAATTAAAATATAACTCAACTTTGCTTAACTACCATAGAAAATGACTCACTTGTTCCTCCATTGACTTTCTATCATGATACTTAAGAGAGGAAAAAAAAAGTGAAAATGTCAACAGCAAAACTTTTCCTTGTAGCAAATTGTAAAAACAAAAACTTTTTTTTAATGGCCCACGCATATCACAGAAGTTTCCTTAAGCATCTCTTATATTATAATGATAAGTATAGTGGGTCGTCGTCTAATGTGTCATTAGTGGAATCAAATAGTTTCTTTCAAATATATTTTAAACATCGAAATATTATAAAAACAAGCATAGCAACCTCCCAAATTGAGAAAAAGGTGAAATCATATTTAATTCTTAATTGCGTAAGTTAGAGATTTTAAAATATATAGGTCGCGTTTGAATCAAAATAAAATAGCAAAAAGGATTGTTCGACTTGTTCAGTATTGTTTATTAGACGGATCCGACTATTTTCAATTCGTATAAGGGGAAAATATTCTCTAAGGAAAATCTCTATGATGCGCTAGCACACTATGGCTTTTCAACCTCCTGCAAGTCCCTTCATTCCCTTCGCCTTACACGGACTTAAAAAAGATAATGTGTGGGACCCATCTCCCGTGCGATTTGTGGCAAAATTTCATTGGCGGGGTATGAATAAAGCAATCTCATCCATTCTATCACGTCTGTTAGTGACTGAGTTCACCTCTAACATTGAGTTCTCCTTATTTTCAAGTCATATGAACTAAGCATGCACTATTGTGCTAGAATAAAATGTCCACTTGCTCCTTGACCTTGACTAAGAGGAGTAGCTTCAGCTTAGTCACGTCTGAAGGAGATAGCTTTAATTTGTTCCTTAACAAACTAAAGTAGAGACATCCTCTAAATTATCGTGATTTTGTTATTTTTGTTCCCCTAAGCGTTTACTATTGAGCAATTCCACGTGTATATATTGACCAATTTTATATATATAGAGAGAGTTTTTCTAATCCTTCTGTAACACTAATTCAAATTACGCAACGTGTTTGGAGAAATTGAATAAATTCAAATTTCGTATCTATATGTTCATTAGAAGAAAACATAATAACTTGAGCTAGAGATCAACGGTTCGTTTTAATTTAAATTTACTAGTCCCTGGACACGTACAATGCACGTGTATCCCATATAATGTGTCCATTATAATTGATATAAAATTGAAAAAATTATATCGTTTTGTACACGGATAGTAAAACGTTTTGGATCATGATTGGGTTTATGAGGAAAGCACGTAGAAATCATAACCTGAATATTCAAGCTAAGAAAAATAGGAGAGGAAAAAATATAAGAAATGTAAATATTAGCTCATAAAATTATTATACCCATGTGAAGTTAAAGAGCTTAACTTTATAGAGTGAAAAATTAAGATACATCTACCTTGATAAATCCTTTTCCCGAAGTGTTTTGACTCACAATCAACTTGAGGATTGATTATTTTTGCCCTAACTTTATTTTAGCATATAAAAACCTCTTAAACTTAGTTTTTAGGGGGTTCGACAATATTTTAAAGAGAAAAGTCAGCTGGAACAAGTGCAAGCAACGGATCGCAAGAATTCTTCTTTCAATTCTTTCTAGTTTGTATATCAGTACTTTCAATTATCATGCTTGTTGGCGTGACTATGAATAGCTAAAATTCCGTCTAGAGTTTGACTGAACGTTGAAGGACGACTCGCCATTATATTTAAATATAAATTTGCCATCATATTTGAAGGACGACCTTAAATTTTTCTACCGATTCAACTACATATTTATTTTAGTTTGATTGAATGACCATCAATTAATTGTACTTATTTATTATATATTACTTGAGAAAAAATATATATTTAGGTGATTGTTAAACAATGTACTCCCAACAAGTATGAGAGTACAAGAAGTTCAAAGATGGGTTTAGAGAAAACAGAACCTTGACATAATCATAGTGAGTGGTAAAAGAAAGTGCAACTATCTTAATTCGGACATATATTCTGCCTTTTCATTGAGAATATAATTCAGCAAATAAAAGTATACTTCCTCTAACCTCTCAACAGAGGGTCACACATTAAATAACTTTTATCTTTTACTTCACCGTCTCCCAAAGCAGCTTCAGAACTCCCACAGAAGACAGTGTGAACCAAAACATTAAGCAATAACCAACCACGCTCACTTCAAACTTCAAAATAAGGAAAATGGAAATAAACTCATGAACTACTCTGGCGTCTCTAATCGCCTGCCAATCAACATAAACAGCATGCACACCATTAATGAACATGAAATAGGTTAATTCCTCGCCAAACATCTAATCAACAAAAATAGGCCAAATATGATGTATTCGTCAACTAATACAACCAAGTTATTGAAAAAAAAACAACATTTCGGTAAAAACAATTGTTTGCCCGGAACTGCAATTTGCTGCTCTTCTATTCGTGTATCTGCTAATTCATCAGATAGTGAATTGTCAAAATTTCATATTTAAAGCACTTGCATAGATTCAACTAGCCTTCTCCACCAAAAGAAATTGATGAACTGAACCAAGCTGCTCTGCTTTTTCTTTATTCGTACGAAGTGCCAAAATAAGCTGCTCTGCCTGAAACTAAACAAGAAGGGAAAAAGGAAAAACTGATTCTTATACTTTACTGCATCCATTTTCTGATGCTTTAGGTTAAAAGAGTTGAACAACAGCCACACTCAAGGGGAGAGAGGATGCATCTGGTATGCGCCATATGCAGGCTATTTAACTACAAGCAAATGATACTGTCAACTCCAAAACCATCATTTATTGAATGGCACCATGTCTATCTCGCAAGAAGTACACTTTACCATCATGATAAGTTTGAGAAGCGGAGTTTATCTATGAGGATTAAAAAGGAATTTCCCTGTAGGTATCGTTATTTTCAGGTGAAATCACTCACCTTATACAGATCTCTGCTGGCTGTAGCGTAAGATTCCATAAACATCAATCACACCAGGAGGGAATACAGGGTCTGTTGCAGCTCTTACGGCAACTTTAGCTACTGCAGTGACGTTCACAGGAGGAGTAAACAGTGGCCCAACAAGGGGTATTTGACTCAATGGTTTTGCACGTTGCAAAATCTGAAAATGTAACCAAGAGAAACTTTAACCAACAATATATCAACATACTAACAGAAACTATCACAATGCACAATAATTGCAAAAATCGTATGGATGAAAGAGTCATACAGCACAACCATTCATTGTATGGATCTGTCATGAGGTAAGGAAAGAGACTCCTGTTCCCTTTCCAAGCTAATAATTCTTTTATTACTTTATTTATTAATTTTGTGCAGAGACGAACGGGGTTTGAGGGGCTTTTCATCTTTGGATAATACAGCACATGTTCAATTCAATAACCTAAGGAGTTTCATTAAGGAATGACCGCTAGACAAAACAAAAAAGTAATTTCTCTTCGATGTACATTATAAAAGAAAAAAATGTAACGGAAGGTGGGCCGTCCAACTTTTGTTCATCTTCCAGGATGAATAAGCAGTATATGCAGGAGTTGTGCATGAAAAGGAGTAAGAATAAGCAAAGGATACACACCATCTCTAGAGGAGAACCAACTACACCCAGGGGCAATTTCATGCTCCCAACACGACGGGTCCCATAGATAAATCCAGGCCTCAGAATTATTCCTGAAAAAACAAGATATCACCAGATGGGTTTTTACAAACATGTGAATAAGTCTCGACATTTATCTTAAATCATCAAAACAAAAATACAATTGCAAGTAGAAATTAACTTCAAATATCACTATCTTTTGCAATACAATGAAAGTTTCCAGCTATAACAAGGATAGTGTTCCTCTGTTCAGCCATTGCACTTTTTCTCCTATGATTTGTAGAGTTAGGTCAGAATAAGCGCTAAACAGTCCATCTTCACTATCTTCCGAAGAATGCCTCACTTTCGACCGCACATTCTATAAAGCATCAAGCTAGGCATTCTTCTCTCTCTGTAACTAGAGAGGTAGGCAAACCTGAGTTTAGAGCCACCTCGATTCGGGATGTCGGAACATCAACCGGAGTGGAAAATCCTCAAAATTTTTACACGTTATTTTGAGCCTCTTAACGGGCCACCAATTCAGCAGATTCTCTTCCATCGATCTAAATGCTACTCACATCATTCCTCATCCTTTTCCTCAACAAGACCAATACATGTTACATGAGCCATCTCTAATGGGGTGCTGTAACTCTTAAAGATATAACAAGAAATGAAACTATATGATTGGGAAGGAAAAACCCTAAAGAAGCGATTAATACTGTGTTACGTTGCTCATAAGAGTTAGCTCTCCTACCAGAAAGGGTTGGGTTGAAGTGAAGGCATAAGTTTTATGATCTGATGACAACTACTTAAGATAACTTATCCATAAGTTTGAAAGAAAATAACCATATCACGCCTAAGGAGCAATTTTGCATGTTATGTCAGTTAGCACGCGACCAGTTAGACAGACATAGTGAGCACACCAAAAAGTAGTTAGGTAAGGAATGAAAAACGGAACAGCTTACCTCCATACGGATATCTTGTTAGCAGCTCAGTTTCAGCAGCTCTCTGCATAACATATACAGACATGAGACGAAAGAACAAAAAGGTCACTTTCAGAGGTTCTCCAAATCCCATCCCCTCATTCAACCTACTTGAACAGTAAGCTACATCATTGGGTGCTGATTATTCCTCTTATTATGTCCTAGACTAATATTTTATTTTTTGTGACATTTGTCAGTGCAAGTCCTCCAAAATTGTTTACATCTGAGGTACCTTAAGTCGTGAAGAATCTTCTTACCTTTGCCTTTTCTTTTTGGAGTAAAGATGGGGAGTGGAAGCAAAATTGACATAACTGGTGTTGTAGTGTTCATTAGTTTACAAGTATGATTCCAGACAGGGGAAGACCCCTTGGGACTATCAACCAGCCCCAAACGTCTTTCTTAGACAGCCAATGTTCAAGTAGATAGGGAAATCACCCACCGAAAGAACAAGGAAAACAACTATAATTAGTCAATGATATCAACTACATACACCTGACCCTGATATATGTCTGCATTCATTAAACATGAGTAAGGAAAATATTATAACATACTACGCAAAATACCTTAGGATATTTGGTATTTATTATAGAACATTTAGTTACTTTATTAGTACGGGCAGTATTGCCTAATCATATTCTACATAGTCTAAGACTCATATATAAGGAGGCACAGTTGTAATGTCAATAATCAAGTTAATAGAAGGCTCTAATCTACTTCCACATGGTATCATAATCTCTGTGATACGGGTAGAATATCAAGTAACTTCTGCCAACTAGGGGGAGGACGTTTTTGCTTCTCTCTCCTCTTTCGCGGTTGGAATGCTTTCTTTTTCAGCAACAGGCTCCTCATCTGTTCTCTTCCGTGATTGATATTGCTCCTCTTTCTGGCGACCAGCGGCGCTACTCCTCCTTTTTCTAAGCGACCGATTCCCCTTCTCCATTCAACGAAATCATCTCTCAAATTTCCTCTCAACAACTGGCGCCCTCCAATATTTAGTGATTAGCACTCCTACTCTTTTTCTTTTGGCAATCGGCACCACTCTTTCCCTCTGACACTCGGCACGCTTTCCTACTGGTGCTATTCTGGTGGTGCCATGCATCTTCCCTACCATTATTTCGACAACAATTCTTTTACAGTGAGATCCCGGCAACAATTTCCATTTGTATATAAGCTAATTCAAAATGGTTTTCCACTTTGGTTTGAGGGGAATGTTGAATACTAACAGAATGTGTATGGAATAAAACATGTCCCGTCGAACATGAATAAAGGAAAGTACTATACACATTATATTGAATACCTCAGGATATTCTATATCTAATTATAAAATATTTACCTAGTTTATTTGCAAAGAGAATACTTACCATACCTAAGATTCTTATATTAAGGGCCCCTCTTTTAACAATTACTAATTAATCAACTCAACAGAAGAAGTTGTTTCTCTTAAGCAAAGTAGTAATTTCGAACTTTCACAGTATAGGCTAGGCAGATTTCCCTTCATGTCCGGGAGGGAACCTCAATCAGGCTAGGCTAGTCAACTTGAATGGTTGCAAAAGTATACACAATCCTTCATCAAAAGAATTGAACTAACCTCAAGCTGGCAACCCCAATTCATGTTGCCCATGTAACCAGTTCAGTGAAAATCGAGATAAACCCCCATGATTCTTTAAATCAGTAGACATCAATAAGTAACACAATTTATATTTTATAGTGATTATTGCAACCTCAGATGACATATTTACCTTGACCATAAGACACCCGTCCTAACTATGGTATAGTGATTACTGCAACCTTAGATACATATTTATCTTGACCATAAGACTCCCGTCCTAACTATGTTATCTTATATACTGTACATGGTATTGTACAAACATTAAGGTGCTAGCTTCAATCGAGCAAAATACAAATTATATAACCTTCCATGGAAGGACATCCAGTAAGTAGGCATAGTTCCATGCCAGCAGCTTACTTTGCTCTTCTTCTCAACAATGCTACAAATTATATAACCTTCCATGGAAGGACATCCAGTAAGTAGGCATAGTTCCATGCCAGCAGCTTACTTTGCTCTTCTTCTCAACAATGCTAGCCCCTGGTTCTGCTTCAGAAGTTGTACCAAATGACTAGTTCTGTAAATGTCACAATAACTCTATCATCAAAGTTATATCATATCAACACCTAAATACCGAGATGCATGAATCCATCCAAGCCCAACAAGTTCCTTAGAGGATATAAGTTTAGAAATCTAAATATTTCATTGCCACCTAACAGCTATTAGATGTCACTAGACTTCTAAGAGACCCTCGGAGAGGCTATTATCAGGAACCTTCCCAGAAAACCTGGTCGAAGATCTTATCAGGAACCGTCCTAGAAAACCTGGTCCAAGGATAGGACGAAGGTAATGGAAACATTACGCGCTCCCTTATAAATAATACATATATATAAAATCGTATATACCTATGTTTACTTGAATTTCATATGCGACACTCATAACCGAGTCCACAAAACAGCCTGGATGAAATTCCCGCATTATGTACTCAACCCTCCCATTGCAACTGAATATAACGGGCTCACAGACCACCATTAAGAGATGTAGTTTTGAAATGTTTAAAGCTGGACTAAAGAGAACAAAATAATAGTAAAATCTAATGTATGTTTCTAGAAAGGAAATTTATACTACGACCTTATACAACCATGGATCCAATTTGAAAAAAGGACCAAACAATTGAAGAATACCAGATAATTCACCAAAAATGAGAAGCTTTTCAGAAGGGAAAAAACAAGTTATTGACTTAAGATTCAGGATTGGCTCGGTTTAGGACTCCCAATAGCTCTTGGCATGATCTCGGCAGAAATTTCCTTGGACCACAACCCCCAAAAGCATAAATTTAAATCACCAAGGATAACATACCACACAATGTCCTTTACTGTTCTCTAAGTAGAACTGTAAAAGGTAACATCTTCTGCATACAATTAGTAACTTGTTTACATCAATCAAACGTATTGAGCTAATACCTTCCCCTCATAATAACCTTGTAGCACATAATTTGCAACACCAAAGTCTGCAGCAGAGATGTAAACAAATCTTTTAACTCCTGCACGCAGAAATAAAGCATATATTAACAACATCGCTTCCAGCACTCCAGCATCAACATCATATTATACCAATACAGCAGCAAGGCCAAATTTTCCTTTCTGTTTACATAAAAATGCATATTGCAGTTCTTCAGCAAAAGTACATTTTTAGTAATTTATCCAAAATTGACGCCTAAACAAGACAATCATCACGCAGACTGAAGATGTGCAAACTGATCAAATGCTCATATCGATTAAAGAGTCGAGTGGAGATATATTTTTTGATTTGATAAGAACAACATCAAATTATTGGAGTATTTACTAAGTACATCTATTGTAAACATATCCCCGGAATGTGTAAGAATTCCTAATGGTTAAATGATCTAAAAAAATCCCTCTGTAGTCTGTACCATTGTAGGTGGCAGTATTTGTTTATTAGTTTGTTCAAAAAAGAATGACCATTTCCTATATTAACTTTAAACATCCTATTTTACCCTTAATGGCATGCTTCTATAGTCATAGAAATCTCACGGCATATTTAAGAATTAAGACCACGAGTTCCAAAAGTCTCCCTTTCTTAAACTCCATATCCAATCAAACACCGCTAGATAAATTAAAATGAAGGCATTATCATACATTGGTATGGTATACAGGAGATGACAAATCTTACCATTCACAAGTACAGGTGATTAATTTGTGACCCTCTAAAAGCAGAACATACGGCCTAATCATTAGAGGTATGAAAAAAGAAGGTTACTAATAGGAGGAAGAGCACAAGCGGATGATTCCTTCTCGAACAGAATAAATCCATGAACAAACGCTTTCTAATCTTACTCGAGAAACCATTAACTACACAATGTAGTCCATTGTTTAACACCCGACACTGTGTCCAACACAAAGCAAGAGCTAGATCTACCTTGAAAATACACTGGGGAGCATACTCTAACCAGAATATAGCATACCACAACCGACTAATACATTTTCATAAACTCTGGTCATTCGTGTTAGACAATGTCTAATGGCCACTCATACTTGAAGATGAAGTGAGCAATACAAAAGTTCCAAAACAGAGATGTGCTCCTTTCGTCCCATTTATATTAAGGTTTTTAACTGGACCCACTTGTGGGATACACAGGGTATGTTGTTGTTGTTTAACTGGACCCGATGTTTAAGATGTTAATTAGACTTATGTATTATATTATTGATAGTAAATGAAAATATTAAAGTAATGATTGAATAGCTAGTTTGACTATAAAAATTGGAGTTTGAATATTAAATGACTCTGCATTCTTAACATGCTATTGAAGTAGTGTCAAAAAATATTATTAATGGAATGATGTCAAACATTTTTTTTATGTCCCAAGATGGGAAGAGTGCCATATAAATGGATGAAGGGGTTATAACTTTTTGCAATATGTCTATTGCAATGGTGTAATACAGAAATAGAAACAGATGGAAATGGCTTGCAACTTTTCCTGCACATCATGGATCAATTAGGACTTAACAAACATTTCACGCTTTCTACAAATCATTAATATGTAGTCTGCCATGATCAACTAATGTCTCAATTTTTTATGAAAAAAGTGATATATCATTAATGGGCATCAAGAAGATGCAAAGATTACAAAAGAGAGCACTTCTCAGCTCAAAAAAAAAAGACAAGAAAAACTATCACAGAACTAGCAAGCTGATGAATTCCAGGAAAGTATCAATATTGACTGAAAACTTTAGCTTTCAAATAAAGAGGCTAATTTTTAGGATTTCTAACGGTTATAAACAACTCAAATTTAGTCTACCATAATCGAATTGTTTGTCTCGAAAAAGCGCACTTCCAAAGTGAGAATGCAAAGAAACGAGGCATAACGAAAAGATTCGGTGAAGACAAGGGGAGAGAACTGGTTTCAAATACGTCTTGAGAATTGGGATGCGGTCATGGTATGATTTTGAAATTATTCACTTCTCTACGGTCAAAACTTTATTAAAAAAATGGAAATACTAAGAAAAGAAATTAAGTTCCCTTAGGCAGAAAGGGGAAGGCTCAAAATTTAAAAGTAGAAGGGGATGTCCAAACTAAAGGGACTTCTAGAAGATAAGTTATGTCGTTCTTATCTACTATTAAGGACACTAGGCAGAAGAAAGGAAAGTAAACTCATGAAATGAATGATCACGCCCATGAATATGCAGTACCTTTTCAAATTGTTGATAGTTGAGCCTATAGACGCACCACTTTTTCAGCTAACCACTTAGCTTCCCATCAACTATGCTATGAAAATTTAATCAATATATCCACCATTATGTTATCGGTGGCGTAATCACCACACCAAAGAGGATTAGGTTCATTTACATACACCAAAAACTATTTTCCTAACAAGGATTTGGGCGTTGAATTACATAGATCCAATTTTCCTCCTGCATACCTACATGGGCTTACGGGGTCCAGTCACTAAGATCCCCCATATCTCAACTCTACCTATCAAAAGAAAGTTGTACTTAAAAATATCAATCATTCTCACAACCCCCATTGGGATTTGTAAAAAAGAGGTGACAAGCTTGCTTACTGCAATATGCTCCTCAAAGGATAACAAAGACCCTTTCTAACTGTTCAACATCGCTTACAAATTCTGCAAACATCAGTCCTTACAGGTAGTTAACCTACTTTTACCTCCTAGAGGCACCCCTAAATAATAAAAATCCAGGTCAAAACAAAGCAATCAACTGTAGAAGCTGTGGTTTTATAACCAATGTGGATTCCCAATAGGCAAGACTTTAAATATTAAGGCCCCGGGAGAAAATTTAAAAAAAAAGGAACGTGAATTATCTTATAACTGTGGAAGGTGCTTTAATTGGTAGAAGGGGAAGGATTCCATCCATAGCAATTAATTAAAGACTTCAGAACATTATATTATTCTAACATTCAGGTAAAGTTATCTACATTTTATAACTAAGCTCCTCTTATGGCATTGAAATATCACATTTTCAAGGTTTTTTAAAAAACGTATAAAGCTGAATCTTGTACCAATATGGAGAGGTGCTTAAGTATAGCTAGCTAATACCTTCTTCTGAAGCAGCTCTGATGGCATTTATATTGGCTGTCCCATTTATTTTATACATGTATGAGTTAGAGCCAAAACCACCAACGCAAGAAATCTGCAAAACATTTTTGCCATCGCATAAGAGAGAAAACAACCAGTGCTATTAACTTCTCATATAAATAACATAAGAAGAAGCTGAGAACATAGTAGCTGTTCAGAAAGAGTTTCATGAGAATCATATTGAATCGGATCAGTAACTTTAAGGGAAAAAGTATGGACAAATATCTCAAAACCTAAGAGGAGGGCAAACTTACTTCACCGCTAAGTCTATTTAATTGAAGCTGTAAGAGATGAGAAATAGATAAGGCTATCCACCAGCACAGGTAAATTCAACTGTTTGTGAATGTTGTGAAGCTCTAAAGTAATGCCTATTCATTGTCAAACCACTAGAGATCCAACTTACTTCCCTTGGTCACATGGTGAAAATTCCAATTTTGAAAGTAATAAGATAGCAGAGATGAGGACTAGACTGGCACCAATTATACACCTGCATTAATTGGTCGAATTATTTCTATCAGTGTGCCCAATAACTAGCACAAGAGACAAAACTCTCACTCTGGTACAACCAATCTAACTGACTGCCTATTTGCATAATATATTTAACTTCCTTACACCCTATTAAACAGAGATACAAGAGATAGTCCCTTCAAAAGGTGGAGAATTAACTGTTCCTATGAATTAACGTGCACATAGCTAAGGAGAAGTTTCAATAAGAAAGAGAATCCATCAGCAACAGCCAACGGAATTATATCAGCGCTGAAACCCCTCGTGTGACATTCACTAAGAAGTTATGTATAAACTAGGTATAAAAGACACTATTGCATTCTGCAGATCATAATCAAATTAACTTTTGTGCACAACACAGGATCCAAAAAATCATTTGAATAAGGTTCAAGAACTCTCGGTCACATTAGCTGGACACACAACAAGATGCATGTTGATATGAGCTCGGGAGATTCAACTTTGAGTCAACTAAGACAGATCTACTCTAAACTACGATGTGCCTATTTTCTGCTTTTGATCATGTTTTAGAGGTTTTGATGTTTTTGCTCTACGCTCTCTCTCTCTCTACGCGACCCTCTCTCATTCTCTGCCCCAACAGTCACTGACCGACCGGCGAACAACAGAGCCGCCGGCGACCACCCACCCCAGCAAGGTAAGCCCCTCTGTCTCACCTCTCTCCTCTCATTTCCCTCTCTCTCTCCCCCCACCCCTACCCTCTCCGTTATTTCTTTCCTTTCTTTCCCCCTTTCCTCTTTTTCTTCTCCTCTCTTCGCCGACGGTCTCGCATGCGCCCCTCCCTCATCTCTCTCACCTCTCATCTTTCTCTCTCTCTCCCGCCACCCCTCTCCTCCCTATTCTTTCTTTCTCGTTTCTTATCTTTCTTCCGTTCTCACCACCAGCGGCCTCGCCGGTGCCGGTTTCATCTCCGTACCCTTGAATTTTGTCCCTCCCTCTCGTTCCCCAACCCTATGTGTGTGTGTGCGTGTTTTTGTGTTTTGTTTGTGATCCGTCACGTTTCTGGCCAGATTTGTACCGCTGGTGGTTACTCCCTTGAACCGGACTCACCCCACCGAGTCCTAAGCCGCTTCAGAGGTGACCAACAACCCCGGGCAGCTCTTCGACAACCTCCACCGGATTCATCACCTCCGACAACTATCACGATGTCATCCATAAACTAGGTTCTACGTTCTTGTTTTGTACATTCCTTTTTCTATATACTTTGTGAGACATGTTGTTTTGTTCCTAGTGTGATCTTGTTAGTGTGATCTTGTTTTGTTTGATGCATAAAAAATATTCATATATTTCTCATAGCTAATAATATATCTTTCCTGATGAAATAAATAAATATTATGCTGAAAACTCATATTTTCTAACACGTATTAGAGGAAGAAAAATTACCATAGACGAAGACAAAATATGGAACTCTAGAGAAAAATAATGGAATGAAGAAAATGGAAGAACAAGCTCGATGCATCTGCGGGACACGACAAAGAATCAAAAAAGAGAAGAAATGAAGTCATAGATTCATCTAAGCCTTAACTCAGGATTCATCTAGGCCGTAACTCAAGATCCATATGACTTACAATCCTATAAATACACTAGCAAGGTTAAGAGAAAACATCAAGTATTACGGAGTAAACATTGTTATCTTGGTCTCTCACTCTCTTTCACTTGAGTTTTCTTCTAGAATTTTATGTTGCAAGTAAAAGATAATACTTTTTCAAGAGTTCATCTTTCTTGTCTTTTTAAGATCAAATGCTTCATATATTATTATAGTTTCATATGTGCTTGTCATGCAAATTTTTATTTCAAATCTATTATGTACCAGAATGATAGATTGCAGTTATTATTGTCACATTCATCTGTTTTATTTCTTAATTATTCTTGCATAAATTTTATAATTATCACGAAGCAAAAGTGATAGAAATTTATAACTATCTATTGTTCCGAATCTTCAATCATGCTTCTTTTAAATCTAATCCTCAAGGAGAAATTGACTCAAGCAAGGCGACTAATTCAAAAATCTTTATCCTATTTCTTTCAATACTAATTGTCAAGAAGGGAATGACTCAATTAAGACTAATGATTCACTGAAAATAATCTCAAGAAGTTTTACTAATTTTAGTACAATTCAGGCCAGAACATTGTTCAGTTTTTACCGTCACTAGATATCAATTAATTAATATATATAACCTCATGGATGGATATTAATTGATTGTTTTAGAGTGATTAAATATAACTGTATTAGCAATAAGCAATTATTCTTCGGCAAAGTATATGTGAAACTGAATAGTTTTATAATAACATTATCAAGTGAATTCAATGACTCCCAACTCTTCTTAAATAAAAATCTTCCGGAAATTGTTTGATATTGTTTAAGTAAATTTATAATTCTAAAATCCTACTCTCCTTTCACCAATTAGATTCTCTCAGATAGTAGCTAAAATACCAATAAATTTGTAGCATAGATCTTCTAATCTATGTGGGAAGTTATCATAAACCATATTATAATCTGACAGAGTACGAGCCATAATTTTCTATACGCCAGAAGCTCGTCAATTTTTTTGGTGCCGTTGCCAGGAAAAGAAGAAGTGAGCTAAGGATGAAAATCAACTGGAAATGGAATTTTTTTGTGGCTTAAACTATGAAGATGGTTACTTTTGTACCTTGCCTTAAAGAGTGGACCCCCACGTTTATTTATAAGAAAAAGACAATCAGTGAAGATCTTGAGAAGTACAGATGCATCGGGCCTTTTGCTAAATGTATCCTGAATGTTTCTTTATTATTTTGTTCTTTTCTTTAAAAAAATTATTAGTTGTACTATATTGTGTCTGATGCCTTCAAAAAATGTAACTTGAACCATTCTTGTGACATTCTTTGGTTAAGTCAAATCACGAGAATTCAGGAGCACAGGTACATCAGACTCTTTGTGATTTCCGAAGTTTATTATTGTTCCTAATATATTTATTTTCTATGAATGGGAAAGAGAATGACCGCATGATGCCTTCGATAGTTGTAATATGCACTTCTCAAGCTTACTACAAGAAGACAACTAGAATTAGCACATGTTTCTTCTTCTTTCTTTTTTTTAAGTTTTAAAATACTTCTGTTTACAATGTAGTCTATTACTATATTCATTTAATATATGTACTTTCCGTACACATCAATTTCCTTAAAATACCAATACATATAATATTTTGTTGCTTAAATTATGTGAGACATGTTGCTTTGTTCCTAATGTGTTATTGTTCTGTTGCACTCTATTTTCAATATATTCTGTTGAAACTTGTTGCTTTGTTCCTGATGTGTTCTTGTTTTGTTACATTCCGTTTTCAATATTCCGTCACCTATTGCTTTGCCTCTAGTGCGCTCTTCATAGTCATTGTCCTCTAATGGTGGTTAATCTGTCTAGCTCATTTGTATTTGTTTGCAGAGCTTTTTAGCTTTCTTTAGGGTACTTAGTCTCACATACCTTACTGCGACTATCATTCCTAGTGTCCCTACTTTTGTGCATTTTAGTTCGAACTACTTGCATTGTTTTTAAGTTCGATGCTACTTCTGTGGTAATTCATCCTTAATGTGTATCTGATTATAGTGGTTGTACCGAACTATGGAACGGTAAGGTAATGTCCTCGGGAGTTGGGTCTTGGAACATAAGGACTTTGACGGGAAAGTCTACAGAGTCAGCGAAGATTCTCCATAAGAGGAAGATCAATATAGCTTGTCCCCAGGAGACTAGATGGGTGGGAGATAAGGCATGGGATGCAGATAGGTTTAAGCTTTGGTACTTTGGACGCGTGGGGGGCAAGAACGGGATAAGTATTTTGGTTGATAGGGACCTCGAGAGCTAGTAGTGGAGGCTACGAGGTTAACGACAGACAGATGGGCATTAAGCTAGTTGTCGGGGTTTTACTTTTGAGTAGTACGAACGCACCTCAAGTGGGCTTGGACGAGAGGTCAAAAGGCGTTTCTGGGAGGATTTAGACAAGGTTGTGCGTGGTATTCCGCACACTGAGAAGCTTTTCATAGGATGGGATTTGAATGGCTACATTAGGGGGACGTCTGGGGCTACAATGACGTGCATGGCGGCTTCTGTTTTGGAGTTAGATATGAAGGTGGTACTTCACTGCTGAATTTTGCTAATTTGCTTTTGATAGGGTGATAGCTAACTCTAGATTCCCTAAGAAGGAGGAGCACTTGGTCACCTTTCAGACTTCGACGGCCATGACTCAGATTGATTATCTACTCTTCAAGAAGTCTGATAAAAGGTCTGTGCGCAAACTGCAAGGTCATCCTGAGTGAGAACCTTACGTCTCAGCATAGGCTTTTGGTCATGGACTTAGAGATCATGAGGAAGCGAAGAAAGAGGGTTGTGTTTGGTCTATCTAGGATCAAGTGGGGAGCTTTGACTAAAGACAGAGCACAAAAGTTAGCAGATAAGTTGCTTGCTATGAGAGCATGAGCATGGAAGAGTAGTGGGGACACGAGTGGTATGTGGACTGCGACTGCGAATTGCATTAGGGAGGCTACTTGAGAGATATTGGGTTCTCGAAGGGCTCATCCAGAAGGGATTGGTCGTGGAGTACTGAGGTTCAAGGGAAAGTGGAAGCCAAGAAAGCGGCATATCTGAAGTTTCGGGAGAGCGTGGACGAGGAGGTGAAGAGGACGAATAGGGAGCAGAATAAGATGGCCAAGAAGGAAGCGAAGTTAGCAGTTACCGCGGCCAAAGGAGGGGATAAGAAGTTGTACCGCATCAAGGACAAAAAAGGCAGAGTTTTCTTGGATGAGGCACTAATTTGACAAAGATGGTAGACTTACTTCTATTGACTCTTGAACGAAGAGGGGGATAGGAACATTCAGCTAGGTGACTTAAAACACACTATGAGTCGTCGGGACATTGGGTATTGTAGGCATATCAGAGTCGAGGAAGTTGAGGGGGCTACGCGTAAGATGAGCAGGAGTAAAGCAACCAGTCCAGAGTCCAGATGAGATCCCGGTGGAATTTTGGAAGAGCGTAAGTAGGGCGGGCTTGGAGTGACTCACTAGGTTACTTAATGTCATTTTTAGGATGAAGCACATGCCCGAAGAATAGAGATGGAGTAGGATGGTCCCGCTGTATAAGAACAATGGTGATATCCAAAATTGTAACAACTACTGAGACATCAAGTTACTAAGCCATACTATGAAAGTTCGGGAGAGGGTGGTGAAGCTGAGATGGAGTAGGATTGTGACTGTTTCTGAAAACTAGTTCGGATTTATGGCAGGACGTTCGACTACAGAAGCTATTCATCTTGTTAGGAGGTTGATAGAGCAGTATAGGGAATGGAAGAGGGATTTACATATATTTGGACGTCAGAGGTGTTCATGTTGCATACATTAGGGCTATTAAGGATATGTATGATAGGGTAAAGACTTGAGTGAGGACCATGGGAGGGAACTCAGAACACTTCCGAGTTAAGATAGGGCTGCACCAGGGGTCAACCCTTAGTCCATTTTTATTTGCCTTGGCGATCGACGCACTCACGCGCCACATACAAGGGGAGGTGTCGTGGTGCATGTCATTTGCAAATGACATTGTTCTGATTGACGAGACGCGAAGCAGTGTTAACAAGAAGTTAGATATTTGGAGGCAGACCCAGGAGTTTCAGAGTTTCAAGTTGAGCAAGACCAAGACAGAATAATTGGAGTGCAAGTTCAGTGGTGTGACCCAGGTAGTGAATGAAGACGCGAGGCTTGATTCGCAAGTCATCCCTAGGAATGACCGTTTTAAATACCTTAGGTCAGTTATACTAGGGAATGGTGAAATGGACAAGGATGCCACATACCGTATTGGGCTGTTCTGTGTGATAATAACGTGCAACCAAAACTTAAAGGTAAGTTCTATACGGTGGTGGTCAAACCGACTATGCTGTATGGGGCGGAGTGTGGCCAGTCAAGAACTTCCATATCCAAAAGATGAAGGTGGTTGAAATGAGTATGTTGAGATGGATGTACAGGCATACCAGATTAAATAAAATTAATAATGAAGTTATTCGGGATAAGCTGGGCGTGGCTCCTGTGAAGGACAAGATGCGGGAAGCGAGACATGGATGGTTCTGGCATGTGAGGATGAGAGTTACAGATGAACTCGTGAGGAGGTGTGAGAGGTTGCCCCTAGAAGGCCCAAGGAGAAGTAGAGGCAGACCGAAGAAGTATTGGGGAGAGGTGATTAGGCAAAATATGGCGTTGCTCATAACCATGGATAGAAAGGTGTGGAGGTTAAAATTAAATGCAAAGGGTTAGAATAGGTGGTAGCCGAGCATTGTCCTTATCTGTATCAGTATCTTTAGTACATGATTTAGTGTTATTTGTGTATTTTCGTATTCCTTGACTTTTGTGATTGTTGCTTTCGTTTCAACTTTCTAATTGCAGTACCTAGTGTTACTTTTGTATTTTTGTTTCAGTTTTCTAATTTGTGTGCTTGTTGTTGCCCTTCCTTTTATCTTTCATGGCCGAGGGTCTACCGGAAACAACATCTCTCCCTTCTTGAAGGTAGGGTTTAGGTCTGCGTACACACTACCCTCACCAGACCCTAGTTGTGGGATTACACTGGATTAGTTGTTATTGTTGTCACAGTCAAAGTCAAAGGTTTCTTGGTGGCAAGATCGGTTGCCTTCTCGTTGTAGTTGAGTGAACATTCCATTTGACAGCCTTGAGGCTTGTGGAGACCTTTGTAAGGTTCTCTTTAGGAATTTGCCTTTTTGTTCTACTTGGAGACAAAGTTTGGATGTCTTTAGTGGTAAGCTGTCTACTTTGATTTACCTACACCTCTGATTCTTCTTCTTTTTTATATTTGATTCATTGCATCTTTGAGCATTGAACAAGGATTCAACTTCATATACTTGAATTTTGGGTTCATCAATTTCAAGGATTCAATCCTCCTATCTTTCCATCTTCTAACTTAAAAGTCTTCTGCCATCCCTGCTCGCATCATAAGTTACCAAAAGAAAGCTAATTCTGACCGAAATTACCAAAAGGAAGCTATTTGTTTTCAGTAGATTTTGGCCATGGTTTAATTGTTCTTAGCACAAACTCCTAAGATTTCCGGTTAAAATAAAAAGAAACAAATTAGCATATTTCACCAAAAAAATTCTTCAGAAATTACCACAGATTAGCATCTTTCTCCATAAAAATGATTTTTCAGAAATACCACAACCTAACCACGCATCTTGTAAAGAAATTTAAACCTACTATCTTTCCTTTTTAAGAAAAGGAAATAGCCTTCAAATCTACTATTGTTTTTTAAGAGAAGGAAAGAGCCTTCAAATATCGCAGTCAACAACTTTCTTGGAGGGGTCACTGACTAAGATAAGAGAATCTTGCCACAAAACACCGGAACTTTCAAATGATCCACCCCCTCTATCACCCGAAAAGAACAGACAAACAGAGACAACAAAAGATACGTAGTAGCATTTCTGCTTCAGTGTGCTTTAAACTCCAGTAAGATTCCAGAGAGCAAATATGGTAAAATGCAGGGTTAAAGGCAGTACATACAACTGAAGTTACTCCCTTGAGTGCATCCTTCCATGAATCAGTTGAAAGTAGGTTTCCTATCAGCAGGAGGAAATGCATAAATACCAATCAGAATCAATACAAAAGGAGAGCAAAAGTAGTTGCACAATGAGAATAGACAAACCTTGATGCCAAATAATATTGTTAGCCCAAGAATCTTGTATGGATGACCTTCCTGTTCTACAAAATAAAACAACAACTATGAGTCATTCCAGAAATCAAAGTAGGGATCGTTTATATGAATCCTTATTTCTCCATTTAACCTCAACTCATGTCATCATCATATCAAATACAATAAAAGTTGAGTTATCATCATATCAAATACAATAAACACGAAAACTAAGTTAAAAATAGTTAAAAATACTAATAATAATAATAATAATAATAATTAATAATAATAATAATAATAATAATAATAATAATGATGATAGAAGTTCTCTAACAAGACTAATAACCCGTTTGGCCAATGCTTTTCCAAAGCCAAAAGCACTTTTTTCAAAAAAAAGTATTTTTTTTCAAAGTTGAAGTGTTTGGTCGAGCTTTTAAAAGAAAAAAGAAAATGTTTTTGAGTAGAAGCAGAAGCAGTTTTAGAGAAGCAGAAAAAAGTGGCTTCCCCCAAAAGCACATTTCTGAAAAACACTTTGAGAAAAATACACTTAGGAGCACTTTTTAAAAGCTTGGTCAAACACTAATTTTTGCTCAAAAGTACTTTTGAAATTAATCGGCCACACACAAACTGCTTCTCACCAGAAGTACTTTGAGATAAAGCACTTAGCAAATAAGTTGATTTTAGAAGCTTGGCCATACATGCTATAAAACTTATTCACAACTAGTAGATATCATCTATATGGATCGTCTCCTCGATTGTGCTCTATAGCTAAGTCTGCATTGATTCCAAGAGGTTGTAGGTCTTTCGAGTCTCTCCACGTGATTTTAGGTCTACCCCTTCCCTTTAACACCTTCACTCACCAATAATTTCGCACCGACATGTCGACGCATCTGTAGGTCGACACGTGACCTACAGATAGGAACCCTAATAAAAATCTGCCAACTAGAGAAGCAGCCAAGGGGACCTTAGAAGAATATAATAGATAATAGAAGACACAACCGGACACTCTTAGATTGCCCCACACACTTTGATTGAGTCCGAAACTATCTTAAGCACATTTATATTACATATAGCGGCCATGCACAATGAACTTAAAAATAAAAAATTCATGATATGCATCCTTTTTCAATGACATAAGGAAACAAAAAGGGGAAGGAAAAAGAACCTACGAAACATTGTGCCTAATATTGAGAGGCATTATAGACAAAATCGTTTCCTCTAAATGATCATAAGCAACTTGCATTTCCTCTGCAAGATAATTCCTCTTTTGTTTTGCTATTGGATCAACAAAAAGGGGAAAGAAAAAAGAACCTACAAAATCTTGTGCCTAATATTGAGAGGCATTATAGACAAAACCTTTTCCCCTACATGATTATAAACAACTTGCATTTATTTTGCAAGATAATGAATCCTCTTCAGTTTTCTATTGGATACACAAAGACTCCTTCACGAGAGAGAATTCATACAAGAGGAATGCACATTAAGATAGAATGATCAAAACAATTTAACTTTAATGCAACAGCCACTCTGCATTAAGCTCATCAAAGCATTACAAGCGAACTTAAATTCGAGTTGATGGGTAAAGAGTACTTATGTACATGTGAACATTTTTGTATGTAAATAAACTCCTACGATTTGAAGAATCTACCCTCTAAAGATTTGCAAGTGACTTAGAGAGATTGGAGTAGTGCCACATACCAAGCTATATAATTTTATACTAGCAAGTGGAAGGATGCCAGACAAGTGGAGCAAACTTATTGAGCTATACAATGAAAATGTGGTAAATAATGACAATGCTTAGATTTAGAGCCAGAAACAATTTGGATTTATGCTTACTATAAGCATTGTTAAAAGGCAAAAAGCTCTAAAAAGCGCTTTTAGGTCTATTTGGGCTTTAAGCGAAAAGCGACTTAAAGTATGGGCTTTGGTTAAAAAGGCGCAATGAAGAAAATAAATTAAAATTTATATGTAATTCAGGAACAAAGTACACTTATTTTCTGATTATAGTTGTCGTTTAGTGCCTCTTGATTCAAGAGAGAACTCATAGGCAATGAGGTGCACGCCTTAGTGCGTTGCCTTACACTGAAGCGCAACTAAAGCTAGGCGAAGCGTCCTCCTTTAGCTTTTTTGAGCTTCAGGATTAAGCGCGCCTTAGATGAGTTTTGACAATACTGCTTGCTATCTGATGCTCTGATTCTTGCTAAAAGATGAAAATTATAAGGAGCAAAAAATGGATCTAGACATGATATTCATTGACCCGGAGGAAAATATATGAAAGGGGATCAAAAGGCTGCTTCTGTTAGGATTTCATAACAACTAAATTCATATTAAATATATGAATCTCATAAAAAGGGTAAGTATGAAGGTACAGCCACATTAGTGGTAGGATAAACAAAGAAATTCTTCTAATCGTTCATACCAAGGATTTGTATTGAGCGCCTACATTGTTACTCTAGTTATGGATGAGCTAGCTAACAATATACAAGATAGAGTCCCACATTGTATACTATTTGCAGACAGTATTATATTAGTCGAAACTAGCAAGGATGTCAAGCAAAACTTGAACTATAGAGAAGCACTCTAGAGAGTAGAGATTTTAGGAAAATTAGAAATAAAACTGAATACATACTATAAATTTTGGCAATATAAGTGAATGAAGATGAGGTGAGGTTATACAGAAACAATTCAGATATCTAGACTCACCTCACACTGCAAAGTTTTCATACTCTTCTTTTGTTGTTTGTTCATATTGCAACTTCTCATGTTCTTCTGTCTTTCTTAATATGTTTTCCTTTCCTTATCTCTTTCATCTAGGTCTTTAAAGGGTAGGGAGATGGTTTAGATCAGAGCCGGCTAGAGGGTAAAGCCAATGAAGCAATGTCTTTAGGCCCCCAAATTATTAGGGCCCCATTTTTTAATTAATAATAGGTTAATTCTATGGTAATTTTATATATAATATGTTGAATATTTATGGTCAAAAGTACAAAAATTTTATAAAAAAGATAGAGAATTATTTAGCCAATATGATTTATGTTGACTTATAATTAATTTACCTAGTAACAGTAATATTCTTCTTCTTCTTTCTCATAATAAAACTTGTATTTTATATTCTTTTCTTTTTCTTCTTACTAAGTTGTCTATTCACCACAAATTAAGGAATGAAAAATAGTAAAAACTTAACTGCATCGAATGTGTATAGCAAGCCAATGAATGTAATATGAATGTCTTCTATTTACAATTTTTAACTCGTAACCATGGTTGAGTAATATTTTTACTTTGATTTGTTGATTCTAAAATTGTGGGCAATGAAACTAAAATAGGAAAGAAGTACTCTCTTTCCTCTCTCTTCTCTCTCGTCTCGCCTGCTCTCACAACGGTCCCCTCCCCAGCCCTAACGGTCAACTCCTCTCTCCCCCCTCCCCACACCCTGCCCACCCTCCTCTGGCGACCTCAGCCAACTCCGACGACCAGAGCCGGCGCTCCCCCGGTAAGCTCCCCCCTCCCTCTCTCTCTCTCCTCTCTTTCTCTCTCTGCTCTCTTATTCCCCCACCTCCGCCCCGCCACCCCAGCCCCCCTTCTCCCGTTTTCCTCCCCCCCCCCCACTCTCTAACTCCAGCGACTGCGCCAGTAAACCCCTCCGGTAAGCTCCCCCTCTCTCTCGTCCACTCACCTCTATATCCGGTTCCCCCGTCCTTCCACTCCACCTCCATTTCCGGCAGCCCCACCCCCTCTCTTTCTCGATTCAGCTAGCCCTTCCCCACCCCCCTTCCCCACGTTTTTGTGGGGTTGTGTGTTTGTGATTTTCAGGTACTAGCTGCGGCGGACGCGGCGAGCTTGCGGCGTTTGGGAGTGAAGAGCGTAGCGGCACCGAACGGAACGAGCAAGAGTTGGCAATATTTGACCTCAGGCGTATCAAAGCTTACTTCCACGTTTTTTAGCATCGGGAGTTGGTACCTCCCGCTCTCTGGTTTACTCTGCTCATCTTCTGCGTATTCTAGCTAGCACCCTTTTTTTGTTTTTTGCTAGACTTCATGTGTGCACTACTATTTTTTGTTAGTCGGTGGTGGGATAATGGCCGTGGCGGGTAATGGTACTGTAAGGTCATGTCCTCGGAGGATGGGGGTGGTGGTGGGGGTGAGCAGGGGATCAGGGAGCGGTTCTGGGGGTGGGGCGGGAGGCAAGGGTGGGAATGGGATAGCGGATGTTCATAGATTGAGGATTGGGTCGTGGAACATAGGCACACTGACAGGTAAGTCCATGGAGTTGGCTAAGATTCTTCATAAGAGGAGGGTCAGCATAGCGTGTGTGCGGGAGACTAGGTGGAAAGGGACGAAGGCGTGGAATGTGGACGGGTTCAAGCTGTGGTACTCTGGGTCGTGAGGGGTAAGAATGGAGTGGATATCATGGTGGATAGTGATCTTAGGAAGTCTGTAGTTGAGGTTAGGCGAGTGAATGATAGGTTGATGTCTATTAAAGTGGTAATTGGTGGTTGCGTCCTCAATATCATCAGCACCTACGCACCGCAAGCAGGATGAGATGAGGAGGTTAAGAGGCACTTTTGGGAGCGCTTGGACGAGTTGGTGAGAAGTCCCCAATCTGAGAAATAGTTACTGGAAGTGATTTTAATGGTCATATTGGGACTGATGCGGGTGGCTATGGCCTTGGGATTAGGAACGGAGGAGGCACTTCGCTGCTTGATTTCGCCAGGGCTTTTGAACTTGTGATCGCGAACTCGGCATTCCCGAAGAGAGAGGAGCATCTGGTTACTTTTAAGAGTTCGGCGGCAATGACGCAGATTGACTACCTCCTCCTCAGAAGGAGAGATAGAGGGTTGTGCAAGGATTGTAACGTTATCCCGGAGAGTCCCTTTCGACCCTCCATAGACTCCTAGTGCCCAGGTCGGCCGCGGATTAGATGAGGAGCTTTGTCAGATGGGAAAGCCCAAGAGTTGGAGAGGAGTTTAGTTGAGGGTGAAGCTTGGAGATGTTCTAGGGAAGCGGACGCTATATGGTCAGAGACGGCGGACCTGTTAGGGAGGCAACGCGTGATGTGCTCGGGCTATTCAGGCAAACATCAAGGTGACGGGTGGTGGAACGATGTTGTCCAAGGTAAAGTGGACGTGAAGAAAGCGGCGTTGCTAAGTTGGCAGGGAGCACAAGCGAGGAGGAAAGTAGAGCGAACAGGGAGAGCTACAAGGTGCCGAGGAAGGAAGCGAAGATGGCGGTCACGGAAGCTAAAAATACGGCGTTTGATCGCATGTATGAGAAATTGGGGGAGAAAGGCGGGGACAAGAAGTTATTCAGGCTGGCTAAAGTGAGGGAGAGGAAGGCGCGGGATCTAGACCAAGTTAGGCGCATCAAGGATGAGGATGGTAGAGTCCTGGGGGAATCCCAAATCAAGAAGAGGTGGCAGGCGTACTTTCGAGACCTGCTTAACGAGGAAGCGGATCGAGACTTAGAGTTAGGGGAGTTCGGGAATTCAGGGAGTCATAGAGACCTTGGGTACTACAGGCGCATAAGGGTGGGGGAGGTCGTGGGGCTCTGCGTAGGATGAGTAGGGATCGTGCGACGGGGCCAGACGAGATCCCGGTGGAGTTCTGGAAGAGCATGGGTAGGGAAGGAGTGGAGTGGCTGTGAAGGTTGTTCAATGTGATATTCAAGACTAAGAGGATGCCGGAGGAATGGAGGTGGAGCATAATGGTGCCCTTGTATAAGAACAAAGGGGATATCCAGTGTTGTAACAACTATAGGAGTATCAAATTGCTAAGTCACACCATGAAAGACTGGGAGCGGGTGGTGGAGGCGAGGGTGAGGGAGATGACGTCTATCTCCGTAAACCAGTTCGGCTTCATGGCGGGCCGTTCCACAACAGAAGCTATTCACCTTGTCAGGAGATTGGTGGAACAGTTCAGGGATAAGAAGAAGGATCTCCACATGGTGTTTATCGACTTGGAGAAAGCGTACGACAAGGTCCCAAAGGAGGTGCTATGGAGGTGCCTGGAAGCGCAGAGCGTGCCGGAAGCCTACATCATAGTAATCAAGGACATGTACGATGGAGCTAAGACTAGGGTTAGGACGGTGGGTGGCGACTCTAACCATTTCCCGGTGGTTATGGGACTCCATCAAGGATCTACGCTTAACCCTCTCTTATTTGCTTTGGTAATGCATGCTCTGCCTCTCCATATTCAAGGGGATGTGCCATGGTGTATGCTATTTGCTGATGACATAGTCTTGATAGACGAGACGAGGTTCAGGGTCAACGAGAGGTTGGAGGTCTGGAAGCAGACCCTCGAGTCTAAGGGTTTCAGACTGAGTAGGTCAAAGACAGAATATCTGGAGTGTAAGTTTAGCGCAGAGTCGAGCGAACATGAAGTAGGCGGGGTCGTGAAGCTTGGATCTCAGGCCATTGCCAAGAGGGACAGTTTCAGATATCTTAGGTCGGTGATTCAGGGGGACGGAGAGATCGACGGGGATGTCACTCACCTTATAAGGGAAGGGTGGTCGAAATGGAAGCTTGCATCAGGAGTCTTGTGTGACAAGAAAGTGCCACAGAAACTCAAGGGGAAGTTTTATCGAGCTGTGGTTAGACCGGCCATGTTGTATGGGGCGGAGTGCTAGCCGGTGAAGAAATCTCAAGTTCAGAGAATGAAGGTTGCGGAGATGAGAATGCTTAGGTGGATGTGCGGGCTACCAGGTTAGATAAGATTAAGAATGAAGTTATTCGAAAAAAGCAGGGGTGGCCCCGGTGGATGAGAAGTTGCGGGAGGCGAGGCTCAGGTGGTTTGTGCATGTGCGGAGGAGAAGCCCAAATGCTCCGGTGAGGAGCTGTGAGCGGTTGGCGGTGGTTGGCGCGAGTCGTGGCAGAGGGAAGCCAAAAAAGTATTAGGAAGAGGTGATTAGGCATGACATCGCTAGTTTGCGGATTTCCGAGGACATGGCCCCTGATAGGAGAGTCTGGAAGTCTAGCATCAGGGTTGTAGGATAGAGGCTTTTAGAAATTCTCGCAATTCCCTCTCGGGGCTGGGCGGGGATTGGTGGGGCTCTCTATAGATGGTCCAGTGTGCCCTTTTGGTAGTTAGTAGTCGTTGTTATTGCATTCCATTTTATTTACTAAATGTGGCAATATTTACATCTGTGGATGTCCTTTCACTTCTATTTTTGTTTCTCTCCCTTTTGCATGCCATGTTATTTATGGTCTATGTTTACATAATTATGTATTGTGATCTCTGCTGGTTACTAATGCTCTTTTGTTTTTGTTTTGTTTTTGTTTTATTTCTTTCTTTATCTAAGCCGAGGATCGATTGGAAACAGCCTCTCTACCCTTTCGGGTGGGGGTAAGGTCTGCGTACATATTACCCTCCCCAGACCCCACCCTGTGGGAATATACTGGGTAGTTGTTGTTGTTGATTTGTTGATTCTTAAGGTTAAATGTTTAATTAGGTGCAAATTACCAGAGCGGATGACATTTTACGGATGAACAATGAATAAATTAGGATTGCTTCTTTTTAATTCTTTCAGCATTGCAGCAAAAATGAAATTTTATTCTGATATATTGAGTTATGGATTTCTAAAATCAAATTCTATTGTTTTGACTTTCTATTAATTTCCTTTAAATTTGAAATTTAGTATTTTTACATTTTTACTTCATAGTAGTATATTTCTTTACTATTATTATTTATCAGAACTTTCATATGTCAACTATAAAGTATGAGTCTTGTTACATTATGATTTTTTTTAAGTTTAGGCCTCCAATGGTCTTGAGCCGCCTCTGGTTTAGATGCGTGGAAGCAGGGAGAAGGTAAACTAATCTGAACAATGTGAACTATAGGAAGGTGGGATGCCAATATGATTTTGTTTTCCCTTTTCCCTGTAACGCAATATCCTTTACGCTAGTCAAAGAGCCAATCCTGCTCAACCAGCATGGGCAATGCTTAGTTCAGGTGCCTTCCAGTTGGTAAAATAACCGTTTCGGATGTTCAAAACGTAATGTGTCAAGTCATCTTAGATATGCAAATGCTCAATTGGAAAAGAAAGAGCCCGTGGAGAACTCAATATAATATTCAAATGACAGGCTCACTAATAGCCTGTCAAATCACACCTTCACAGCTGGAGCTAACCAAAACAAAAGGGACAAACTCTGCGAAACCTAGAAGTATGCGACAAGACAGTTCTTAAAGAAATATTCATGCTCCAGTGTAGAAGACATACATAACTAACTGACACAGTGGAAGTGAAGCAACATACCTACTAAGACTAGCAACTGTAAGACCACGATCCAGAGCTTCTTTGCAGACATGTGAGCCGACAAATCCATTTCCACCAAGCACAAGTAACTAAAGTGAAAGTTTAAAGAGTCACTTCAAATGAGCAAGTGCAAGCAATAACATACGATATCGACATAGTCCTGATAAAACTTTAAAAAGTCAACACCTTCTCTGTTGGGGGTGGAGGCATATTTACTGTTTCTGCCTCCTCAACATTAAAGGAGTCATCTCTTTTATCGGATTCGGTCGCTTTCTCAACTTTAAAGGGCTCATCTGTTTTATTGGATTCCGATGACAAAAACCGAACATTTCTGGATGAGGCAACACTCCTGTTTAAAAAATTGTAAATCAGCAAAGCTAGAAAAACATATTTTCTCCCAATGATTAAAATTATACCTCTTTACAACACAAGAAATTAACGGTTTCCCAGTATAATTAAGAATAAAGAAACAATGAGAAAAGAAGTCAAATCACCAAATGCACAATCCTCAAGGTGTAAAGATAGTCTACTGATATCTAAACAAAAATAATATCAAGACCAGCGAAAATATTAAAACAGAAGTTCAAGGAATAATATGGAGGTAAAGGGATACTCAGAATTGTATGTGCAACGGAAATAAACTGTTTTCGATGTTGTAGTCTAATTTATCTATAAATAACTTGGAAACTCAAGAACACGTCCCATATTTCAACTACACCTTCAATATTGTGGTGTCTTTTTTTATTGTTAAAAGCATTTGCGTCATCTTGCAGGAAAAATATCTCTTCAGCTGTGCATATAATGCACAAACGGAATTCTTTTTTTTAAACTTCCAAAACCAATGCATTTAATCAGGCGAATCTACCAAATGCTCAGGCGATATATACGAATGTTTTAGCTTATTTGCTTAATATTTGCTCATACAGTAATCTTCCTTCCATCTTTTTAGATTTAAAACATCTTATCAGGCAAAATATTTGTTTAACTCAATTAAAATCCTGGAGATCAGCCGTAGAGCAAAATATTTGTTTAACTCAATTAAAATCCTGGAGATCAGCCGTAGACGCATTATATTTGAAAATTCAAAGTCCTTATGATGTATTACAGCCACTGTTACACATTCCCATAGTTTTCCTTTCGCCGCAGAAATACTAATGATGTGACTTTGCAAGAAACTAACAGGAGAACAAAGAAAAGAACATTGCAAACTAACACCAGGAGAATATTGGGGTCGTTTGGATACAAGGATAAGGGATTACAACCCGGGGAAAAATGCTACTTTTATCTTACGTTCAGTAGAATTCTTTTAATTCCGGGATTGTTTATACACTCTATGAGGGATTACAATCCCAGGATTATACCACGGAAAAAAACAACAAAATGACACATTGCCATTCTCCCAAGCTTTTCTCTCAAAGTCTTTTAAGAAAGTCAAGGTAAAATTTGAAATAGAGGTTTATCCAAGTTTATCTAGTTTACATCAAACAATGTTTTATATGATATCCTGTATACCTCATTTTTAGTCCAATGAACTAAACATCTGCTAAGTGTCTACCAAATAATGGCATCATTATTTTATCCCACACTATAGTCTCGCATTATAATCCAAGTATAACTTGTTCACATATCAAACGACCCCTAAAGAAATTGTTCCTTAATTGATAAACAAGACATAACAACAAATTGTCCAAACGAAGACTTGCATCTTCAATTAATCTATCTAAAGAATAAGAAACAAATGTCAATAAATATAATGATCATCATTTCCCATACGCTCGAACAGAAATCCCAAATTGAACACATTAAGAATAGCACAGAACAAAATCCACAATTTTACAATACAAATAAAAAATTAATAATGAAGAAAATTAACAAAACAATTAAATCAAAACAGCCGAAAAATTTAGCTTCTGATTTTGTGTAATAAAATAAACTTCACATTCGACCAATTCAAACAGATGAAATGTAAAATTAGGGCTAAAAATAGCTCACGAGAATCTGGAGAGAGAAACTCGAGCTTGGATTAAACGTGACATGATCCGTTCACCTTTGGAGAGAATTGCTAAGAGCTGCGAATTGTTTCTGTACTGATGCTGCTGCTGCTATGTATATTTAAAGGTTAGTTAGAGGGAGATAATTACGTGGACGGTATATGTAACGGCACGCAAGCAGAACATGTGGCTTTATATGTGCCGAAGCCGACTTTTGAGTTTTTTTTTTCACCCCGCTGTGTTACTATTATTAGTGGTTAAACATGTAATTTCTTATTTAGAGCTCTCTATTATTAGTGGTTAAACATGTCATTTCTTATTTAGAGCTCTTATTCGAGACTTTACAACAACGACAACCCTGTATAATTTCAATTAATGAAATCTGGGGAGGATAGTATGTACGCAGACTTTACCCTTACCCTTGGAAAGACTCGAACTCAGAACCTCTCAGTTGGAAGTGAGGGTTGCCATCATAGCAACCCCTTTTGTCTAACTCGAGACTCTACTAAACTTTTATGGTTGGAGCCGATGTTACACCCAAAAGTATTGTCTTTTTTCCAAAACCACTATCTTTTATACATTGGCTAAGTTTATTTCATGTTGAGATGAAGGAGATTACATGATTATATACAGTGTATATACAGTATATATTTATTGTATCATCTGGTATACAATGGTATGGGCTGTGATGATTATGTGTTGTTGGGCCAATTGTATGTACCGAGCCCAATTCATGTCTGAGCCCCATTTCACTTTCATTCTTTGGGTCATCCGACCCGACCCACGTGTACATGTATATATAGGGGTCCTCAGATATTTTGGGACCCCTGGACTTCATTTTTGTTTCTGTTCTTTGTTTAATAAAAACACTCTGGATTCCAGAGTCTTCTCAAACGCTCCTCCTTCTCTCTACTTTCTCTCTCTACATTCTTCATCATTTTTCGGTTTAATCTCGATGTTAACATGGTATCAAAGCCTAGACGACGATCCGACTATGTTTATATGTACTTCGTTTTCTTGGATGAAGTCTGTTTCGAGATTTTTTGGGGGTGTTTTCTGAGACCTCATGGTCGATGAAGATTCCGACCTATCGGACACCTTTCTGAGTTTTTCATCGTGATATCGGAGTGTATTTTCTTCACTCGAACGTTCTGGGAGATTATCTGATGATTTTTGGGTGACCTATCGGCTTCTAGGGTTTCTGGCGGTTTAACCTAAAGTTTTACTGCTATCCGGTGGCTCGATCTCACTCAGAGGATGTTTTGGGTGGCTTTCCGACATTCCTGACCATACTTACAGTGAGGCTTTTGACGGTTGTACTTAGGGTTTTGAACCTAGGGTTTTCTCTATTCGCTTGAAGGCCGATCTTTTCCGGTCGCGAAGAAGGAGGGTAACTCTTTCCTTATCTTGAGTGTTATATGCTTTCTGTGTGATTATCTAGCTCAGTAGGTGAGTATCTGGTTTTGTGTGTGAATATCTGGTTTTGTGTGTGAATATTTGGTGTGATTATGGCTTCCAATACGAATACTGGTGCCTCTGCTTCGATAGATTCTACCAGTCCACTCTTTGTATATTCTTCTGATGTCCCTGAGGTCTCTCTTTTTCCCACTCCCTTCTCGGGTAGTGGTTATGGGGGCTGGAGGGGTAAAATGATTGTTGCCTTATATGCTAAAAATAAAATCGGATTTGTTGACGGTCCATGTCCTCGTCCTAACAATAATGTGGCTCAACAGAGATTGTGGGATAGGTGTAATAACATGGTCATTTCTTGGTTGACCTCCTCTCTGTCTCCACAAATTGCTGATAGTGTGCAGTATTCCGATACTGCACAGAGTATATGGTCCCAAATTGAGAAAAGATATGGTACCCCTAACAAGACCAATATTTTCAAATTAAAGAGGGAACTTTCCCACACATCTCAAGGCTCCTTAGATATAGCCTCGTACTTCAACCAGCTCAAAGGCTTGTGGGATGAATTGGGCACAATGTGCACAAATCATGGGCATAGATGTGTGTGTGCTGCTAAAAATGGAATAATTGAGGAAGATGATGAAAACAAGGTTTTTCAGTTCCTTATGGGGTTAAATGAAGTATATATGGGGGTTAGGAGTAATCTATTGATGATGCAGCCGTTTCCTTCCCTTGACAGTGTTTACAACATAGTGCTTAATGATGAGAAACAAAGACAAGTTCAATCTACTTCTCATATTAGTCCAGATTCTATGTCTTTTAATGCTCATGCAAACAAGCACTCAGTTGGGTCTCATCAGGCCACAGTGCCTCGACCTCCTATTTTCAGACCCAGAATTAATTTTGAGCAAAGCAGAGGGCCCTTATTTTGCAGATATTGCAAGAAATCTGGGCACTTAATTGATAAGTGCTACAAGATACATGGGTTCCCTCAAAGCATAAATTACAACAAGGGAAGGATATCTGCAGCTGCTCATGTCTCCATTGGAGTTGAATGTGTGTCTGTTAATCATGAGAATCCTAATTTGTCTGTTCCTCTTGGGGATCCATCTGCCAGCCACATAGATGGTCACAGTTCTGTGATACCAGGGTTGAGCAGACATCACTATGATCAATTGATGAGCCTGTTGCAACAGACCAAGTTAGGGGATTCCAGTGGTCAAGCTCTTCCTCCCATGTGTGCTGCTAATTTTGCTGGTACAATGTTAACTGAGAGTCTTGTTTCTTATTCCAAATTATGCATGCTTACACATCTTAATTCTGTCACCTGCATCATTGATTCAGGGGCATCTAATCATATGACACATGATAAACACCTACTCTTTAACATCATACCTTTGACTGTTCCTTATCTTGTAACTTTACCTAATGGTTACAAAGTAAAAGTAACTTGTACAGGTTCTTTTGCATTAACTTCTTCCCTCACTCTTCATAATGTGCTTCTGGTTCCTTCCTTTAAGCACAACTTGATTTCTGTTCACAAGTTGATTAAACAGTTGCACTGTATAGTTTCATTCACCCCAACTTCCTGTTTACTTCACATGATACAGGACCTTTCTCTGAAGAGGCCTCTGGATCTTGGTAAAGAGGAAGCTGGCTTATACAAACTGTCTTGGGTGCCTCCTTCCCCTTCTCCCTCTTCTGCTTCTCCTTTTACTTCTGTGTGTGCTTTGTCTAATTTTTGTAATGATGACACTGTGTCTGACAGCAAAAATGTTTGTTTACCTTCAATTGTAAACAATTCCATTTGTAATAATGTTGTTATCAATGATATGAATTACACGTGGCATTTAAGACTGGCACATACTCCTTTTACAAATATGAGACATATTTCAGGTTTGTCTTTTCCACTTGCTCCAAAACAACCCTTTCCCTGTTCTGTCTGCCCTATGGCCAAGCAGACTAGACTTTCTTTTCATGACAGTAGTATCAGTACAACTAGAACATTCCAATTGATACATGTGGATACTTGGGGACCTTACCACACTTCTACATCTTTTGGTTACAAATACTTCCTTACTATAGTTGATAACTTCTCTAGGGCAACCTGGACACACTTAATGAGATCCAAAAGCAATGCCTTTTCCCTACTTAAGTCTTTCATTTCTTTTGTGAAAACTCAATTTAATTCTGTGGTCCAAACTGTCAGAAGTGATGCCTTAGAACTGTGGTCCAGCACTGAGGGAATATCCTTCTTTAGTAGCCAGGGGATCATTCATCAAACCTCTTGCCCTCATTCACCTCAACAGAATGGTGTTGTTGAAAGAAAATACAGAACACTCCTTGAAACATGTAGAGCCTTGCTTTTTCAATCTGGCCTACCTGTCTCTTTCTGGGGGATTGTCTGTTAACTGCCACCTGTCTCCTAAACAAAATACCTACCAGAACACTTCATCATAAGTCTCCCCGTGAAATTTTGTATGGCAAAGCCCCATCCTATTCTCATTTGAGAGCTTTTGGATGCCTTGCTTATGCTGTTGTCCCTATTCCTCAAAGGGACAAACTAAAACCTAGAGCCCATTCTTGTGTGTTTCTGGGTTACCCCTTTGCTAAAAAGGGTTTAAACTGTATGACTTAGTTACCAAGAAATGTTTTGTTTCAAGGGATGTTGTCTTTCATGAATCCTATTTTCCTTTTAAGGACAATCCTACTTCTGTTCATCCTTCTTCTTCCTCTGTTCCTTCTGTTCCCCCTGCTGATGATTTTACTGTCTCAGACTTTCCTATTTTTTCTTCCCCTGATTCTCCTGCACCTCCTGTTCTTGATGCTGATACTTCTTCCCTTCCTTCTTTCAATAAAGACCTCCCTGCTCCTGTATTACCTCCTTCCCTTCCTATTCCCACCTCTAGAAAGTCTACTAGACAGCATAATCCTCCTTCCTACCTTAAGGATTATGTCTGTCAACTCCCTGCATTTTCTGGTTCCTCTTCCTCCACTTTGGAATCTGAACCTATGTACTACTCTCAAGCTGCATCTGTCCCAGCATGGCAGGATGCCATGAGACAGGAGTTTGCTGCTTTGGAAGCTAATCATACTTGGGACATTGTCCCTCTTCCTGTTGGTAAGAAACCCATTGGTTGTAAGTGGGTCTATAAAATCAAATACAAATCTGATGGTCTTGTTGAAAGGTATAAAGCAAGGATGGTTATTAGGGGTGATACACAGGTTGAGGGGATTGATTTTACAGACACTTTTTCTCCAGTGATTAAGATGACTTCTGTAAAATGCCTTATTGCTGTGGCTGTCAAGAATCATTGGCCTCCTTTTCAGCTTGATGTCAATAATGCCTTTCTTCATGGTGATTTAGATGAGGAAGTTTACATAACTTCCCCCAGGTTTGACAGTTTCTGCTCCTCTTCCTGGTTCTATTTCTACTCCCTCTTCATCTTCTCCTCCTCTGGTATGTAAGCTCAGGAAATCCATGTATGGGCTAAGATAGGCATCCAGACAATGGTATGCCAAGTTGTCTTCTGCTCTTTATTCCAGAGGGTATACACATTCTTTGAATGAGTATTCCTTGTTCATCAAAGGCAAACCTGGCTCCCTTGTGGTGGTAGCAGTCTATGTGGATGACATCATACTTATGGGATGACAGTGATGAACTTACTGCTCTTAAATTGTTTCTGGATGCTCAGTTTAAAATCAAAGATTTAGGTTCTTTGCATTATTTTTTGGGCCTTGAAATGTCAGTTGTCCCTGGTGGACTGCTCCTTAATCAGCATAAGTATATCTCTGACTTGCTGCATCAGTTTGACTGTGTCAATGTATCTTCTGTTGTGTCTCCTTTGGACATCAATGTCAAACTTCATGCTGATTCTGGTGACATCTTGCCCTCTCCTGACCAGTACAGGAGTCTAGTTGGTAAGATGCTGTTCCTGACTCACACTAAGCCTGACATATCTTTTGCAGTCCAGCATCTGAGTCAATTCTTCAAATGCCCCAGACTTCCACATATGACTGTTGCCCTACATGTTCTAAGATACCTTAAGGGTACTCCCTCCTTGGGTTTGTTTTATTCTGATCATGCTGATTTCTCTGTTACTGGGTATTCTGATAGTGACTGTGCTGCATGCCCTGATACTAGGCGTTCTGTTACTGGATTTTGTGTGCTTTTGGGTGGCTGTTTGATCAGTTGGAAATCAAAGAAACAACCTGTTGTTTCTCTGTCCTCTGCTGAAGCAGAATATAGAGCTCTTAGCAAGGTTGTTGCTAAGTTGACTTGGCTTTCTCGTTTGTTGGTTGATCTTGGGGTATCTGTTTCTTCTCCTATTTCTGTATATTGTGATAGTCAGACTCCTATTCATATTGCTAACAATCATGTTTTTCATGAACGTACCAAACATATCGAGGTGGACTGCCATTTTGTTCGGGACTTGCTGCAATCTGGTTTTCTCAAGCTGCTTCATATTCCTACCTCTCGTCAGTTGGCCGACTTGCTCACTAAGCCACTGCCTGGCACTATGCTTCTTCCGCTGCTCACCAAGTTGCAGGTGGTTTCCCGTTCCAACTTGAGGGGGGGTGTTGAGATGAACGAGATTACATGATTATATACAGTGTATATACAATGTATATTTATTGTATCATCTAGTATACAATGGTATGGGCTGTGATGATTATGTGTTGTTGGGCCAATTGTATGTACCGAGCCCAATTCATGTCTGAGCCCCATTTCACTTTCATTCTTTGGGTCATCCGACCCGACCCACGTGTACATGTATATATAGGGGTCTTCAGATATTTTGGGACCCCCGGACTTCATTTTTGTTTCTGTTCTTTGTTTAATAAAAACATTCTGGATTCCAGAGTCTTCTCAAACGCTCCTTCTTCTCTCTACTTTCTCTCTCTACATTCTTCATGATTTTTCGGTTTAATCTCGATGTTAACATTTCATCCTTTATACATACATGTGAACACATAATTTCTTTAAAATTGTAAAAATTGAGCAAAGCAAATTTAGTCCATTAACGAAAGGACACAAACAAAAGCTAAAAACTAAGAGCAATTTATGCAAAATACCTATTGAGTTTAAATTAATTATTCTTTTATACTCATTTAAAACTAGTTACAATATATATTTATCCAGTTAAAACTAAACCCAACCTACCCACATATCATACTTTTCTTACTCATTTGGATTAATATGCCTTGATTTGACTTGGATTAATTTGGTTTGGTTTGGGTTGAATTTGCTTGATTTGATTTGGTTTGGCTTGATTTGGCATGAATTGGCTTGGTTTGGCTTGATTTTAGTAGCTTAATTTGATTTTATTTGATTGGAAGGGCCGGACATTAACAAAAAATGGGTAGGGGGAAAACTTTACGGATAGAGGCAGATAAATAATTTGTTATGGTTGTGTATTTGCAAAAGATCCGCAAAAACTAACATCTTCCTTTTGTAACTCACATGACATGGTTAAGAAACAAATACTTTTCTAAACTTGTGCTCAGTTTTTCATCATCATTTGTTCTTCTTTATTTGATAGGAGGAAGATGGGCAGTTACAACACAGTAAACTCTCTTTCTTTATGTTTTGATTCCTCAGTTTCACTCTATTCTATCCCCATTTGACTTAAAGGTAAAGTCGTGGACTATATCCCCCATAAAATTCCTCTATTCAACTAAATTTAATTCCTTTTGATCTCCCCCCTTACCAAAGTGGCATAATTGACTTTTGAATTAAAATAATAGCATAATGGCAGTACTCCTTTCAATTTCTTCTTTTAAGATCTATTTATGAATTACCTATATCTATACTTGAAGAAATGAAGAAATGAAGAAATGAAGAATTACCTATACTCGCTATATATTGGGAGATAGATCTATTTCTATTTCTTCTTTTATAGGTATATCGAAGTGACGAATGATTTAAGGTGTTAGAAACTAGACTTTAAGGATTGTAATTTGATAGGTCGTTCACCCCATAATTCATTGTCATAGTCGCAAGAGACCTGAATTCAAATAACTATATCTCCCAATATATAACGAATTATGGGGTGAACTACCTATCAAATTACAGCCCTTGAAGTCTAGTTTCTAACACTTTAAATCATTCGTCACTTCGATATACTTATAAAAAGTTATATGCATTTTAATAAATATTGTCCTATCGAAATAATGGTTGTGCTTTTGGGCGCCAGGGGCGCGCCGGGAGCCAATAAAAACGCCAAGACCTGAAGCAGTTTTATTTGAGCATCGTGGGTGCCACTGGGTGCAGATTGGGATGCCCAAAGCGTGAAATTGAGATAAAAGGGACAGGGAGAGAGAAAATAGCTTCATTCGTTAAAGATTAAACATCCTCTCACATCCTCAAGTCATCTGAGGGATCTCATACTATCTAAGCTGATTTTTCAATGTAATCAGCGTTAGAATACTGTTTCCAAACTTCAATTTTAACATTCCATCTCAAAATCACTAGATTCTCAATAAGAACTCAAGAATAAGGTCTCTTAGAAAACCTAGGGTTCACAATTCAATATGAGTTTAATAACCACTTTCAACCACGATTATTAGAAAGATTTATATTTGACATGTGTTCCTATAAACTACTACTTATAAAAAGATACTTAGATTAACGATGAGCCTTAGAATGAGAGAAGAATCAAACCTAGGGTTTGTATTTCTTGGAACTCTTGGAACTTCTAGTATTGATCCTTGATATAATTGTGTATAGATTGATTTGAGAAGTTGAACCTCTTGGATAGAAGCAACATGGGTGCTCAAAGGAAGAACTAAGGTGAGTAGAGACAATGCTTTGATTAAGGTTATCTTCTCAAAAAGATCATATTATAAGTATTTGTTAGACTGCATAGGACGTCAATGTGGGCTATGAATGGAACGAATAGACTCACATTATCCATTAGAATTGTAGAGAATATCTTAGATGATTATCATGGTTAATAACTCAAGAATAGTATGTTATTCCATAAATCATGTCTCATTCATTCATAAATTGCATATATTTATTAAATGTATAAACTATTGAAATTTATTTACATGATATTATGGAACTATTTGGATGAGAAATGTGAAGATATATCATAACTTTAAATTTTGTAATACTTTAAATGTATATTTTAAAAAAATGGTGGTGTATTTGGGTGCCATGGGCGCTCCGGGAGCCAATTAATACGCCAAGACCAGAAGTAGTTTTATTTGAGCATCGTGGGTGCCGCTGGGTGCAGATTGGGATTCCTAAAGCGTGAAATTGAGATAAAAGGGATGGAGAGAGAGAGAATATAGCTTCATTCTTTAAAGATTAAACATCCTCTCGCATAGTCAAGTCATCTGAGGGATATCATACTATCTAAGGTGAGTTTTCAATGTGATTAATGTTAGAATACTATTTCCAAACTTTAATTTTATCATCCATCTCAAAATCGCTAGATTGTCAATAGGAACTCAAGAATAAGGTCTCTCAGGAAACCTAGGTTTCGCAATTCAATATAAGTTTAGTAACCACTTTCAACCACAATTATTAGAAAGGTTTATGTTTGATATGTGTTCCTATAAACTACTACTTAGAAAAAGATACTTAGATTAACGATGAACCCTAGAATGAGATAAGAATCAAACCTAGGGTTTGTAGTTTTTAGAAATCTTGGAACTTCTAGTATTGATCCTTGATATAATTGTGTATAGATTGATTTGAGAAGTTGAACCTCTTGGATAGAAGCAATATGGGTGCTCAAAGGAAGAACTAAGGTGAGTAGAGACAATGCTTTGATTAAAGTTGTCTTCTCACAAAGATCATACCATAAGTGTTTGTTATACTGTATAGGATGTCAATGTGGGCTATGAATGGAACGAATAAATTCACATTATCCATTAGAATTGCAGAGAAGATCTTAGATGATTATCATGGTTAATAACTCAAGAATAGTGTGTTGTTCCGTAAATCATGTCTCATTCATTCATGAATTGCATATATTTATTAAATGTATAAACTATTGAAATTTCTTTACATGATTTTATGGAACTATTTGGATGAGAAATGTAAATGTATATCATTACTTTAAATTTTGTGATACAAGAATCACTTAGAGTATATTTTGGAAGTTTCCTTAGATCTCTAAGAAGGCTTCATAACCTCTAGTAGTTTATGTTACCCCGAAACTACTCATGCCAGAGTGGGAGATTAGTATACCGTTGGTTCAGGCACTAATAGAAGTGTCCTGGTAAGACACAAGCATGCGAGCATTCTAGAACCTTCAGCTATGAGGCACCATAGGGATGAAGTCCAGGCCATCGGGCTGGGATCGTCCACCATATAGATCATATGGTGACATTTTTAGAATAAGAAAAAACGTCTGAATCAATGGGACTCTCTAGTAAAGACAAGGAAAAGAATAGAAAATAAAATGCTTTAGAAATTTTACAAGGATTGTTTCGAGAAAGTTTATATATATTTGTCTATTTGAGTTTTATATTTTTCCCAGAAAAGAAGAGGAAAAAAATAAAGAGAAATTTTATGAATGACATCAAGAAGAACTTTATAATAGATATATGAGTCGTTTGTTTCAACTCTTCATTAGAAGCTTTTAGAAATTTCTTTTATTATGCATACATTCTTCTTTTACAGTCTCATTCCAACTTTAAATGAAGGATTTCTTTACTTACTTAGTACCGCTGTGGTGTACTGACATATCAATATTTTTATTAAAAACATACATTGGTATGTCATTATAGGTATAGGATTTATAGACGAGAAGGCTACAACTTAAGATACTTCTCATCCTTGTAGACTCTTGGTGAGCTCAATTCTGGCCATAGAGTTCGTTGTTTGATTTTAGTTCTTAATTTCCATTTTTATTTTTTTAAGGTTAGCTGGCGAATCATGTCCCGAGCAATCGGTCCAAACTGCATAGAGGCTTTATTGACATTACGAAGTCAGATACATTTTATTTGGTTTTGTCAGACACCAAATATTAAGGCTTTGATTTTGCACAATGCTCTAAGACTAAATTTTTTTTCAGACTTAGAGAAAGATATTCTCTCTTGGTTTTTGATGCTGAACTACCTAGTAGACTAAGTAAAACAAGTAAAAAGATTTGCTAGGACAAGTTAAGGCACCTGCTGCCGGTTGCGACTTGGTTGGAAATAGGGTCGTGACAATAAACTTTGGAAGAGCTCACTTGTCTCTGCTAAAGCCTAACTTAATAGGGGCAAGTGCACAAATAGTCATTCTCAGGTATTTTATTCAGAAATTAGCCAGTACTTATTTTGTCCTGAACTTTAAAATTAAAAATCTTAGCTTCAGGATAATTCAGGATATTTTTGTCCTAAAAATTTGAGCGGAAAAACTGAAATTCAGAACATACTGTCTAATTTTTAAATAACAGCCCGTTAAAGTGGCTACCTGATGTCGTTTTTACAGCTTCATACTCGAACATCTGAAATTTAAAAAGTTAAAGTTCAAATTGAGAACCTTTGGGTATTGATGAGATTGAACGACAAGATTTTTGAAGAGCCCAACTTCAAACCCAAGGGTCTGAATGTCTTTTAATTTCAAGGCGGCCAAACTTTAAAAGTTTTGTTAAAATTCAAGTGATGAGATGAGTGGACGACCATACTTAATGAGGAATACAATAATGACAGATTTTGGCAAATAACATCCCGTCTAGACCACATGAAGTAATAATTTATTTTATACTCGACTCATAATGACCAAATTTTAGAAAAGACTTGAAAATATTCCAAGAGTCTACAAAATTAATCAAGTGATGGTAATCTTGTTTGACTCAAAAGTTATAAGATACTTTTTAGGCAAGTCAATCAAAAGAGATGAAAGGGTAAATCGTAATCGAGAATCATAAATCCTAGATTATTTTTTAATGATTGGATTAATGATGATAATAATAGATGTGATAGTAGAGAGAGATGGGGAGGTAGAGACAGAAATAGAAAACTTGTCTATTAAGTCAGCCCCCTTTTCAGAGCTCGAATCCCCTTTATATAATAGGGGATCCTGATCTTAAAAAGGCAGAATTTAAGTGTTACATCGGGAGAAGGGACGATTGGATCACGGGGCCGTTGCCCCCATTGAACTTGGGTCGTCTTGTTGCCCTGACTAGCGTATGGTCAATAGTTGGGTGTGATGGTTTGGGGACGTGACTGGTCAAATTCGACCCCATACAGTTATTCCCTCCGATCGCCGAGGTCGTAGCGGGATGCGTCCTCAATGGGCGGAATCAGCGCTACATTTTAGGGAGAGTTTGACTTATCAAAGGAGAACGAGTGACCGTTGAGAGACATCAATTATAACTGTCAGAGCGCTAAAACAAAATGTCACCCTTCACATGGCGCCAGCGTTCGCATGCGTCATCATGGCACCTATTCTCGAGGTAGGAAAATAGACCTTTCTACCGCTCGGTTTCCTGCACAAATTCAACGCTGACGCTTCGATTTCGATGCCACACAACCCTATAAATAGGGGAAAAGTTTGATTTGGTTCGAAATTCGGTAACTTGTGAGAATATTTCTACACTTCAGTCCATATTTTCCTACCGTAGCAGTCCATCCCTCAATTGGAGCTTTCGTACTTCTTCACTGAGCTGTGTGTGGTTCCCTTTTTACTGAAACCATGTCTAACCCCCACCGAGATGATGAGAGAGTTCTGGTGGTGGATCCATCGAGTGTGCCACCCAATCCCGACGACGGGGAGATGGAGGATGAAGACGACATTAGTCCTCTTACTGTGGAGGATTTTTTGCCGAATAATCCTTCATCTTGGAGCGACTTTAGCAAGGATACACCCGTTCTAGTATCAGAGATTTCCTAGTCGCACTAGAAGCACATGAATGACCTCCGTGATAAATGCTGCATACCCGCTCATGTAGAGATGGTCCTTGCGGGGGAGGATCACGTGGATACACACATGTCGGGGTACTGTGCCTTTTATGAGTACCCCTTTTTTGATTGGCTACGTGCTTCATTTTCTTCCCTTGGCGGAAGATTACAGATTTAATAATATATGCCTGACTCAACTCACCTTGTATACTTTGACGATGAGCTATTGCTATCCACGTACGCGGAGTTAGCCAGATGTGAAGTACCGGTTCACCACATTTTGTAATTGTTCAATGCCAGTTACCTGAGAGGTACCGTGGTGCACCTGAGAAGCTGTGGCATGAGAGGACTAGTGGTAGGGAGTGACGACCGAGCGAGTCGTGGTTCTGGCGTATGTATTTCTTCATTAGGACCGATCACCTAGTCTCTAACCCTACTGGGTTTCCAGAGAGGTAGAACTTGTGACGTAAGTGTTTAGACATGTAGAGTTTTCTTGCTAATTATTGTAGTGATTCTAACCTTTATATTACAGCCATGGCTCATCCACCTTGGCACGTCACCGTCCTCAAGAGGTGCGTTGCCGGTTTGTTACCCCATGCGGAGGTGACCCCCAAATGGCCCGCCTTCATGCGGCGTTACGACCCCAAAGTTTCTTCAGGTAGATTCCTAATGTTTGCCTTATGAGTTTTGCAACCCTGCTCATATGTGCTTTTATTCCAACAGGTTAAGGCACCTATAGGAGGAGGGCTCCGGCCCCTATTACCATGCGATCTTACGTTTCTTTGGATGCCCACGATGTACTATACGAGTCGGTTCGGGAAGGTCTTCCTCTTTCGTCTCTACAAGGGACTACGTCCACGACCGCAGCTATGTTAGAGCCGGTATTATATGTACGAATCCCACACCTTGTTGGTGAACCTTCCGATGGTGAAGAGACGATGAAGAGGAAACATATGAGGTTGGAGACAGGAAAACTATTGAAGCCGATGAGGCTGTGTCGAACCCAGTGGTACTAAGGCTTGTGTTCATAGCCGACGCCATTCGATTTGGGAGGGTAGCTCATCAGATCAGGGTCGTTCCCAGTGTTAATTTAGTGCAATCTGCTGAAGGGGGTCCATCGACGAGTATCGGGGTACCCGGAGAGAGGGCGCAGTCAGACTCAGACGTCACCCAAGTGGACGCAGACGAGTTCATGGGTGGTCATACCCATGTAGAGATGACAGAGAATGGGTCCGACCATTGCATTACAATTTTGGGGTCCGACAACTTACTACAAAACAACGAGCAGAGCGCGTTGGCCGTTACCCTGCTTTGCGTGGCCCCTGGGAGTGAGACTCTTAGCACCATGACCGATGCGGAGCTATCATGCAGGGTGGCCGGCATGGCGTTACAGATATTTATCCATGCTCTTTCTTCCTTATGCATTATAGTATTGTTCTGAAAGCTCGCTTACTTATACTTTCTTTTCAATCCCTTATTTTGGAGGTGAAGAGGTGTTGCCATGAGCAAAAAAGGACGACCATCTTCAAGATGATGCTGAAGAAGTGTGGAAAATATCGCTCAAGGCATCGAGCGGTGGTCGAGTTGGAGGAGGAGGACAGTGAGCTAATGAGAGTCGTGGCTTGAAATAGAGAATTGGAGACGCTCCTTAAAGCGGAAGATGACGAGCTCGAACTAAGCTCTAAGGTGGCGGCAGAGAATGTTGATCTGCGGCGGAGGATGGCTGAGTTGACCGCCAAGCTCGATGCCAGGGTGATGGAAATAAATGGGCTCAAGGGAGAGCTGAGCATCAATGCTGAAAAAGTGGTAGACCTACAAGGACAGGTTGCTCCCCCGGGGTCAGAAGAAGTGGGTCAGCTTTCTTAGCCCTCCTCACCTTGTCCTTCTTCTGGTCGAGGCCCATGCCGTAGTGCATATGAGATGTGGGTATTTGCGTAGGCCATATTTGATGTGTATATGGAACTCCACATTAAGGGTCAGGCGATGGAAGAGGAGGTTCAGGACAGGCGGGGTGAGGCTCGTGCTCCTCGTGAGTCATATGGCTACTACCCTAACTCTCCTAATGGAGGGGATTCTGTTTTTGGGGATGTTAATCATCTCGACTCGAAGTCCTGGTCTAACGATATTTACCATCCGGGGGGTGACAAGTAGTTTTAGATTTGTGTTCTCGTATATATTTTGGCTTGTGGAATATATTGGGGTTTGTTTATGTGGGCGAATGTAATGACACTTTTGTTGTAATATAAGCTTTACCTTTATCACTTTGCTAACTTGTTACTTCTTCCTCTTGGTCTCATTTTTGTGATGTTTGGTCTCAGTAGAGGTTTTTGGTTTGTTTTTCTGTTACGAGGGTCTCACCGTGGTTCGAACGAGGTCGAACTTATGTCGATGGCCTTAGCCATTAGGATGTTACATTGACTGTTGTAAAGTAGTATCCGTCATTGTTCGAACAAGGTCGAACCTGTGTCGATGCCCATAACTGTTAGGATGTTACTTCGACTGTCATCGAAGTAGTATTCGTCGAAGTTCGAACAAGGTCGACCCTATGTCGATGGCCGTAGTCGTTAGGATGCTACTTTGACTATCGTCGAAGTTGTATCCGTCGAAGTTCAAACAAGGTCGAACTTGTGTCGATGGCCATATCCATTAGGATGTTACTTTGACTGTCGTCGAAATAGTATCCGTTGAAGTTGTAACGAGGTCAAAATTGTGTTGATTGCCATAGTCGTTAGGATGTTACTTTGACTAACGTCAAAATAGTATCTGTCGATGTTCGAACGAGGTCGAACCTGTGTCGATGACCGTAGCCACTAGGATGTTACTTCTATTGTCGTCGAAGTAGTGTCCATCGAAGTTCGAACAAGGTTGAACCTATGTCGATGGCCGTAGCCGTTAGGATATTACTTCGACTGTCATCAAAGTAGTATCCGTCAATGTTTGAATGAGGTCGAACCTGTGTCGGTGGCCATAGCCATTAGTATATTATCGAAATAGTATCCGTCAAAGTTCGAACGAAGTTGAACTTGTGTCGATGGTCGTAGATGTTAGGGTGTTACTTTGATTCGTCAAAATAGTATCCGTAGAAGTTCGAATGAGGTTGAACTTGTGCCTATTGCCATAGCCGTTAGGATGTTACTTTGACAGCCATCGAAATAGTATCCGTTGAAGTTAGAACGAGGTTAAACTTATGTCAATGGCCTTAGCCGTTAAGATGTTACTTCGACTGTTGTTGAAATAGTATGCGTCGAAGTTCGAACAAGGTCGAACTTGTGTCAGTGGCTATAGCCGTTATGATGTTACTTCGACTGTTGTCGAAGTAGTATCCATCAAAGTTCAAACGAGGTCGAACATGTGTCAATGGCTATAGCCATTAGGATGTTACTTTGATTGTCGTCGAAATAGTATCTGTTGAAGTTCAAACAAGGTCGAACTTGTGTCGATGGCCGTAGCCATTAGGATGTTACTTCTACTGTTGTCGAAGTAGTATCCGTCAAAGTTCGAATGAGGTCGAACCTGTGTCGATGGAAGTAGCCGTTAGGATGTTACTTCGACTGTCGTCGAAGTGGTATCCGTCGAAGTTTGAACTAGGTCAAACTTTTGTCGATGGTCGTAGCCGTTAGGATGTTACTTCAACTGTCGTCGAAGTAGCCTGAGTCCCGGTTCGGAAAAAGCCAAACTTATATCGATGGCCTTAGCCGTTTGTCGATTATTTTCATTGGAGAATTCCGTTTATACAATGGATATTTCGATTCAAATAATGGATAAGTGTTAGGATTTATGCCCGTCACTAGAGGGGGGGGGGGTGAATAGTGCGGCACGAGAATATTGATAAATATTGCGGAATTAAAATTGCAGGAGTAAAGTAAATGCGGTAATTATAATAGTAAGGAAAGAACACACCGAATTTATACTGGTTCACCACAACGTGTGGTTAGTCCAGTCCCCGAGAGACTCTCTCGAGTTTCCACTAACTACGTTAAGCTTACGGGTGCCTAACAAACCGTTACACTTGCTCGTAGATGTACACTCTACAAGACTTCAACTTGCTCGAGGATGCCGCACCTCAAGACTTCACCTTGCTCGTGGATACCGCACCACAAGACTTCACACACTAAGATTGAGGGTACTTAGCAAACCCGACAATCAATGAGAAGATATGGTCTTCTCAAACACCTTTCTTTTTTCCAACAAGAACTCTCTAAAAAGAGTAGATAAAGAGATACAATATTAGCTCTATGAACAACTCAAAGTTGTCTCTCAATTGGCTCAACAAAAGCTCTAAAATGATGCACAAATAATCTCAATATGTATTTGAATAATGAGAGGTGTTATGTGTATAAAATCAGCTCAAAAGACCTCTATTTATAGGTGGTAGAAGTTGTATGTCCGTTGCTTAATTGACAATCAATTATGCTGATTTTATGCAAGGATAATCGATTATCAGAATTGGATAATCGATTATCAGCTTACCGTTACAAAATCGGAAGCTGATTTTATGCAGGATAATCGATTATTGTGATATGCATAATCGATTATGTTGTTACAACGTTCAAAAACTGGCAACGGATAGAGAATAATCGATTATGCTCTTGAGGATAATCGATTATTGACTCTTGCGGAAATTTCCAATAAATGGAATTTCCCAGAATAATCGATTATCACTTTTGCATAATCGATTATTCTATTATGCTGTCCAGAATTGACAACTTACTTCAAAAACCATTTTAGTTAAAATGAAAACGTTAAAATCATTTTGTTTGAAGTATTTGAAATATGTTTATGATAAATATGATTTGATAAAATGATTTTATGCATATTTATGATGACCTATGTTGAGCCAAAAGACGAGATAACTTAAGCGTTGCTCTTACATTGGTTCTACCTAACGACCTACGCCTTGGGTCATTGGTCTTGAACTTTTGAGCTCGTCTTTGGCTTTTCCATGCAATCCGTTCATCAATATGCTTCTCGGCATTCAATCTTGATTGTTTGTCATATAATAACTTTGTTCGACACTTGACTTCATTGTTTGTCATTCATCAAAACCTATACCTGAAAATCATGCTAATACAACCAAAGCGCACATATCATGGATAGAATGATTTTCTACAATTTCCCTCTTTTTGATAATGACAAACAACAGGAGATATGCATATCGGATTCCCCCTAAATTCATGCTATATCTCAACATTCAATTCATGCAAACAATTCCCCTCAATGATAATTCCCCCTCAAATAAGGCATGCTATAACGTCGATTCGTTCCCCCTTATTTGATGCATATCGCCTAATTTCTTCCCCTTTTGGCATTAGCAAAAAGAAGAGTATACAAAGGCTACTTTCCCCTTTCGACACTTCCCCCTTTTGGGTATATCAATTTTAATAAAATAGGAAATACAATGAGGAATATACATTGACGATATTTAAAAAATCATACCAACATGAAATAATACCAAATGTTAGTAAAAACATAACAACCATAATAACGGTTATTTTTCGCAAATCATATTACTTAAGAACATATCAACAGTTAATTTTTAACAAACCAATAGTTGTATTAAAAACATGAATCATTTATTTTTCAAGAATATATCAACTGTTATTCAAACCAAAAAAATATTCATCAAAACATGAATCAATCATTATTTTAAACAAAAATAATTGATACCAATTGTTATTCAAGATAAAAGTTATCAAAACATGAATCAACAAAAATAATTAATATCAATTGTTAACAAAGATATATTAATTGTTAACACATATCAACTATTATGTTTTTATCAAAAATATGATAACTAACCGAAATTCCCCCTTGATGCAATAAGGTTTCGTGCTTGGTGCATCTACTACGATATTGTAGTCTTCAAGCACACCTGCAAACGTACCTAAAAATAGGTTTTCGGTACCCAGGAACTTTTGGGCCCTTGGGGGTTAGGCAAATAATAATCATAGTCAGAAGATAAATCTCTATGTTTTGCAAAACATACGGGTGCTATGTGTCCTACCCGGTTGCAATAATGACATATAACATTCGGGTTGTACATATGTCTTGGTTGAGCCAAAAACGTTCTAGGTGATCTAAAGTCGTTATTCCTAGAAGCGTTGAAATTCCTAGAGTCATTTCTAGGTGGTCTAAAATTATTCATTCTAGACTCATTAACAAAATTCCTAGAGTTGTTTCTAGGTGGTCTAAAATGATTAGTTTTAGACTCATTAATGAAGTTCCTAGAGTTATTTCTATGAGGTCCAACTTCATTTCTATCATCCTTTTTAATATTCTTCTTAATTGTTTTAGGATTATCAACACTACGTTTTTCTAGTGTGTTCCTAAGTTCTATGTTCTCTATTTTCAAAGAACTACAAGATGAACAATTAGAACTTTGATCAATTGAAGAATCTTCATGCATCTCCTTAATTTTGTTTCTAAGATCAATATTGTCATTTTCCAAAAATTTATTTTTCTCTTCTAAAACTTTAATTTTAGCCTTGGCCTCTTTGGAGATTTTTGAAGACTTTTTCAATTCATCATATAATTGTTGAAAAGCTTCTTGTAATTCTTCAAAAGAATAAGAGTTAGAATTACTTACCTCTTCTTCCTCGTTGGCCATGAGGCATAATGCGGCAGTTTCATCGCCCCAGCTATCCGAATCCCATGTCACGCGCCTTTGGTGTTTCTTCTTTTTCTTGTCCTTGGGTTTTGGACAATGTGACTCGGTGTGGCCAAGTTTTCCACACTTATGGCATGAAGGACTTGGTTCTTCCTTCTTTATTTCCTTTTTCATAAACTTATAAAACTTTTCGATCAAGGCATTGGAAATATTATCATCATCGCTATCCGAATCAGTTACCTCTTCTCTTTTAGAGGATGAGGCTTTGAAGGCAATATTCGAATTTTTCTTGTTTCCAAAAGAAGGATTTAGAATCGTACTTTCATAAGTTTTGAGGTTACCTCGTAGTCCATCAATTGTGACGTCCGTGATTCCTATCGACTCTTGGATGGCATTGGCTTTGGATCGCCATTCGGGAGTGAGACTCCGCAAGATTTTTCGAACTAGATCTTTGTTCGAATACTTTTCGGAGAGCATGGAGATCGTTGATGATCATTGAGAACCGTTCGAACATAATATCGATGCTTTCATTCTCCCTCATTCTAAAGAGTTCATATTCATGTGTTAGAAAATCAACTTTAGATTCTCGGACTTGAGGCGTACCTTCATTAGTGATCTCGAGTTTATCCCACATCTCCTTGGCGGTTGTACAACAAGAAATCTTCTGATAGTCATCCGAATTCACCGCACAATATAATAAGTTGACGGCCTTTGCGTTATTTTCAACTTTCTTGACGTCCTCGGCATCATATTCATCTTCCTCCTTTGGAACCGTGGTTTCCCCAACTTTCTTTGTTGGCATTTGTTCACCGTTCTTGATGATTTGCCACAAGCGACGGTTATTTGATTGGATGAAGATTCTCATCCGCTCTTTCCAATATGTGTAATTTGTTCCGTCAAATAGTGGAGGCCTATAGGTGGAGTGTTCTTCGCTCATCATTCATGCGTTCAATATTCTCAACAAAAAATATATAGCGTTCTCTCAACTGGTTAAGGCTTTCAGAGAGTTAGGCTCTGATACCAATTGTTAGGATTTATACCCGTCACTAGAGGGGGGTGAATAGTGCGGCACGAGAATATTGATAAATATTGCGGAATTAAAATTGCAGGAGTAAAGTAAATGCGGTAATTATAATAGTATGGAAAGAACATACCGAATTTATACTGGTTCACCACAACGTGTGGTTAATCCAGTCCCCGAGAGACTCTCTCGAGTTTTCACTAACTCCGTGAAGCTTATGGGTGCCTAACAAACCGTTACACTTGCTCGTAGATGTACACTCTACAAGACTTCAACTTGCTCGAGGATACCGCACCTCAAGACTTCACCTTGCTCGTGGATACCACACCACAAGACTTCACACACTAAGATTGAGGGTACTTAGCAAACCCGACAATCAATGAGAAGATATGGTCTTCTCAAACACCTTTCTCTTTTCCAACAAGAACTCTCTAAAAAGAGTAGATAAAGAGATACAATATTAGCTCTATGAACAACTCAAATTTGTCTCTCAATTGGCTCAACAAAAGCTCTAAAATGATGCACAAATAATCTCAATATATTTTATATATTTGCTTAATTATAAGCTTGCATAGTGCTCTTCCTATTTGTTTTCTCGGCTTTCTTCTGCCGAACCGAACGAAGACTGTCTGACCGCGTGCCTGTTGAAGAATGAGCCGGGTATATGAATAATGAGAGGTGTTGTGTGTATAAAATCAGCTCAAAAGACCTCTATTTATAGGTGGTAGAAGTTGTATGTCTGTTGCTTAATTGACAATCAATTATGCTAATTTTATGCAAGGATAATCGATTATCAGAATTGGATAATCGATTATCAGCTTACCGTTACAAAATCGGAAGCTGATTTTATGCAGGATAATCGATTATTGTGATATGCACAATCGATTACGTTTTTACAGCGTTCAAAAACTGGCAACGGATAGAGAATAATCGATTATGCTCTTGAGGATAATCGATTATTGACTCTTGCGGAAATTTCCAATAAATGGAATTTCTCAGAATAATCGATTATCACTTTTGCATAATCGATTATTCTATTATGCTGTCCAGAATTGACAACTTACTTCAAAAACCATTTTAGTTAAAATGAAAACGTTAAAATCATTTTGTTTGAAGTATTTGAAATATGTTTGTGATAAATATAATTTGATAAAATGATTTTATGCATATTTATGATGACCTATGTTGAGCCAAAAGACGAGATAACTTAAGCGTTGCTCTTACATTGGTTCTACCTAACGACCTACGCCTTGGGTCATTGGTCTTGAACTTTTGAGCTCGTCTTTGGCTTTTCCATGCAATCCGTTCATCAATATGCTTCTCGGCATTCAATCTTGATTGTTTGTCATATAATAACTTGGTTCGACACTTGACTTCATTGTTTGTCATTCATCAAAACCTATACCTGAAAATCATGCTAATACAACCAAAGCGCACATATCTTGGATAGAATGATTTTCTACAATAAGTGCCTGAATAATGGAGAGTTTTATCTGTGCAATGGAGATTTTTATTCACATAATGGAGAACTGTCTGTATAATGGAGAGTTTTATCTGTGCAATGGAGATTTAACTAGGTTAGTCCCTTTATTATATTGGCCCAGAGACTACATCGATTCGCCGATTATGATGAACTTGCGCTTAGATACCACCAAGTGCCCCCTTCGATGCCTCATTATTAACCTCCCCGAAAAAATCCGGTTAGGACAAAGCTCGAGTGATGGAAAAAGAGTACGACTTGGGAGATGTCTTTCAAAAGTGGAAGTATTTGAGATGGGGGACGTTCCAGTTGTTTTGGAGCGGTTTTCCTTCCATCTTTATAACCGAAATGCTCCTTTGTTAGCGACGACTATGATTTTGTACGGTCCATTCCAGTTGGTTCCCAACTTCCCCTCATTCGGGTCTTTTGAAGCCAGTGTTTTGGCCTTGAGGACGTAGTTGCCGACTTTGAGTGGCCTTGATTTAACCTTTTGTTTGTAGTATCATTCTGCCTGTTGCTTTTGGTTTGACATTCTTATATGGGCCATATCTCTTCGTTCGTTAGCTTCGTCCAGGACTCGCAACCTGCTTTCATCGTTATCTATCTTGCTGTTACAGGAATACCTTAGGCTCGATTCCCCAACTTCAACGGGTATGACCGCATCGGTCCCGTAGACCAGTAAGTATGGTGTTTATCCCGTGCTAGATTTAGGGGTAGCTTGGTATGCCATAGCACTTCGGGTAGCAATTCGGGCCATAGCCCCTTTAGATTCCTTGAGCTTCTTCATCAATATGTTCATTATTGTCTTGTTGGAAGACTCCGCTTAGCCTTCCCCGCGGGATTATATGGAGTGGAGAGTATTCGCTTAATATGCCACTTTTCGAAGAACTCGGTTGTTTTCCTATCGACGAACTGGGGTCCATTATCGCAGTTGATTTCTTTGGGAATGCCAAAACAACATATAATATTTCTCCATATAAAGGCGATGACGTCTTGTTCGCGTATTTGGGCGTACGCCCCTGCTTCCACCCATTTAAAAAAATAGTCAGATAAAATCAAGAGAAAGCGTACCTTTCCTCGTCCAGGTGACAGAGGGCATATTATATCCATTCCCCATTTTATGAAAGGCCATGGCGAGGTGACTGAATGAAGGATTTCTCCTGTTTGGGGTATCATAGGGGCGAACATTTGGCATTGCTCGCACTTCCGGGCATAGTCTGCTGCCTCTTTTTTCATGGTGGGCCAGTAATACCCTGCACGGATAAGGCACCGGATGAGGGAGCAGTTTCCCGTATGAGCGCTGCAGTGACCCTCGTGCACCTCTTCTAATACTTGTCTCGTTTGGTGTGGTCTGAGGCACTTAGCAATGCGGCCGCCAAACATTATTTTGTAGAGCTCGTTATTTATCAGGCTATACCGGGCGACTTGCACCCCGAGTTTCTTGGCCTCTTTTTTTTCGTGTGGGAGTGTTTCATCCTGCAGATAGGATACAAGGCGGTTGCGCCAGTCCCAACTTAGATTTAAAGAGAGTACCTTGACGCGGTCGATGGCCGAGTGGAGGAGGATAACCACGCTTTCTTTGCTGATGTTCTTGGAGGGCGCAGCTAGCTTAGCTACGCCATCTGCCTCGATGTTTTCCACCCTAGGTATTTTCTCAAAGCGACATTCATCGAACTCGGGAATTAGCTAGTGGATTTCCAATTGGTAGTTCTGTATCCTTTGTTCCTTGATTTGGTAAGCCCCGGTGACTTGATTCATGACGAGTTGAGAGTCGCAGTGGAGGACGAGTCGTCGGGTTCCATATTTGAGTGTTAATCTCATACCTGCCATCACAGCCTTATACTCGGCCTAATTGTTGGTCATCTCGGGGTATTATATGGACTGGCGAATGACTTCACTCATGGGGACTTCGAGAATGAGTTCCAGTCCCGATCCCGAGGCATTTGAGGAACTGTCTATGTGGAGGGTCCAGAGGTCGGTATTAGCGGAGGCACACAGATCCTCTTGCTCCGCCTCTAGTAGTACCTTCGTGCTGAAGTTAGCGACAAAATCAGTAAGTACTTGCAACTTGATGGAGGTTCTAGGATGATACGTTATGTCATGCTCACTGAGCTCTATATACCACTTGGCGAGCCTACCCGAGAGTTTGGGTTTATGTAGGATGCTCCTTAGGGGGGATGTGGTTATCACTTTTATGGGATGGCACTGAAAATAAGGTCTAAGCTTGCGTGAAGATACGACTAGTGTAAGAGCCAGTTTTTCAAGGTGTGGATCCTTGTCTCGGTATCTATTAAAGTTTTGCTGATATAATAAATAGGTGATTGAGTACCTTTATTTTTACAGACCAAGACAGCGCTGACGGCAACTTCGGACACAGCCAGGTACACCAGTAGGCACTCGTCTGGACTTGCTTTGATGAGTAGTGGCGGTGTAGATAGATACGTCTTTTGTTTCTTTAGAGCGTTGACGCTCTCCTAGTTTTATTGTATCTCATGGTCTTTCTATAAGTACATTGAAGAATTTGTGGCATCTGTCTTAGGATCGTGACATGAATCCTTATAGGGAGGCTATTCCCCATGTTAGTTTCTGCACACGCTTCTTGCTGTTGAGAACCTCAGGTATTGTGTCTATGGCCTTGATTTGGTCTGGTTTGACTTCATTCCGTGTTGTGACATAAGAAAACCTTGAAATTTTCCAGAGGCCACTCCAAATGCGCATTTTTCGGGGTTCAATTTCATCCCATACTGCCTCCGTATCTCGAAGGCTTCATTCAGATGGCTGATATGGTCTTCCCTCTTTACTGACTTCACTAACATGTAGTCAATATAAATCTCCATTGTTTTGCTGATCTATTCCTTGAACATCTTAGTGAGAAATCATTGGTATGTACCTCCTACATTTTTGAGTCCGAAGGGCATCACTAACAGTGTCCCTTGGTGGGTGATGAAGATTATCTTTTCTTGGTCCTCCCCAGACATTAGGATTTGATTGTATCCGGAGTAGGCATCTAAGAAACTCAACAGTTCATGCCTTGCCGTTGCGTTGATCAACTGGTCGATATGGGAAAGCGGGAAGGAATCTTTGGGGCACGACTTGTTCAGATCAGTAAAGTGTATGCATATCCTCCATTTTTCGTTTTTCTTTCTAACCATGACCACATTGGCAACACACTAGGGCTATTTCGATTCTCTGATGGAACCGTTGGTTAACAACTTGTCTACTTCCTCACTGACTTGTTCTTGATTGCGGTGTTGAATTTTCTTCTTGTTTGCAGCATCGGAGGGTAGAATGGATCGACGTTCAGTCTGTGAGTGGCAATGTCTTTTGGGATCACAGGCATATCTGTGTGGCCAAAGGCAAACAGATCTGCATGGTTAGTTAAGAATTCATGGTACTTACCTAGGTCGGAGATGTTGTGCCAGATATAAGCTTTCCTAGTGTTGTTGGTGTTGGAAATCATGTATATCTATGATATGTGCGCTTTGGTTGTATGAGCATGATTTTCAGGTATAGGTTTTGATGAATGACAAACAATGAAGTCAAGTGTCAAACAACGATATAATATGACAATCAATCAAATGGCGAGAAGCATACTGATGACGGAATTGTATGAACGAGTCAAAGAGTTCAAGACCGAAGACCCAAGACGTAGGTCGTTTGGTAGAACCAATGTAAGGACAACGTTTAAGTTATCTTATCCTTTGGCTCAACATTAGGTCATCATAAACATGCATAAAATATTTTATTAAATCATATTTATCATAAACATGCATCTTTGTGTTAAAACAAAATGATGTTGAAGGTTTTTAACATGTCTTTTAAATCTGGGCCTCAACAATCGATTATTTGAATCCTACAATCGATTGTATTAAGATATTTGATCTGAAGTTTTTCAAAATAGCAAACAATCGATTGTCTACTTTTAACAATCTATTATTTTGAGATAGTGTGCAACCGAAGTTTTTAAACATCTAAACAATCGATTGTTATTGTCATACAATCGATTATATTCATAAACAATCGATTGTCATTTTCATACAATCGATTATATTTTGACCGTTCCCACAGAATCAATTATATTTTGACCGTTCCCACAGAATCCTAAATTGATTTTTGAACGTTGAATAACAATCGATTATTTAGTCCATACAATCGATTGTTTAGCCTAAAATCAGGAATCTGTCTTTTGAACGTTGGTCAAACAATCGATTATCTACTCCAAACAATCGATTGTTTGAGCACAGAATCAGGGATTTTATTTGTCAATTAAGCAACGGTCAGCACCACTTTTTCACCTATAAAAAGAGGTCTTTTGAGCTGATTTTAGACACACAACTCCTCCATACATTGTTATACATATTGATCATTTTCAAGCATCATTTTAGAGCTTTTGTTGAGCCATTTGATAGACAACTTTGTGTTGTTCATAGAGCTTATTGTGTATCTCTTTATCCACTCTATTAAGAGAGTATTTGTTGTAAAAGAGAGTTGTTTGAGAAGAACATATCTTCTCATTTGTCGGGTTTGCTAAGTACCCAAAGTCTTAGTGGTTGAAGTCTTGGGGTGAGGTATCCTCAAGCAAGTGAAGTCTTAAGGTGTGGTATCCTTGAGCAACTGTAACGGTTTGTTAAGCACCTGTAAGCTTGACGAAGATAGTGGAAATCTCGAGAGAGTCTCTCGGGGACTGGACTAGCCACGGGTTGTGGTGAACCAGGATACATCGGTGCGTTCGTTCCTTATTATTTACTTATCGCACTTATTTCATTCCTGCAATTTTTAAATTCCGCAAGTTTACGCTGTTTTTTATTATAACGCTATTCACCCCCCTCTAGCGTTAAGCGTATTTTCTAACAGTTGGTACTATCCAATTGGACCGGGTCGAGGATTTCGACCGTCGCTTTGTAGGTTTCTATAATGTCTGGGTCCTTAATGACATCTGGCGGTGGGCTGACTTTAGTTCCCAACACGGCTGATTGTTATGCTTCCGCACTCGCTCCTTTCAATTATTTGGTATGCGTGCAATCTTAGGAGATCTGGTAGTATTCTTGGGCGGTGCGTGGCTCACCTCGAATGTTGTATACCCAAGGGGAAAGAAATTTGACTACGTGATAGAAGCTCTAAGGAACAGCTCGCATGGCATGTATCCATGTGCGTCATATGATGGCATTGTAAGCCGTTTCTTGGTTCATGACATGGAATGTGGTTTCCAGTGTGACTCCCCTCTGCCAAGACCGGCAGTGATATTTTTCCGGAGGTTCGCTACTGCATTGTTAAGACCCGTTGGCGTTATGCAACACAGTATTATTTTATCTTCGAGCCTCATCTGCGTGAGAACTCTCAGATGGATAATGCACGTGCCGCTTCTATCATCTACCATAATTCTTTTCAGGTCAGTGTCAACAATGCATAAGGTTATAACTAAATCATCATAATGAGGGAAAGACAGACCTTCAGTATCAGACTTATCGAAGGTGATACTATCTTCGAGGTCATCATACCATTCGTGAGCGATTGTACGCTTCAACTTGTGTATGGTGGTAAACTTTACATGATTGATCACCAAGTCATCACCACCACCGATGATCATCCGTATGGTGCAGGCTGGAGAAGGCGGCTTTGGAGGCCCTTGGGACGGGTCGCACCATCTAACGAAATTAGCCCTTCCTTTGTCGTTGAGCAGTTCTTTCAGGTACCCTTAATTCAATATCCTGACCACTTCTTGCCGCAAACTTATGCAATCTTTGGCCTTGTGCCATCTTTCATGATGGAACTCGCACAGGACGTTTGACCTCTTTGTTCTTGGGCCTGATTTCATTTTTGTGGCCATTGCACCTTTGTGCCCAGCTTGTCCAGTGCGTACACTATTCTAATGGGGAGACACAAAAGTTATGAGCAGATAATAACGGGGGCATACCTCTTTCATTTCGGAGCGGCGTGGTGTGTCGTGATATGGAATCTATATGCCTTGGTTGAGGCGGATTGGGAGCCCTGACGTAGGGTTGTTGCCTTTCTTTATTTAAACGTGGAGGTTGTTCGCTTCGCCCGTCGATGCGCCGATCCTTCTTTACCTCGGATTGCACTGACGTTAGTCGTTGTATAGGACTGTTGAGGTCATCTTCGTCTGCTCTTACTTCAGCACACTAGGCATTATGAATCTCTTCCCAGTTGGCGTGGGGATACTTCATGAGTCTGCTGAGCAGCTTCTTGGTAGCTTTTGATCAGTTCCTGGTCAACCCGTATTGGAAAGTTGCGATCGCCATTTCTTCTGATACGTTTGGTAGTCCTACTTTATCCCGTTTAATCGGGCCAGGAAGTCCCGAAGCCTGTCGTCTGCTTGATGGCGAAGATATTATTGGCCCTAGCTTCAGCTTTCTTTGCTCCCGCATGAGCGATGGCAAATTTTCCTGCCATTTCCTCGAACATTGATATCGACCATGTTAGTGCCCCTCCTGTCAAAGTTTTGCCAAACTTCTTCAGCAGTATGGATGTCACCTATTCTTTCGATAGGTCATTGCCTTTTACTGCAGTGACATATTGTATCAGGCGGTCTTCTAGATCCGTAGTCTCGTCGTATATTTTCAAGTATGGTGGCATTTTAAAGGTTTTCATGATCGAGTGAGGAGAATATTCCTCACAATACAATTGTTCAACGAACCTTGCGACTTTGCGCTTTTGACAGTAACTTAGGAGTGCTGGGTATCTTGTCAACCCTTTCCTGGTGCTCCTTCATTTGGTCACGAAGAACCTTATTCTCGTTCTCCATTTCTTCCATTTTCTTAAGGATGGTTGCTCGTGCTCCATCGGTCGTGCTTGGGATGGTATGTGTATTGTCTGTTCGTGCAACTCTTGTCCCATCGATAGCGGTAGCGATCTCTTCCGGTTGTGGATCTTCGGCATTTCCTGGGGAGTTTCTCGATCATGTTGCTTAGGGTATTTGTCAGCCATTCTTCTAGTAGTTTTTTGACTGATAGAGGTGCTTCTTTCGCGGCAGATGTAGAGGTTTTTCTTTCACGCAAGATCACGCAAGAGGGAGATATCTCCCCTCCTAGTACACTACTTGGTGTTACATTCGTGTTGTTTTCTCTACTGACTTCGTTGAGGGAGTCTACGAGGTTGGTTGAGACGTCTGTTATCATCTTTGACCTTGCTTCTTTTTCGGCCATTGCTGGTTTTTATGGAGTATGAAAGCAGTGGTTGTTGTGTTGATATCCTAGGTATGAACTATGATTTCGATTATCAAAAATCCCTACAGACGGTGCTAAATTGTTTGACTCAAAAGTTGAAAAAATACCTTTTAAACAAATCAATCAAAAGAGATGAAGGGGTAAATCATAACCGAGAATAATAAATTCTAGAATGTTTTTTTATGATCGGATTAACGATGGTAACAATAGATGAGATAGTAGAGAGATATGGAGAGGTAAAAACAAAAATAGAAAACTTGTCTCTTAAGTCAGCCCCCATTTACAAAGCTCGAATACCCTTTATATAGTAAGGGATCCTGGTCTTAAAAAGGTAGAACTTAAGTGTTACATGGGGAAAGGGGACGATGGGATCACGGGGTCATTGCCCCCGTTGAACTTGGGTCGTCCTGTTGACCTGACTAGCATATGGTCAATATATGGGTGTGATGGTTTGGGAACGTGAGTGGTCAAATTCGACCCCATAGAAATCTATTACTTGGACTATATTAAATTCTATCATGTATGTGAATTTTTTTACTTTGTCATTTTAGAGACCATTCTTTTCATTTTATAGTGTTTAACGAAATATATTGTCTATGATTTTCTCAGCGAAGGGATCTGAATATCCTCTTGTTTGTTTACTTTGGGACTACAGGTTATATTCCTGGTAGATCCCCCTGAACAGTTACATGGAACTATAGGAATGCACCTGGTAGATTCCCGCACATTGATAATTGGACTACGGGACGGTATCCCGATAGATCCACAGGACAATTGATGTAAGGGACTACAGGACAGTATCTTTGGAGATCCTTCTTGTTACTATTGGTATTAATCTGTTCTTACTTCCATGTTTACTCTATTCTTTGTATATTTGTGGTTTCCTTGTATAACCTGTCTTATTCGAGGCCTTGGAAACCTCATTTAGAGTGACCTCAATTTGTGTGCGCAGTCGGGATGCAAAACTGAAAATCTTAAATATGAAATTCTGTGAAAGAAATGCTAAGTCTTGATGTTAAAATGAATAAATTTGACTTCGATTAATGTATTTGGTAAACAGTCCTGGACCCGTGGTTGGACAGTCTCGGAGGGTCCGTAGGAAAATATGGACCCGGGTGTATGCTCGTAATTAGAATCCGATGTCCCAAGCTTGAGAAATGAATTTTTGAGTAAATTTTTTTAATGAAAATGTCTATGGAAAATTGAAATGAAATCTGATTAGAAAGCGATGGTATCAGGCCCGTATTCTGGTTCCGGCACCCGGTACAGGTCTTATATACGTTTTAAGTCATTTCTATAAAATTTGGTTGAAAACGAATGTCGTTTGATGTGACTCAGACTTTAAATGAAAAATTTGATGTTTTATGAAGTTTGAAAGAATTCATTGAATTTAAGGTTTAATTCGATATATGATGTTATTTTGGCAATTTGATCGCAAGATAAGTTCGTATGATGTTTTTGAGGTTGTGTGTATATTTGGTATGGAGCCCTGAGTGCTCGGGTGAGTTTTGGATTGGCCGTGAGTTGCATTTTGAACTTTGTGAAGTCTGGCTCGCAAATGCGAAGGCTGGATCGCAAATGCAAAACCAGCCCAGGCCTGCCTTGGTCGCAAATACGAGGTTTTCTTCGCAAATGCGAAGGTTTGCCTATTGGCCGGGGATCGCAAATGCCATGTATTCTTCACAAATGTGACAATAGTTCACAAATGCGAAAGTTTAGGATTTCTTATTGTGAACCCTGTTTTGTTATTCCCGTGTTAGCAGAGGTCGAGGTTCACAATTGCGAACCCCTGTTCGAAATTCCCATACCTGCGACCTGCAACTTCAATACTTAGCCAATTTTAAACCCATTTTTCATATTCTCTAAAAACATAAACACATTAGGGAAATTTCTCCAGAGCAACATTTCTTCCAAATAAATTGTAAGTCATTTTTTAACTAGTTTTATTCAATCATTAATATCTTTTAACATGATTTCAACATAAATTAAAGATTTTCAGGGGGAAAATTGGGTGTTTTGGGTAGACCTAGGTTTTTTAAAAATTGGGAATTTGGACCTCAATTTGAGGTCCATTTTCAAAATAAATTATATATTTGAGTTCATGAGGGAATGGGTAATCGGGTTTTAGTTCGAACCTCGAGTTTTGACCACGTGAGCCCAGGGGTACTTTTTGACTTTTTGGGTAAAACTTTGGAAAACTCATTTTCATGCATTGGGGTTGATTCATTTAGCGTTTATTGATGTAATTAAGTAACTTGTGACTAAATTCGGGCGGATTGGTGGTGGAATCAAGGGGTAAAGCGATAGTTGAGGCTTAAGTTTTGTTCAAGGCATCGAGGTAAGTGTTTGGTCTAACCTATGCTTGAGGGATTATGATTTGAGTCTTATTTGCTATGTGGTAATTGTTGAGTACGACGTATAGTCATGATAACGAGTATCTATATGTTGGTGTCTAGCATGACCACGAGTCTTTAAATTCTGAATATCTTGATTTCGTTATATTTTTCATGCCCTGATAATGATTCCTATTTGTTCTGAAAACCTTGTGAAAGAAAATTGTGACCTTTGAACATCGAGGAGTTTTGGCTCAAGTTGTATTACCAATTCTGCAAGTGTATGGAATAATTGAACCCTTTGGAGCATTGGATCAAGTGGTAAAGTGAGTTATCAAATAAAAGTGAAAGAAGAGAAAGAGTTATTAAGTTGTTCCCTTGCCGGGATGTTGAGTTATTGATGTTGTGCCTTTGTCGGGATTTAATTTTTTAATTGTGTTCCCTTGTCGAGATTTTTATTATTATTTTGTTTATTCCCTTGCTCCTTGTTTGTGATTGTTGTTTGGGTGAGGAAGAGAGTTAAAGCACGAAGGGTGATGTCGTGCATTGTTTGTTATTGTGAGGAAAGAGTGTAAAGCACGAAGGGTGATGTCGTACCGCGCGATGTACCATTCCGTGACGATTGCATTGATTATATGTGAGTAAAGTGAGTGAAAGCACGAAGGGTGATGCTGTGCACGTTTCATTATATCATTTCTTGGTGAGGACGAGAGGAAAAGCATGAAGGGTGATGCCGTGCATTTATTGATTTCTGATGCCTTATATATGTTTGAGTTATGTACTTTCTTTCGTTACCTAATGATTTTTATTCGGATTCGTTATCTTCCCCACTGCATGCCCCCTACCATATTGACTACTTATCTCTGTATCTATATTTCCGTTGTATTATATAACTGCACAAGTTTATGTGGTGGTCTGCTCTAGCCTCGTCACTACTTCGCCGAGGTTAGGCCAGGCACTTACCAGCACATGGGATCGGTTGTGCTGATACTACAAACTGTACTCTTTTGGACGTATCCCGATACCAGAGCAACATACGGTGCACATCAGTAGTTTGGGAGCAGGCCTTCAGTCCACCAAATCCCGAGGTAGTTCTGCAGGCGTCCGCAGGCCCAACATCTCCTCTATCTTTACTTATATTTTGATATCTCTTGTGTTCGAGACAAACATTTTTACTTTCTTTCAAACATTTGTATGTAGTAAATCTTGGTAGTCCATGAGTATTGTGACTCCAGTTGTAGGGCAGAGTCATATGTTGACTTCCGCATTATTGTTCAGCTTATTTAATTCAAGTATTCCGCTTTAATTCAAAATTTCTACTGTTATTTAAATATTTAATTCTTGTTTTTATGCTTGGTAAAAGGATTTAACATAAAGAAGTTATGGGTTTATGATTTGTGGCTTGACTAGCTTCCACGGATAGGCTCTATCACGATCCCCGAAGGTGGAAACTCGGGGTCGTGATAGTTTAATCTCCGTAGGGCCCTAACCTTCCTCATCACAACCCGACCGAGGTTAGACTTGGCATTTACTGAGTACCTCTGTGGTGTACTCTTTCCCTTTCTGTGCATGTTTTTTATGTGCAGATCCAGGTACCTCTACCCATGCTTATCACCTTGGAGGTTGAGGTAAGGAGATCTATCAAAGACTTCGAGGTACATCTACAACGTCCGCATATCGAACAGTCTCTATCTTATCATCTTTTAGCATTTATCCTTCTTTCTTACTGTTGTTGTAGACATTCTGGAGTTAGAGCATTGTACTATGATTCTTTCAGCTTGTGTTCCCGTGAGTTTTCATATTTTGGGATAGTACTGTAGGATTTTGTGATGGTGAGTTGTATATACTGAGCGACATTTTATACATTGTTTTTCCTTCGGTTGTTCAGTTTTGATTATTTATTTTGCAAGTTAGTTAATTTCCGCATTGTTAGACTTACTTAGTCGTAGAGACTAGGTGCTATCACGACAGTTCACTGAGGACGAACTAGGGTCATGACATATATGTTCGTAACTAGCCAGGCTGGAGCCAAGAAGGCCGAAGCAAGAGTAAGCGATATATTTGCTATTAAGAAGTCCTTGGGAGAGGTATTGAAGGACTTCCTCGCTCGGTACAATAGAGTAAGGATGACTCTACTGAACGTATCCAAAGGGATGGCAGTCGCAGCTTTCTAGAACAAGCTGAGTAGAGCAACTAGAATTTTCGTGTGCACCTACAGAAATAGTCTATGCTCTTGAGAAATTCGGAACAAAGGTGAGATCAGACCCGAACGCCAGAAAATCCAACGCCCTTTGTGAGTTCCACCAATAATGTGGCACACAATAAAAGATTGCATCGCCCTCATTCAAGAAGTCATAAACATGTTGTGGCAAGGGCACCTCAAAGAGCTGTCAAGCGATGTAGGAACAACTTCGGTGGATGACGTGAACATCAATGCCCGCCAAAGCCATCATCGTTAGCTCGTACTATCAACATGATCATCGGCGGTGGCAATAAACCTCTATCAATAACATGAAGTTCACCACCACTCACAAGCTCAAGCAGTCTGTCACCCGTGAACGGTACGACGTACTCAAAGAAAGTGTCATTTTCGACAAGTCGGATGCTGACAGTTTAACTTTTCCTCATAATGATGCCCTCGTTATTACTTTACGCATTTTAGATACCGATGTCAAACGCATCATGGTGGCCGAAGGAAGTGGTGCATGCATTATCCATCCGTGAGTCGTTACCCAAATAAGACTTGAGGATAAGATAGTGTTGCGCTGCATCGCACTAACCAATTTTAATAATACAGTCGAGCGAACTTCCAGGGAGAGATTACACTCCCCGTCTTGATCGCACTGTGATTCTGCAGACGACATTCTACATCATAGACTAGGCCACTACGTACAATGCCATAGTGGGATGACCATGGATATATCCCATGAGAGCAATCCCCTCCACCCTATACCAAGTAATTAAATTCCCAACACCATGGGAAATATTCAGCATACACGAGGAACAATGCACATCCCAAGAATACTACCACATTGCCTTGGACAACACGACCACTGATACACTCAAATTACACTTTAATAAATAGTGTAAGGCGGTCGATGTCAAATATAATAACCCAACAAGGTTGGGGTCGAATCCTACATGGAATAGGTGTGAAAATATTACTTGTTCAGTATGTTGCTCGACTCGAGTTCGATCTCTATTCGGTTAATTGTGACAAGAGAGAGTGGTGTATGGTGACAAGAGCATGTATGATTGTTTGAGTTTAAGTGACAATTAATTTCAACAATTAACGAGTAAACAAATGGATAAAAGCTACCAAGTTTGTGTCCCCTTTAATGTAGTGTAATGTCAACGTATGTTAATATGATATATTTCTAATGGGAGGTCCTTTAGATATGCAAATGATGTCTATGATACTACCGACTATTTTCCAATGAATGAGTAGCATTTCCTCTTAATGATTTTTCCCAAATATAAAAGAGGTGCTATTAAGAACCATCTATAAATGCCAATTAAAATTCACTTATTCCTAAGCGATTTTATCAAACAAGGTTTAAAGCCTTGAGTCATTGATATTTACTTCTACCAAATTGTAACCCACTTTCCCAAGCAAAGCAAGAATTTAATGGCTTTTGTTAATGTTTGCATACACCAACAATAAATGAAGAACGAGAAGTAAATATATATATATATATATATATATATATATATATATATATATATATATATATATATATATATATATATATATATATATATATATATATATATATATATATTCAATGTTAAACACCCATTAACATAACACCCATTTAGGGTCCACAACCTTAGTATTTAAAACTAGCTACACATGCTAAAATACAAAACACAACTAATACTAATTGTCATAAATGCTTACAAAGAGGAGATTCTTCACCCAAAAGCTTCCAAAAAGAGAAAATATTAATGCTTTGGAATGTAGCCTATAAGCAAGTCAAGATGAGCCCACAGAAGTCTCTTAAAACTATTTATAGGTGGACTAATTTCGAGACAGAAAATGGACAAGTTTGCCCTTCCAGGTCACGTCTGCGATCGCAGACTTGTCACATAACAGCTCTTCGGTCCGCATTTTGAGCAGCCTCTCTGCAGATCCAAAACCCTAGGTGTCAGGCCTTCATCGCATGTCGATTCTGCCGTCCACATTTGAGTTATGCGGCCGCATATTTGCATCGCATCTTTGACCTTGAGTTTTCTTCTAGTTCGTTCTGCGGCACATATGTGGTCGGCATGTTGATTCTGCGATTGCAGATTGCGCCGCATTCTTGCCATGATTTTTAGCTCCACACTCTGTAATGCTCTGAGATGTGAGAGACGAATCTATGGTCAGCATGTGTGATCTGCGACCGCATAATAGGCCACAGATTTGCATTAGTGCAATAGCATGCTCTTTTCTTCTCTTTTTGTTTCCATTTTCATATCTTTGGTATTCCCTTCCTCTTGTGATGTAAGAAAAACAAATCTACATGGGTATTGGTGATAATTGCATTAAAACAAGCTAGAATCTAAGCAATTAGTATTGAAATGCGCCGAAATTCTTCAGCACATCAACCACCCAGTATAAAAAGACAATGAAAAAGAGGCATAGAAATCAATAAGGTCATGGTCAAAGCAAGAAGAGACTGGGGCCATCATTATGGATCTCAACACGGTCGAGGCTACAGGTTCGACCATAGAATACTTCGACCCCATTCAATTTGACCTCAACTACCATAGCAAGAAGGTCTATATTGGCCGCAAACTCCGAGAACTAGGTAAATTCAGTCAATTCTCAATAGGTAATTTTGATTTATTTGCTTTCAGCCATGCAGATACGTCGGGCCACACCAAAAATATTGCCACACCTAAATTATACGTCGACCCATTCCACCCCCAGTAATACATGTCGGGTGTAAATTCATCGCCGCCATCAACAATGCATTCTGTGGAGAGGTGGAAAACCTTTTAATGAACGGCTCCATCAGGGAGTCAATGTACCCCAAGTGCATCCCAAGCGTAGTGTTGGTCAAAAAGAAAAATGAGAAATGGCGGATGTGCATAGATTTCACATATTTGAACAAAGCGTGTCCGAAGGATTCGTTCCCATTACCCCATATCGACTAACTCATCAATACAACAGCCTGGCACGAACTATTGAGTTTCTTGGATGCTTACTCAGGCTATAACCAAATTCTTATGGAGGAAGAATATTAGGAGAAGACTACATTAATCACCCACCAAGAAAGGTATTGCTATAGGGTCATAGTGTTTGGACTGAAGAGCACGGGGGATACTTATCAAAGATTCGTAACAAAGATGTTCAAATACCAGCTCGTAAGACCATGGAGGTATATTTAGATGATATTGTTGTCAACTTCGAAAGGGTAGAGGATCACATAGCTCATTTGAAAGCGACTTTCGACATGCTCAGACGGTACGGAATGAAGCTGAACTCAGAGAAATGCATCTTTGGTGCAGCCTAGGGAAAGTTCTTGAGTTTCTTGGTGGCAGTGAGGGATCGAGATCAACCCATACCAAACTATAGAGTGCATCATGGCTCTATGAGAATTGAAGGGATAGCTATCATCACCGCCCTTGCTTGTAAAACCCGAACCAGTGGAGCCACTTTTCGTCTGTCTAGTCATCTCCGAGGTAGCGACAAGCACAATCTTGATCCCTAAAAATAAAGGTACACAATATCTCATCTATTACATTTGCAAAACACTCATCGATGATAAGACGAGGTACCCTCACCTCAAAAAATTGGCTCTGGCCTTGGTCGTAGCTTCACGAAAGCTTAGACACTATTTCCAATGCCACCGTATCTTGATCGTCACAACCTTTTCCTTGAGGAGCATTTTGCATAAACCCTAGCTATCATGGAGGTTGGAAAAATTTCGAGCTATATGAGAATGATATCACATATCAGCCGAGAACATCGATAAAGTCACAAGTTCTCGCCGACTTCAGTGCAAAACTAATGCTTGAAATGGGAAGGTAAGCCGTCCAAGATTCCATACAAACACAAGACCTTTGGGTCCTATACATTGCTGGCATATTCAACGCATCAGGGTTCTAGACTAGGACTAGTAATTTGCTAGTCGACAAGGTGTCTGGATATGACTAACAATGCGGCTGATATGAGGTGGTAATTGTAGGGTTGAGGCTAGCACTCATATATGGGGCAAAACGGTTATAACTTTGTTGTGACTCCAAAATTGATAGCCAATTTTTCCTATATATTTTTATACTCAAAATACTTTCAAAATAGCACGTATATGCATATGCAAGCATCCTCAAAGGTTTTGGTATTTTTTAAAATTTTTTAAATATTTTTAAAACCAATTTATGGCCTATTTTACACTATAAAATCCAATAATTATTCCCAAAACTTGTTATTTTGGTGAATAATTTATTGTTTTTCTCCCAGTTGCACAATAATGTATGTGATTTTTATATAATTTTATAAGCCCATTTGGTATTTTAAACTAAAATTGCATGAAATTACAATTTTAGCCTATTTCTCTATTTAATGACATTTTCAATCACAAAATCATTCTCAATATTTTTAATTTAATGCTTACATATTGTTTATTAAATAACTATTTTTAATTTGATTTTTGAACATCATTTACTATTTTTATAAATTTAAAATAGGAAAAATTGGCTATTTAAATTGTAGCCTTTTTACTTTCAATTATAGCCCAAATTAAACCTAAATGTCGGCCCAATTTAGCCCCTAAATATGTGACGCAATTACCCGACCCCTGACCCTATTTCTATTCCGCCCGGATCCTATATCGAAATCAGGGCCGTTGATTGTTTTAATCAACGGCCCCAGTCTATCTTTCCTTAATTAGACCAATGACCACCCCAACCCTAATCATTCAAACCAAACACCCGTTCTTGTATCCCCTCATCTCTAAAAATTCTCTCAACCACCCTCCAAAACCCTAGCCTTTTTTACCGATCTCCGACCTTGTTTAACCGGAAACTATGGATTCTCAGACCCTAAATAGCCTGTACCTACCCCCACATGCCTCTATACTCCTTTTGCTCGAGATTTCAAAGTCTGAATTTGAAGACCTCGACTCAGAATATTTCCAATTCATGTTTTATGGCCCTTTCCGGCTCATCTCCGGCGAGCCCCAGCCTTGTGAGTCCATCTCCGACTCAGGACCAGCCCGTTCCAGGCCTTTTTCATTTTCTTGGGTTTTCTATGAAACCCTAAGACCTCGAGGTTTTTATTGTTTCTCTCCAAGATCTACTTCAGATCCGTGCTATTTTCTAAGATTTTAAAGTATTTTCCACATCTTTTCGATTTTTTGTCTTCAAAACTGTTCATCTTTCTAAAACTTAGGGTTTCCGTGAATTTTTACTTGTTCCACTGCTATCTCTTGTATTTTACTTTCCTAAGTGTTTTCACTATGATTTTTGTACATTTTTCTTTATTGTAATTCCTCCTAGGGTTTCCGAGTAATTTCTTTACTATATTTTTTCTTTACTTAGATTTCCATGAATGTTTGTGTTCTTTGGACTCCCTGAGTTTGTGCTTGCCTGATTTTCTGTGCTTTCGTCTTTACCTTTGACTTTTGGAAGAAACCCTAGATTTTGGGGTTTCCAAACTTGCTTGTGTACGAGTATTTTGTTTGTTGCCTGTTTGATTTCAAAACGCTAAATCTTCTAAACTCGTCCCATGTTTCTGATTCTTGCTAAGCCTTGCAAGACCTTCTAAGTTCATTAATGAATATGTTCTTCTTGCTTTTTGATTACACGACTACTCTGTTAATTTTAGCCTCGCATGTTTAAGTTTACACTTTCTTTATAGTCAAACCTTTTCCTCTCTCAACAACCATAATTTTTGGGATTGATTTCTATATGAATATTTGATTCTTTCATTGTTTGATTTGCACCTGTTTTCTGACTTAATTCATTACTAAGGTCGAATCCATAACTCCTTGATTTACTATGTGATTAATTGATTTTACTCTTACCTTATTTACCTAAATCGAGTATTTTAAATTTCCTATGCATTTACCCTTTATTGCACCATATGTTATTGATTTTCTTTCCTTAAATACAACCCTACCCTCTCCTATTCAAATTCGAATTCCTTAATTAAAGGAGTTCCCCGCTTCTAATTGATTCTGATTGGTATTGAATTATATTTTGCCTTACTTACCACCTGTTTTCAAACTATAAATACCCTACTCCTTTTCTTTAAACTCACAAACATTAGAGTTCAAAAACACACACACACACACACACACACACTCTAATATCTCTTCTCTTCTCTACTACCGGCACTAATGTTTGTGTCCAGCCGGCTGAAAGCCAAGGCTAGAATATAGAATCCTGCTTGTTTTTCTCAAGTATCTCTTGAAGCTCTAGTGAATTCTCAGGCTGATTTACTTCTTTGTTTATTCTACTATTTGAACTTGCAACTGGAAGGTCTCTATAATTTATATACTGTTCCCCAAAACTATGTGCTTAATTCTCCCTTTTACATAACCTCTCACTACATGTTTTCTAGCATTGTGTGACTATTCATTAGTGTGTTAAGCCTTTCTTCATGCTTCTACATCTTTAAAGTGTTGTTATGCTTTTTTTATCCTTCCTTGATGTTTTTGTGAATGTTTTCATGTGATCCCATTCCCTATAACCCCCTTTTATGTATGAGTATTGGCCCCAGGCTGGGGATAGCACCCTATTGCTATCCCTGACTTGGGACCAGGTTCTCTTGAGCCTTTACTAACATCAGTCCCATTCCCTTACCACCCTTTTTATGTGTTGAGCCTTGACTAGGGTCTGGTGGTATCCTAATCATCACCTAGGCCCCTCTCTGACTTCTAAAAGTTTGCTATTTTATTTGCTTGAATCAAGTAAAGGGTCAGGGGTGGGCCAGTCTTACCCGTTGCTGGGTATGACTATACTTTGGTTTGGTTTCCTCTAATCACCTCATTCTATACTCATTCTTAGTTCCTTAAGTTCTTCCCCCTATGGTAAGCCATGCTTAGGGACCCTGGAGTTCCCTCTGAAATGCCTAAGGGCTGGTAATTCCACACATTATACTACTCTGTTACCACATTAACTCTTTAGGGTGTAAGCATTGCTCGGGCTTCCTGAAATCCCTTGGAACTTTGAAACACTCTAAGAGAATGCCTTGGAATCTGGATTCCGGATCTGGTGAAACGCATGTTAATTGGTATTAAGATTTAATTAGGCTTCTCGGATCTAGCTGTAGTTTGTAATGTATTTTGTTTACTTTCTTTTGGTTCTATAACAATCTTGTAAAAGAATTTGGGGAATATTATTGAAAGGGTGTAGGAGGGGTTTATGTTTATTTGCATATGATAAATGGTAGATGCCATGCCTATAAGACTAATGTTGTTATTCAATCACCTAGATATCATGCCTATAAGATCAATGCTTCAAATCGCCTAGAGATCATGCCGATAGGTTATTAACGTTCCATAAGTCAATCATCTAGATACCATGCATATAGGGTTTAATATTCAGTCACATTGCAAGTCATTTAGAAATCATGCCTATAGGACCTAATACTCATATAACAAGTTGCATATCGAGATCATGTCTATACGAAACGCATAATCGCTAGGCAAATGTGAGTGATAATCTGCCAGTTAGCCTCAAACGCTTTCAGCAAAAAATTTGTCCAAACCTATTTGCTTTTGAAATCTATCCAAGTTTGTCTGTTTTAAAATTTCTATAGATCTGTAGTGTCCTTACAGTTCCAAACATACATCTTTATTCTGAAACCAACCTCTTAGTTTTTCTGCCTAAATTTTTACTTCAATGCTTTTAGAAAAATGCCTCTTTACAACTTTACAATACTTTTACTGAAGCAGTTCGGCTAATTTGCAAGCCATCTCTGAACTTCTACAATTTTCAATTTTCTGTTTCAAAACTCTTCTGTACAGGCTCTTGTTTAAAATTAGTGCTTTCCAAACAACTTGTTTTAAAAATAGCTTATGTTCTTCAACTAGATCCGGGTTGCCTAATGCAGACTTTTTATCCAACTCTATGTGTTAAACTAATCTGTCCCCTGTTAAGTTTTAAAGCCCAAATCAGTACTCGCGAGTAATGCTAAACTAATTCTATTTTGATTTACAAGGTTTGTATGAGCCATTGAGTGTTATTTGTACCCACTTATTTGCTATTTGCTTTGATTGACGCCTTAGTATTTTTTCTTTTAGACTCTATGTATGCCGCCATCCCCTTCTCCCCTTTTAGATTAGAAGTCCAAATACTCCGGGATTGATAGGTTGGGATGTGTACTAGCATGCAATAAGTAAACGAGACTAATCACGCTTAAATACCTTAAGGAGGTGGGAATGGGTTAAATATGGAAATGATGACGATGCGCTATTATCTCGTGTGAGAATGATTGATGGGTATTGTACCAAATGATCCATATTATAGTTAAACCTAGGACCCTCATTCTTTACTTTTCCTTTATTTAAATGTTTTCTTTAAACTAAAACTGTCTTTTACTTGTGCCATTCTTCTTTCAAAATTGTCAACTTGCTTGTACTCCTTATATGCAAACTTTGCTCGTCTATTCCTAAAGTCACAACTAAGCAAGGCCAGGAACCACACTAGTGGATCTTGTGGGGTGCCTAACACCTTCCCCTCGAGATAATCTCAAGCCCTTACCCAAACACTGGTTTTCTTTTGAATCATTCTTATTTTCTCTAAACTGTCCTAATGCACTATAATCATTAGGTGGTGAGTCTTCAAACTGTATAGCCCAAATTCCCCCCCCCCCCCCCCAAAGGGGATAAAGGAGTCATTCCACCCATAATGTCGCAAACCCGATTTCTCTCTCCCCGCGAGGAAAAAGGGGGCATCGACAACATGGCGACTCTGCTGGGGATTCTTTTAGGCTTTTACCATTACATGCTTTTGTGACTTTACTGCTTCCTAATTGCATTTACTTACTTTCTTTAATTGTTTAATCAAGAATACTAACTTGACTCTTCATGTCTTTTCTTTCCTTTAATTTCCTTCTTTATTGCTTTTTTTCGATATTGTTTCAAGCATTGTAATCATTTATATTATGAATGTGAAAATACATGTAATTTGTTTCATTATGGTAATTGCATCTCTCAGAATCATATTCCATTCGTGCCAAAAGAAATCCTATAGCAACACTTATAACGAGCGGTTGCGACCTTCCGATATTATAAACCCCCTAAATGGCAAAGGCATATTTGCGGTAAAACCAGTCGATCGACGATGTAGTCGACGATTCCGCGCCTTTCTCTCTTGAGTTGTCCGCTCGAGGGTACCTTGTCTAACACTTCAGAAGTAGAAACTTTAATCCATTAAATTGTGCATGCATCATGGTCAAGCCTAGCCGAGTCAGTTATGTTGTCCACATAATGACTCATTAAGACAACCTAAACTAAAGTGCACCAGGTTTCCTCAAAACCCACACAGACACCTTCACGTTATGTACATTTATTTGGAGAACTAAATGCCATTTGCTAATTATTGATTTAAATAGTCGAGCCTGGTGGGGTTAATGGCCTAACACTTTGTTTTGCGAAAAAATAAGGTACGAGGACCTCTGATTCGGTATGGTATCCAACATTCACCCAAGGTTGCTAAGCTGGTGGGAAGATCTTCATGGCAGCGATTAAACCATTGTCCGCAAGTACTTAGAGAATTTCTTGAAAAGAATTGAAGACTGTCAGAATGCCGAAGGAAGTGCAGGCGAACATCTGACTCGAGCCTATCTGCTATTAGGACTGCGCGGGTTGATGCAGCTGACGAGGGAGGCAAGAGTACCGAATCTGGGGAAGGTCCTTCTGGGACCAAGTAGTTAGGATTTTTACTTTCCAGCTTTCTTAATGTAATAAGGCCACTGGCCATTAGTGACGTCTTTATCATTTTGTTGTTTTTAGACTCGTTTGTTTTTATCAATAAAATGAGGCATTTAGCATTATAAGTTCCCCAAATTTAATTTGTCGCTATGCCTACCTCGGGCACAACGAGGCACCCAAAGTAGGAAGAGATTTATATTCCCGCATAATGTATTTAAATACTGCAATATTATTTAACAAAATCCGCACTAACTCTTTACCTTTTTGTTTTTCTTTTATTTTTATTCCCCTCCCCAAAGGTTAGTTCGTGCGTTCTGGCACCATCAGCGTACTCCGTAAGATCCAAAGGTCCTCCACTTCCTCCTCCTCCAAGTCCTACTAGAAATAGGAACAAAGGCAAAATGGTAGATACAAGCGCTAGAAAGGAACTTGAAGAAACTTCTCAGAATGCTGCAATCACCAAAGAGACTGCTGCTCATCTGGAGCAAACTTTGCTAAGATTCTGAGAGGAATTGGATCAAGTTAGAAACCTGGCAAGCCTGTCAATCACTCTTGCCGCTCCCGATGTTAACACCCAGAACCCCCCACCACCACAAGGTGTTGAAGGGTTGAATTATGAAGATCTCTATGTTCAGCCAGATGTTGAGCTCCCGGAGGGGTTCAAACCTCCCAAGTTCTAGATGTTCGATGGTACAGGTGATCTGAGGGTCCACTTAAGAATGTATTGTGACAATTTGGTAAGAGTCGGAAGGGACGAGAAGATCCGCATTGTTTATGACGAGTTTGAAGGGTGATGCTTTATCCTGGTATATTAGCCAGGATGCGAAGAAATGCACTAGGTGGGTGAACATGGCGTCTACCTTTATGGATCGGTTTAGGTTCAACACCGAGAATGCACAAGATGTGTTCTATATCAAAAATCTCAAGAAGAATCCCATAGAGACCTTTCGCGAGTATGCTACTTGTTGGAGGTCAGAAGTTGCTAAGGTCAAACGGCCTTGGAGGAAGAACAAATGAACATGTTATTTGTCCGTGCTCAGGATCAGCAGTACTACAAGAGGCTGATGCTAGTAGAGGGCCAAAAGTTCTCCGACATCATCAAGTTGGGAGAAAGGATCGAAGAAGGCATAAAAAATGGTATGGTCACTAACCTCGAGGTATTGCAAGCTACCAACAAGGATTTATTGTCTAGTAGCTCGTCGAACAAAAAGGATGTGAATTCTGTAATGGCTGTGCAAAGGAACAACTCCTATATGAAGTACCAAACCTATCCCTCAGCTCCACCCACATATCAATCTACCCTAAACTACCAAGCACCATTACCCACTTTCCAAATTCCACCACATACTTACCAATCACCTCCAGCACCCACGTATCAGCCTGCCTCACCTACATATTCTCAACCTGCACCTGTATACCAAGCATATAACTCCCAACCTTCTCACTACCCTTCACCTCCTACCTTTTAAAAAAGCTTTCCTCGACCTAGACCAAACTTCGACCGCAAACCTCCTAGATAATAGACTACCATAGCCTAGCCAATTGACCAATTATATGAAAAACTCAAAGCAGCTGGTTACATTAACCCTATCCCAGCATATCTCCAGAAAGCCCTTCCCAGTAGATCAACCCAAACAAGACTTGTGCATACCATTCCGGGATCAAAGGCCATACCATCGACGGGTGTCAGTCGTTGAAAGATAAGATTTAGAATCTGATTGACAACAAGATGATAATAGCAAAGGAGCATGCTCTTAATGTCCGCAACAACCCTCTACCTGACCACAAGGATGGAGGCATCCACATGATCGAGATTGAAGATGATTGGGACCCCAAGGGGTCAATCGGTTTGGTAACTGAAGGAGACGAGCCTAAGAAGCCAACAATTACTCTCAACCCCATTGTTGTCCAGATTAATTCATCAGTGGGCGGTGTGGTAAATGTGTCTGTACCACTTGAGTTTGAAGCGCCTTATGCAAAGTCGCCAAAACCAAATGAGGTTGAGTTCGGGTTTCCAAAGGCGCCTACACCATTTGAAGTTACTATGTTACCTCCCAAGGCACCAATTCCAGTCTCCATGACAGACGTAACCCCATCCAAGAGAACTTCTATACCTTGAGATTACACTACTGGGGCTAGAAGGAAGGGAAAGACATATACTAGGGAAGCAGTTGCCGCATATGGCATGACCAGGACAGGTAGGGTGTACACCCCAGAACACTTGGCTGAGTCTAGCAAGCAGGCCTCCCGGCGGGCTATTAAAACTTGACCCGATGACCTTTGGAGGAAGGTACAGGCCATAGAGTACTCAGTCGTCGAGCAACTGAACAAAACGACAACATAAATTTCTATTTTGGCTCTTCTACAAAGCTGAGGCACATAAAACTGCCTTAATGAAAATACTGAGTGAAGCTTATGTTCCCAACAACATAACAGGAGGCGAAATGGCAAACATGGTGGGGCAGGTATTGGAAATCAATAAGGTCACCTTCCACGAAGATGAATTACCACCAGAAGGGCTTGGTCACAACAAAGCGTTGCATATCACTGTGCAACGCGAGTATCACTTTATCACAAAGATTCTAGTCGACCGGGGATCCAGCCTCAACATTTGTCCATTGGTAACTCTAAGGACATTGGGTAAGGGATTGTACAAGATCAAAGACGGGGCTATAGTGTCTAAGCTTTTGATGGATCTCAGATGTCCACTAATTGAGAAATTGTGCCAACAAATGGGACCTACCTGGTTCGATGTTGAGTTCCAAGTCATTGACATACTAGCATCCTATAATTTATTTCTAGGATGACCCTTGATCTACGGCGTTGGGGCTGTGGCGTCAACTTTGCATCAGGCTGTAAAATTTGAATGGAATCATCAGGAAGTAATCATCCATAGCGATGGTAGAAACCCAATATATAGTCGCCAGGCCATCCGGATGATCGGAGGTAGAAGGAAAATCGGTGGAGAAACATACCATCACATCGAGCGAGTCAATGCCATATAAAAAGACAAGTGGCGGGATAACAAAATTGAGAGCATTCTGAATTAGAGTGGATACGAGCCCGGAAAGGGGCTTGGCAGGAATATCCAGGGCATCACTAAGCCTATCCAGTTGAAGAAGCATGGAACGACTTTTGGCCTAGGTTATGAATACACATGGGAGAAGTTCAATGACTGGTCACCACCATGGCGCGGTCCCTACTACCCGTTGGAGCACCCTCTACCTCAGTTGGAGCAGACTTGTCAGCCAGCTGATGTCATGTATTGATCAAAGGAAAATGAGACGCTGGCAGCTGTGAAGAACTTGTTTCCGGAGGATAATACAGATTGCTGTTATCTTCAAGGAGGAAAGGGAGGAAGGACCTTCCATTCAAGATGTGAACCGAGGAGAACACCTAACCAATTGGTCAATCAGGATCACCAGTGCCCGGAGAGCCTCGAGTAGCAAGGCTAAATGACGCATATGCATCGCACTTTACTTTTAGTTGATTTTACTTTTCTGCATTGTCTTTACTTTCGAAAAAGCTCCAATGTTTTAGATAATTATGAATTTAATCAAAAGCATTTTCCAAGTTTATCTTTATATATCTCTCTCATTTATTTTCTCTACCATTTACTTTATTTAACACATCATTACTATTACATATCTTGATGATGAAATGACGACTGTAACTTGCAATGAGATGGTGCGACAAACGAACATAGATTCAGAAGAGGACGAAATACCAGAAGAGGTTAACAGGGAGGTTGAGAATTTTAATAATAGGCCTAAGTCTAACTTGGACGAAACTGAGGTCATTAATGTGGGAGACGCAGAAAATGTCAAGGAAACACATATCAACGTACACATGTCACCATCAGAAAAGAAAGAGTACAAAGAGTTTTTGAAAGAAAATCAGGATATATTCACCTGGTCGTATGATGATATGACCAATCTCAGCACATCCATTGTGGCTCACAAGCTGCCGACAGATCCGGCATGCCCACCGGTAAAACAAAAACTCAAAAAGTTCAAGCCAGACATGAGTTTGAAAATCAAAGAAAAGGTTACCAAGCAACTCAATGCCAGGGTTCTCACAGTAGTAGAGTATCCAACATGGTTAGCCAACGTTGTGCCGATACCAAAGAAGGACATGATGAGTCTTCTGAGAAGACTCAACTATTTTAGCTGATTCATAGCCCAGTCCACTGTCATTTGCGAACCCATCTTCAAGATGCTAAAGAGGGATGCCGCCACTAAATGGACTGAGGACTGTCAAAAGGGTTTTGAAAGAATCAAGGAATACTTGTCAACGCCGCCAGTCTTGGTTCCATCCGAGCGATGGAGACCTCTATTACTTTATCTTGCAGTATTGGATTGGGCATTGGGTTGTGTTTTGAGACAGCATGATGAAATAGGATGAAAGGAGCAATCCATCTACTACCTCAGCAAGAATTTTACCCCGTACGAGGCTCGGTATTCCTTATTAGACTGCATTGTTGTGCTCTAACCTGGGTAGCTCAGAAATTGAGGCACTATTTCTGCACTTACACCACTTATCTCATATCCAGGATGGATCCATTAAAGTATATCTTTCAGAAGCCCATGCCTACCGGCAAGATCGCCAAGTGGAAAATATTGTTATGCGAATTTGACATCGTTTATGTTACCCAGAAGGCAGTCAAAGGACAAGACTTGGCAGATCACCTCACCGAGAATCCTGTAGGAGGAGAATACAAACCTCTGAAGACGTATTTTCCTGATGAAGATATAACCTTCATAAGAGAAGACATTGCAGAATCCTTTGACGGTTGGAGGATGTTTTTCGACGGAGTCGCATATTTCAAAGGAGTTGGTATAGGAGAGGTCTTGGTATCAGAAACCGATCAACATTACGCAGTATCTTCCAAGATTAGATTCCCGTGGACCAATAACATGGCCGAGTATAAAGCCTGCATCCTAGGGCTCAAGCTGGAAATTGACATGAACATTCAGGAACTATTAGTGATCAGAGACTCGGACCTACTCATACATCAGGTTCGAGAAGAATGGACAACCAAAAATTCCAAAATACTCCCCTATCTACATCATGTACAGGAGTTGAGGAAAAAATTCAGAAAGACAGAATTCCAGCATGTTTCCAGAATACAGAATGAGTTCGCCGATGCCTTAGTCACTTTATCGTCTATGATCCAGCATCCCGATACAAACTTTATTGATTCCATCCAGGTCAAGATTCACGTTCAGACTTCTTATTGTGCTCACATCGAGGAAGAAGCCGACGGGAAATCTTGGTTCCACGATATCAGAGAATACCTGACAATAGGAGAGTACACAGAGCTTGCCAATGCCACTCAGAAACAAACACTTCGGAGATTGTCCAACAACTTCTTTCACAGTGGAGGGATCCTATATAGGAGGACTCCTGGTTGGGATTATTAAAATCTGTCGAGGTAAGAGAAGCAACCAGACTATTAGAGGAAGTGCACGCCGGAACCTGCAGACCGCATATGAATGGCTTCGTGTTGGCGAAGAAGATATTCCGAGAAGGGAGGGATCCTATATAGGAGGACTCCTGGTTGGGATTATTAAAATCTGTCGAGGTAAGAGAAGCAACCAGACTATTAGAGGAAGTGCACGCCGGAACCTGCAGACCGCATATGAATGGCTTCGTGTTGGCGAAGAAGATATTCCGAGAAGGGTATTTTTGGATGACTATGGAAACGGACTGCATCCAGTATGTCTGGAAGTGCCACCGTTCTCAAATACATGCAGTTATGATAAAGGTACCTCCAAACGAGCTTACTATAATAAGCTGACCATGGTCGTTCGTCCCTTGGGGAATGGAAGTCATTGGACCAACTGAACCAGCCACGTCAAATGGGCACAGGTTCATCCTAGTGGCAATTGATTACTTCACCAAATGGGATGAAGCAGCATCATATAAGGCACTCACCAAGAAAGTAGTGGCAGATTTCGTCCAAGATCGTATGGTCTGCCGGTTCGGGGTTCCGGAATCAATCATCACTGACAATGGTTCTAATCTCAGTAGCGACCTGATGAAGGCAATGTGTGAAACATTCAAGATTAAACACAAAAACTCTACAGCTTACAGTCCTCAGATGAATGGAGCTGTAGAAGTAGCCAATAAGAACATCAAGATGATACTAAGGAAGATGATCGAAAAGCACAAGCAGTGGCATGAGAAGTTGTCGTTCGCCTTAATGGGTTATCGTACCATGGTCTGCACGTCAACTGAGGCCACCCCCTACATGCTGGTTTATGGTATAGAGGCAGTCATCCCTGCCGAGGTAGAAATTCCCTTCCTGATGGTCATATAAGAAGTAGAGTTAGATGATGCAGAATGGGTCAAGAGTTGCTACGAGCAATTAGCCCTCATCGATAGAAAGAGTATGAATGCTGTATGTCATGGTCGATTATATCAGAACAGAATGTCCAGAGCCTTCAAAAAGAGAGTCAAGCTAAGGAAGTTCATGCTAGGATAACTGGCATTGAAGAAAATATTTATGCATCAAGATGAATCCAAAGGGAAATTCTCTCCCAATTAGTAAGGTCCATACATGGTTCATCGGGTTCTGACTAGAGGAGCTCTTATTCCTGTAAAAATGGACAGAGAAGTCTGGCCGAAGCTTATCAACTCAAACGCAGTGAAAAGATACTATATTTGATCATATGCTTTTCTTTAATGATGTAATTTGAACTACGCTTGACCTGATTCCCGTTTAAGAGAATATACTCGCATTATATTTACTAAGTCATGCATAAGAATCATTTGCATCACCATCGTTTAGAAACGCTACCCTCGTGATACACGACGCCAAGAGCTAGAGGATACGAACTAGCCTCCCATCTACAAAACTCACAATTTTTCTTTGGATGCAGGAATTCAGGCCACGAATCAAAGTACATTTGCTCTTCAGAATTGAAACCCTCCAAAAAGGGGTCACTATCCGCACTCAACACTCCCCAACAGTACTAATGTCGCAAACCGGCTACCCGCTAAGAAAACTTACTACTATTCGTTGTTTTACATTCATGCATTGCATAAGGCTACTATCTGCCTTTCTGGACTACGCTTTGTCCCCATCTGCATTTTGCATAAGGCTATTCTCTGCCTTCTGAGGTTAAGCTCTACCTCCATATTGCATAAGGTTACAAACTGCCTTTCGAGGCTAAGCTCTGCCTCCATCTGCATTTTTGCATAAGGCTATTCTCTGTCTTCCGAGGTTAAGCTCTATCTCCATATTGCATAAGGCTAATATCTGCCTTTCGAGGCTAAGCTCTGTCCCTATCTGCATTTTTGCATAAGGTTACTCTTTGCCTTCCGAGGTTAAGCTCTACCTCCATATTGCATAAGACTATTATATGCCTTGCGAAACTAAAGCTCTGTATCCATCCACACTTTTCATAAGGCTACTCTCTGCCTTTCGAGGTTAAGCTCTACCTCCATATTGCATGGGGCTCCTATCTGCCTTCCGAGGTCTCCGCCCTCCATGGCTGAAATATCGCCGTCTTATTTTTTCGACTGGCTGAAACATCGCCACCTGCATTTTAAATTCTCATTCGACTGAAATATCGACACCTGCTTTTTAAATTGTTGCTCTGGGTGGAACATCACCACCCTTTGCATTCATCTGGCTGAAAGATCGCCCTTTTGCACTCATTTGGCTGAAAGATTGCCACCTTCCCATGGGCTGAAAGATCACCAACTCGTTCAAAGGCGTCATAGTTCGAAAGCACCATCTGCATAGCCCGAGAACACATTTCATGGCCTACTAACCCTTACTTTAATGCTCCTCATGGCACAAGACATCATATTCTAAGGACGTCATCTTAACCGTCTGAAGACAACATTCCTGGTCCAACGAGAACTTGCATCACATTTAAATTACGCAATATATATACGCACATCATCCATTTGCAGGTACTCCAGCTGGCTCACGACCGTCTCAGCAGGAGCGATCCCACCCCGGTTTTCCGCACCCTGTCTACTTCCAAGCACCTTCTCAAGGCTAGCCATCGCATCTGTCTTTTCGAGTTTCCATCGGCATATTCCGTAAATGGTTCCTGAACTACATATGTCTTGATTCCTGTAAAACTAGGGATATGTAGGAAGCTCAAAATCCAGAGTGCGGTCAAAAGCCGTTTACAATCGCCGTCTCTGGATAAAATTGGCCATCTTATCTTTACTCGACAACTCTTTCATCCTCTTCGGGTAAAGAGGGGCAGCTGTTGATATCCAATTTTTCCCTATGCATTTTTATGCTCAAAATACTTTCAAAATAGCACGTATATGCATATGCAAGCATCCAAAAAGGTTTTGGTATTGTTTTCCAAATTTTTAAAGAGATTTGTAAAACCAATTTATGGCCTATTTTGCACTATAAAATCCAATAATTATTCTTAAAACTTGTCATTTTGGTGAATAGTTTATTTTATTCTCAGATTTACAAAGGAAATATAATTTACAAAATTTTTATATATTTTACAAGTCCATTTGGTATTTTTAAACTAAATTTGCATGAAATTGCAATTTTAGCCTATTTCTCGATTTAATGGCATTTTTAATCAAAAAATCATTCCCAATATTTTTAATTTAATACTTACATATTTTTTTATTAAATTAGTATTTTTAATTTGATTTTTGAACATTATCTACTATTTTTATAAATTCAAAATGGAGAAAATTGGATATTTAAATTGTAGCCTCTTTACTTTCAATTATAGTCCAAATTAAACCCAAACCCCGGCCCAATTTACCCCTAATTATACGACCCAATTACCCGACCCCTGACCCTATTTCTAACCTCCCCGAATCCTATGTCAAATCAGGGCCGTTGATTGTTTTAATCAACGGCCCCGTCTATCCTCACTTAATTAAACCAACGACCCCCTTAACCCTAATCATTCTAACCAAACAGCTGCCCTTGTATCCCCTCGTCTCTCAAAATTCTATCAACCACCCTGCAAAACCCTAGCCCCTTTTAACGCTTTCGGACCTTGTTTCAACGGAGACTATGGCTTCTCAGACCCTGAGTGGCCTGTACCTACCCCCACATACCTCTATATTCCTTTTGCTCGAGGTTTCAGAGTCCGACTTTGAAGATCCTGGCTCATTATCTTTCTGATTCAAGTTCTATGGACCTTTGCGTCTCATCTCTGGTGAGTCCTAGCCCTGTGAATCCATCTCTGACTCAGGACCAGCCCGTTCCAGGCCTTTCTCATTTTCTAGGGTTTTCTCTAAAACCCTAAGCCCTCGAGGTTTTCTTTGTTTCTCTCTAAGATCTACTTCAGGTCCGTGCTATTTTCTAAGATTTTAAAGTATTTTCCACATCTTTTTAATTTTTTGTTTTCAAAACTGTTCATCTTCTTAAAACTTAGGGTTTCCGTGTTTTTTCAGTTGTTGTACTGTAATCTATTATATTTTGCTTTCCTAAGAGCTTTCACTATGATTTCTGCATATTTGTCTTTATTGTAATTCCTCCTAGGGTTTCCGAGTAATTTCTTTACTATATTTTTTTCTTTACTTAGATTTCCATGAATGTTTGTGTTCTTTGGACTCCCTGAGTTTGTTCTTGCCTGATTTTCTGTGCTTTCGTCATTACCTTTGACTTGTTGAAGAAACCCTAGATTTTGGGGTTTTCAAACTTGCTTGTGTACGACTATTCTGTTTGTTGCCTTTCTGATTTCAAAACCCTAAATCTTCTAAACTCGTCTCATGTTTCTGATTCTTGCTGACTTGCAAGACCTTCTGAGTTCATTCATGACTATGTTCTTCTTGCTTTTTGATTACACGACTACTCTGTTAATTTTAGCCTCGCATGTTTGTGTTTACACTCTCTTTATAGTCAAACCTTTTCCTCTCTAAACAACCCTAATTTTTGGGATTGATTTATATATGAATTTATTTGATTCTCTCCTTGTTTGATTTGGACCAGTTTTCTGACTTAATTCATTACTAAGGTCGAATCGATAACTCCTTTATTTACAATGTGATTAATTGATTTTACTCTTACCTTATTTACCTAAACCGAGTATTTTACGTTTCTTATGTATTTACCCTTTATTGCACCATGTGTTATTGATTTTCTTTCCTTAAATACAACTCTGCCCTCTCCTATTCAAATTCGAGTTCCTTAATTAAAGGAGTTCCCCGATTCTAATTGATTCTGATTGGTATTGAATTATATTTTGCCTTACTTACCACCTATTTTAAAACTATAAATACCCTACTCATTTTCTTTAAACTCACGAATAGCAGAGTTCGAAAACACACACACACTCTAAGCTCTCTTCTCTTCTCTGCTACATGCACTACTGTTTGTGTCTAGCCGGCTGAAAGCCAAGGCTAGACTATAGAATCATGCTTGTTTTTCTCAAGTATCTACTGAAGCTCGAGTGAATTATCTGGCTGATTTCCTACTTTTTTTTATATTTTTATTCGAACTTGCAAGGGGTAGGTCTCTATAATTTAAATATTGTTCCCCAAAACTATGTGTTTACTTCTCCCTTTCACATAAGCTCTCACTACATGATTTCTTGCATTGTATGACTATTCATTAGTCTGTTAAGCCTTTCTTCATGCTTCTACATCTTTAGAGTGTTGTTAAGCTTTTCTTATCCATCCTTTATGTTTGTGTGAATGTTTTCATTTGATCCCATTCCCTCTAACCCCCTCTTATGTATGAGTATTGGCCCATGATGGGGATAGCTCCCTATTGCTATCCCTGACTTGGGACCAGGTTCTCTTGAGCCTTTACTCACATCAGTCCCATTCCCTTACCCCCATTTATGTGTTGAGCCTTGACTAGGGTCTGGTGGTGTCCTAATCATCACCCACGACCCTATCTGACTTCTAGAAGTCTGCTCTTTTATTTTCTTGAATCAAGTAAAGGGCCATGGGTGTGCCAGTCTTACCCATGGCTGGGTATGACCATCATTTGCTTTGGTTTCCGATAATCACCTCACTCTACACTCAATCTTAGTTCCATAAGTTCTGCCCCCCTACGGTAAGCCATGCTTAGGGACCCTAGATTTCCCTCTGAACTTGGATGCCTAAGAGGTGGTAATTCCACGCATTGCACTACTATGTTAAGGCATTAACTCTTTAGGGTGTAAGCATTGCCTGGGCTTACTGAAAGCCCTTGGAACTTTGAAGCACTCTAAGAGAAGGCCTTAGAATCCAGAATCTGGATCTGGTGAAACGCATGTTATTGGGTATTTAGATTGAATTAGGCTTCTCGGATCTAGCTATAGGCTGTAATGTATTTTGTTTACTTTCTTTTGGTTCTGTAACAATCTTGTAAAAGAATTTGGGGAATATTAGTGAAAGTGTGTGGGAGAGATTTATGTTTATTTGCATATGCTAAAGGGCAGATACCATGCCTATAGGACTAATGTTGTTATTCAGTCACCTAGATATCATGCCTATAATATCAATGCTTCAAATCGCCTAGAGATCATGCCTATAGGTTTTTAACGTTTCATAAGTCAATCATCTAGATACCATGCTTATAGAGTTTAATATTCAGTCACATTGCAAGTCATTTAGAAATCCTGCCAATAGAACCTAATACTCATATAACAAGTTGCATATAGAGATCATGTCCATAGGAAACACACAAACGCTAGGCAAACTGTAGGGCAATCAAATATTCACCCCTTTATTAGTTCAATGACAGTAACGAGTTTTAAAAAATAAAGATATAGATATCATGCCTATAGGAGTTCAAACTCGCCTAATATGAGTGATAATCTGTCAATTAGCCTCAAACGCTTTCAGCAAAAAGTTTGTCCAAAACTATTTGCTTTTGAAATCTGTCCAAGTCCGTCTGTTTTAACATTTCTATAGATCTGTAGTGTCCTTAAAGTTCCAAACTTACATCTTTATTCTGAAACGAACCCCTTAGTTTTTTTGCCTAATTTTTTACTTCAATGCTTTTCGAAAAACGCCTCTTTACAACTTTACTATACTTTTACTTAAGCAGTTTGGCTAATTGGCTAGCCATCTCTGAACTTCTACAATTTTTAATTTTCTGTTCAAAACTCTTTTGTACAGGCTCTTGTCTAAAATTAGTGTTTTCCGAATAAATTGTTTTAAAAATACCTTAAGTACTGAGAACTGGATTCGGGTTGCCTAATGCGGACTTATTATCTAACTCTATATCTTAAACTAATCTGTCCCCCGTTAAGTTTTAAAGACCAATCAATACTTGCGAGTCATGCTAAACTAATTACTATTGTGATTTACGGGATTTGTATGAGCCTTTGAGTGTTTGATTTGTACCCCACTTATTTGCTATTTGTTTTGATTGACGCCTTAGTATTGTTGTTGGACAATACGCTTTACGCTAGAGGGGGGGGTGAATAGCGTTAAAATTATTAAGCGTTTTAGTGCGGAATTTAAAAACTTTGCAGAAATTAAAACAAGTGCAGTAAAAAAACTTACACAATGATGTATCCTGGTTGGCCACAAACGTGGTTAGTCCAGTCCCCGAGAGACTCTCTCGAGATTTCCACTAAACTTGTCAAGCTTACGGGTGCTTAACAAACCGTTACAGTTGAGGACACAAGCCTCACCTAGGTGCTCGGGGATCACAATCCCAAAGACTTCAATTGCTCGGGGATACCAATCCCAAAGACTTCAATTGCTCGGGGATACCAATCCCAAAGACTTCAATTGCTCGGGGATAACAATCCCAAAGACTTCAACTGCTCGGGGATAACAATCCCAAAGACTTCAACCGAGGAATCACAAGTTCCTCAACAAACGAGAATCGCAATTCTCTTACAAACACAAAACACACTCACTTTACAAAGCACTCCTTAATGAGTAGATATGAGTAGAAATAGTACGCTCAAGATCACAACAACTTAGCTCAATAGAATGGCTCTTCAAAAAGCTTTATGGATGAATGGAAAATGATGATCAATGTAAGAAAGCTTTTAGCAATGAAAATACTCAAATTGTATATGTTGTTGTTGTGAAAACACTGAGTTGAAGCTGTATTTATAGGTGAAAAACTCAGTCTTACCGTTGTCTAATTGCCAATTAAGGATTGCTGAAATTACTCAGTGACAATCGATTGTCAAGACTAAACAATCGATTGTTTGCCTATCAGATCAAAAATTCAATCCCAGATTTTACGTCAACAATCGATTACTTCAAATCACTAATCGATTATTTATAACGTTAAGAAATCCTTTCCAATTTTTGGCATAAAACATCGATTGTTCGGAAATCAACAATCGATTATTTTAACAACGTTCAGAAAATCTTTTCCAGATTTTACGCAAAACATCGATTGTTAAATATCAACAATCGATTACCTGAAGGTAATTGAAAATATATGACAACGGTCAGCTTCAACAATCGATTATCAAATGGAATAATCGATTATTAATTAATTTCAAAACTCTCTGTCTCATATATAATCGATTATCAAAAGCCACAATCGATTATCATTTTATTTAAAATCACTGGGAGACATTTTTCTCATTCTAATCGATTACCATTAGTTCATAATCGATTTTTATGAGTTTTGAAAACTTTGCCTCAGTTAACAATCGATTATTATAAGTACACAATCGATTGTTATGCATTTTGCAAAAACCTGATGTTAACTGACTTACTTACAATCGATTATCATTAATTCACAATCGATTGTCATGCAGTCTTGGCTTAGAGATACTCGATTATCATAAGTACATAATCGATTATCTTAGCCCAGATTTTTGAGGCATGTTTGGAAAACATTTTAACAAATGTAAATATGCATAGTTTAAAATCATTTGACACTTAATTTAAATATGCATGATTTTGGAAAAATAATTTTAGTAGAGAAGCCATGTTATGAGCCAAGTTGAGGAATCAAGATCACAATTAATATTGACTCAATTATAACATTTCTAAACTTTGTCTTGAGCTTCTTGTAATGCATCCATTTTGTGCTTGTCCTTGAGCACTGCTATATATCGCTTTTTGCTTTGTTTGACATTCATCAAAACCTACAAAAGAACACACGTTTAGTATATTGCATTTGAAACGTGTTTCCAACAATTTCCCCCTTTTTGATAATGGCAAACATAAGCGGGATATATGCAATAATTATTTTGATAATCCAAGACAAGTGTAAAGTATGCAAGTGGAAAGTATGCAATTTGATGTTCCCCCTCAATTCATGTTCCCCCTCACTTTAAGCATGAATGAAATTGAGAGTGATATAGCATACTTCTTGATATCCCGTTTCTTCCCCCTTTTGCCATTAGCAAAAAAAATATATACAAGGGAAGAATATGAAAAAAAATATGAAATAAACAAAAGTTTATTTATTGGAAAATAACATTACATGGGTGGAGCCAAACACAATAAAACGAACAACAACTAACCAACCAAGGAAAAACAAATCAAAAACAACAATTTCACATCATCAAAAACAACAATTTCCTCATTCATCACCCCCATCCCCTTCATCATCATTGGGAGGCGCTTGATATGGCACCACTTGAGCATAGGCATAATGCACGTGATCAAAGTAACCATGGACCTCACGAGTTAATTGAGTAATTTGGTCAGAGATAGTCCGGAGGGTAGGCTCCTGAGGAGGATGAGCACGACGGGCTTGTCGATTTTGAGGAGGAGCGGGAGCATGATCACCATCATGATGAAAGGAAGATTCCGAAATTTCCCAGATTTTGGTGCTCTTTTTGAGAGGACCATTAGCAATATTGACCCCGGAAGCTTCAAGAAATTTCATTATTAAGAGGGCATAGGGGAGAGGTATGTCATCTCTGGTGGCATTGAACATATAAGCTTGCACCAATTGATTTTAACACCGGTGATAATGGCATGAAGAAATTTGGCATCCTCTTGGGAAATGGTGGTGTGATTGAGTTTACGGGGTTTGAGAACACGAGTGATGAAATAGAGAATGAAACGATAATTCGGGTCCATACCCTTTATGGTGGGACGACGGGAAGAAGACTCATCATAGGCGACTCCGGCTTGGCGGAAGAGATTAGCTTCATCAATCATGTCCCCGGCATCATTTATGTACTGGTAGATGTCTTCACCATCATGCGGAATGCCGGCAATGAGGTGGAGGTTATCTTCAGAAATTAGAATGGAAATGCCGTTAACATTGGTAACGAGTTCACCCTCATCATCTTTGTGAAGGTTGGAGTAAAAAGCTTCAACCAAAGTAATGTTGTAGTAGGGGTGAGTAAGGAGTAGGAAATTGAAAAGTTGGCACTCTCTTAGCATATTCGCGGCTGGAATGAATGGTGCAACAAGAGCGTTTGTTGAAAAGCGAGGAGGGAGAATAAGGCGTTTCTCAAATTTGGTTAAGAAACGGGTGAGCTCTTCATCGGATTCAAAGAATAGAACCGATCCATCTTGATATGGATGGCGAGAAGAAGAAGCACCTTGTTTGGAACGAGCACGTTTGGAGTTGCGGCTTGACATTTTTGAAGAAGATGTGCTAGGATTTTTCAAAGACAACAAGATAATTTGATGCTTGGGAGGCTTGAGTGAGTATACAAGAGCATATGTGTAGCCTATATATAGAGAAGGAATGAATCTTACACTTATTGGAAAAGATTTGAAGAGATTTGAAGAGTTTTAAAGTCTGAAACGGTAAAAATAAATTCACTGACCGTTCAACAATCGATTGTTTGAATAGAATAATCGATTGTCATTAATGAAAATGATCTGACACATCGATTATACGCCAGAACGAAAAAAATTTGAAAAAGATAGTCGATTGTCAAACTTGGTAATCGATTGTTTTTCATATTTATGACCTGACAGGAATCGATTGTAGAGCCAAAACGGTAACACAAAGTTTAAAACAGATAATCGATTATCAATCTATAGTAATCGATTGTTTCACTCACAGAGAGTTTGGATTTTGGCAAATAATCGATTGGCAGAACAAATAATCGATTGTTTGGAAGGGGGATGCTAAAAAGATGAGACTTAATTCTATCAAGCAATGTAAACATTCAACAAGATTTCATGACAAAAAAATTGAATTAACAAATAATCGATTATTGATACTGATAATCGATTGTAAGCATAAATAATCGATTATGGTCGATTTTTCTTGTATCAAGACAATTTATACTTTCCTCTTACCTTTTGGGTGATACCTGCAAAATAGAATTAAACATCTCCGACGCTCAAGTCAGTAATCTATAAATGAAATAATAACTTTGAAACTAGTGTAGTCGGGTGAAAAACGTGAACTCTTAAGAATTTTGTCCTAGGATGTTCTTAAGAGGGTTTAGGGTACTTATCTTCCCTTTGACTTTGCCAATTACCTGATTTTGAACATCCTCCGTTCGTTTTGGTCTTTTGGCTCATTCTTCAATTTAAGAAGCTTCTTCCACAATTTTGCCTTTGTCTTCCTTGTATTTTGTCTTTTAAATTTTTCGAAAATACTTCCGATTTTGAAAAAAAAAAAAAACTAACTCGACTTTTCCGTCTCTTCCTCCTTCTTTGTGCTTTAATTGAAGGAATTTTGAATTCGTCTCCCGTCAAGTGTTTGGAGCATCCACTACACTTGATTCCTTCAAGCACACATGCAAAACAAATCAATGCTCTTTTGGTACCCATGCCATTTTGGGTCCTTGAGGGTTATGCATACTATAATGATGTGTTTGAGTAGCATGTCTATGTCTAGTAAAGCATGCGGGAGCAATATGACCAATTCGTCTACAATAATGACATGTCACATTTGGATTATGCATGCGTCTAGGCTCATAGTAGCTAGAATAATGCACATTGTTTACTCTATTTTCATTTCTCCTAATTTGAGCACCATAATCATTTCTAGGTTGAACATTTCGGGATCTTCTAGCATGAACACTGTTGTGCCTAAAATATGCATCATGTCTATGGTGACGATTGCTAGGCGGAAGGTCATGTCTAGGTCTCCTAATATTTTGTCTAGCATGCATGTTTGTTTTAGGAAAGACATTTTTGTTATTAATCCTAGATTGAGCTCTAGGTGGTTGGGTTTTTGCATCAACCTCTTCTTCATTTATGAAGCCTATTCCATGCTTGGTTGATTTCAAGTTATCAAGCACCACATTCAAGTTTTTATGAGAGGAGTTGAATTTATCTAGTGTGCCTTTTAATCTACCTACTTCATTCTTAAGGTCTACACAAGAAGCACAAATTTTTGTAGAACTCTCGGGCTTGTCAGAACTTCTTTTCCCATAAAACTTGTTTTGTTCTAGTAGCTTCTCATTTTCCAAAACCAATTTTTCTAATTCTTTTTCTTTTAATGAAAACTGTTTTTGAAAATCTTGTTCTTTTAGAGAAGCACTTTCTCTTAAGCTAGTGACGGTTTTTGTAACTTTGAGAAATTCAGCATACAATTCATCAAAGGCATTTCTCATGTCATCAAGAGTATAAAAATTTTGAGAAGAGATTTGACTTACCTCACTTTGATTTTCTTCCTGTGCCATGAGGCAGAGATTTGCCGCTTCTTCATTTTCTTCTTCACTGGATTCGTCTCCGGAATCTCCTCCCCAAGATATGTATGCTCGTTGCTTCTTGAAGGGTTTCTTCTCCTTTTTAAGATTTGGGCAGTTTGTTTTGATATGCCCTGTTTCACCACATTCATAACATTTAACTTGCTCACCTTGCTTTTTCCCTTTGCGGTCATATTCTTTTCGCATGAATTTTTGGAACTTTTTGATGATGAGTCCAAATTCGCTATCTCCATCCTCTTCAATTGGTGATTGACTTGTGCTCGCCTTTAGAGCAATCTTTTGCCTTCTTTGTTCATCAATAACAGGGTTAAGAATAGTGGATTCATAAGTCTTAAGATTACCTCTAAGAGCGTCTATGGTGACGTTCGTGATTCCAATTGACTCTTGAATCGCATCGGCCTTTGATCGCCATGCCGGTGTTAGACTCCTAAGGATTTTTCGAACTAGTTCTTTGTCTGTGAACGTCTTCTTGAGCGCGTGGAGATCATTCACTATTGATGAGAACCGCTCAAACATCTCGTCTACCTTTTCGCCTTCCTTCATATGGAACAATTCGTAAGCATGAGTTAAAAAGTCAATTTTAGCTTCTCTTACCTGGTCAGTCCCTTCGTAAGTGACCTCAAGCTTGTCCCACATTTCTTTCGCTGTTTTGCAGCAGGAGATTTTCCTGTAATCATTAGCATTAACAGCACAAAGTAATAAATTAATAGCTTTAAAGTTATTTTGGACCATTCGATTATCCTCGGCGTTGAATTCCTCTTCTGATTTTGGCACCCATTCTCCTTCCACCTGTTTGACAGGAACCTCATTTCCTTTGGTGTACACCTTCCACAAGTAAGGGCTGTTTGATCTGATGAATATCTGCATCCTTTCTTTCCAATATGAATAATTAGTCCCGTTAAACAAAGGAGGTCTTGTGGGGCACTGTCCTTCATCAATACCTGCAAAAGAGTCTAGAGTAGAAGCCATGGAAAGATTCTCTCAAACGGTTAAGTCTTTCAGAGAGTATGGCTCTGATACCAATTGTTGGACAATACGCTTTACGCTAGAGGGGGGGGGTGAATAGCGTTAAAATTATTAAGCGTTTTAGTGCGGAATTTAAAAACTTTGCAGAAATTAAAACAAGTGCAGTAAAAAAACTTACACAATGATGTATCCTGGTTGGCCACAACCGTGGTTAGTCCAGTCCCCGAGAGACTCTCTCGAGATTTCCACTAAACTTGTCAAGCTTACGGGTGCTTAACAAACCGTTACAGTTGAGGACACAAGCCTCACCTAGGTGCTCGGGGATCACAATCCCAAAGACTTCAATTGCTCGGGGATACCAATCCCAAAGACTTCAATTGCTCGGGGATACCAATCCCAAAGACTTCAATTGCTCGGGGATACCAATCCCAAAGACTTCAATTGCTCGGGGATAACAATCCCAAAGACTTCAACTGCTCGGGGATAACAATCCCAAAGACTTCAACCGAGGAATCACAAGTTCCTCAACAAACGAGAATCGCAATTCTCTTACAAACACAAAACACACTCACTTTACAAAGCACTCCTTAATGAGTAGATATGAGTAGAAATAGTACGCTCAAGATCACAACAACTTAGCTCAATAGAATGGCTCTTCAAAAAGCTTTATGGATGAATGGAAAATGATGATCAATGTAAGAAAGCTTTTAGCAATGAAAATACTCAAATTGTATATGTTGTTGTTGTGAAAACACTGAGTTGAAGCTGTATTTATAGGTGAAAAACTCAGTCTTACCGTTGTCTAATTGCCAATTAAGGATTGCTGAAATTACTCAGTGACAATCGATTGTCAAGACTAAACAATCGATTGTTTGCCTATCAGATCAAAAATTCAATCCCAGATTTTACGTCAACAATCGATTACTTCAAATCACTAATCGATTATTTATAACGTTAAGAAATCCTTTCCAATTTTTGGCATAAAACATCGATTGTTCGGAAATCAACAATCGATTATTTTAACAACGTTCAGAAAATCTTTTCCAGATTTTACGCAAAACATCGATTGTTAAATATCAACAATCGATTACCTGAAGGTAATTGAAAATATATGACAACGGTCAGCTTCAACAATCGATTATCAAATGGAATAATCGATTATTAATTAATTTCAAAACTCTCTGTCTCATATATAATCGATTATCAAAAGCCACAATCGATTATCATTTTATTTAAAATCACTGGGAGACATTTTTCTCATTCTAATCGATTACCATTAGTTCATAATCGATTTTTATGAGTTTTGAAAACTTTGCCTCAGTTAACAATCGATTATTATAAGTACACAATCGATTGTTATGCATTTTGCAAAAACCTGATGTTAACTGACTTACTTACAATCGATTATCATTAATTCACAATCGATTGTCATGCAGTCTTGGCTTAGAGATACTCGATTATCATAAGTACATAATCGATTATCTTAGCCAGATTTTTGAGGCATGTTTGGAAAACATTTTAACAAATGTAAATATGCATAGTTTAAAATCATTTGACACTTAATTTAAATATGCATGATTTTGGAAAAATAATTTTAGTAGAGAAGCCATGTTATGAGCCAAGTTGAGGAATCAAGATCACAATTAATATTGACTCAATTATAACATTTCTAAACTTTGTCTTGAGCTTCTTGTAATGCATCCATTTTGTGCTTGTCCTTGAGCACTGCTATATATCGCTTTTTGCTTTGTTTGACATTCATCAAAACCTACAAAAGAACACACGTTTAGTATATTGCATTTGAAACGTGTTTCCAACAATTGTTTCCTTTTAAACTCCATATATGCCTCCATCCCCCTTTCCCTTTTAGGATTAGAAGTCCAAATACCACGGGACTGATAAGTTGTGACGGGTACTAGCATGCAATAAGTAAATGAGACTAATCACGCTTAAATACCTTAACAGGGTGAGAAGGGTAGAATATGGAGATGATGACGGTGCGTTAATGTCTCGTGTGAGAATGATTGCTGGGTATTGCACCAAATAATCCATATTATAGATAAACCTAGGACCCTCTTTCTTTACCTTTCCTTTATTTAAATGTTTTCTTCAAACTAAAACTCTCTTTTACTTGTGCCATTGTTCTTTCAAAATTGTCAACTTGCTTGTGCTCAATATATGCAAACGTTGCTCGTCTATTCCTAAAGTCACAACTAAGTAAAGCCGGGAACCACACTAGTGGATCTTGAGGGGTGCCTAATACCTTCCCCTCGAGATAATCTCAAGCCCTTACCCAAACTCTAGTTTTCTTTCGAATCCGTCTTCTTTTCTCTAACAGTGTCCTAATGTGCTATAATCATTAGGTGGCGACTCTTCAAACTCCATAGCTCAAATTCCCCCCAAAAGGGGATAAAAGAGTCATTCCACCCATAATATCGTAAACCCGATTTCTCTCTCCCTGCAAGGAAAAAGGGGGCGTCGATAGCCGTTTCCCGAAGGAAAATGCCACAATCTGCTACGTTGATGGTTGCCTATCTCTCTCTCCCAACATACGGCCCTGCTCTTGCGAGGCATCAAACTCCCGTCTTCAGGCGAGATGTCTTACTCATCAATTAGCGAATAAACTTGGGAGGCAGGAGCCGCAAAAGGAACGGGGACAGGCTCCCGAGTTATGGTAGCTGAGGACGTGATTGGAACGGAAGGTGCAGTAGTTGTAATAGGTGCCTAAGTCGAGGAGGCAACAACCGTCTTACAGAAAGAACACACTGGTGCTCGACTCCTCCGAGAACCCCTACCTTAGAAAAAAAAGAGTAATAACACAGCAAAATGAATCCCCATATAATATGAGACAAATTGTCCACAATCAAAAAAAAGGAAATTACCAATTGAAGGGAGAGCAAGCCCTAATTTCTTGAAAAAACTTGGCCCACGCAATTTCAACCCGCCACGAACATGATTTCAACCCGTATTCAACCGTCCAACACTCCACCCGCGTTTACCCGCCCTGCAAATTTTTTTAGTAGAAATTCTTTCTTTTTCCGAAAGCTAGACTTAAATATAATTTTTTAACAAAATAATTAATTATATCCAAGTTGTTCTCTCTCTTTCACATACTTAACTTTTTTGAAGTAGCCTTTTTTGCTTGTGATTGCTTTTCAATACACACAAGGACCAAATTGAATCTTATGCAAGCACATTCTTGTGCCTTGAACAGGTGGCCTAGTAGTCATATGACGGAAATTGTTACGATTGCGCCAAACTTTTCCTTCTGCTAATTAACACGTATAATCACCTTAATTTATCACTAATCCTAATAATAAACTTTTTCTTCTGCCAAACTAATATGGTTTAGTGAGAATATCCATTACACAAAAAATTATCGCTTGCACTACAACCAATATGGAGTTCGAGAACCACAAGACAAAGAAAAGCTAAATTAATTTCCAATAATGCTACCTCAGCTCTTTTCTTCATATCAGTCCAGAATCTCATGCTTACACGTGCTCAACTATTAACACGAAATATGGCATTCTGTGCGTAGATCACAATTGAAAAGCAATAGCCCCATCACCATTTCTATATAACATCTGGTAGAAAATTAGCGTTGCCCTGGTTAATAGAAGTAACAAAAGGGACAGTGAATATATGAACCAATGTCTGAGATTGTCTTGTTACCAAGATATCAACTCTCTTCATAAAGCTGTCTTGTTACCAAGCGATTCGCATTACCAAAAATATATAATTCATTGTCATATTGGAGAGAGTGCTACAACATAGATTAGTGCTGTCTATTCTAAGTTAGAAAAAACCAACTTGACACATATTATACACAATAAAATTGAGAGCAATGCATGGTTTGCTCATTGCTTCAGTTGTGCAAGGGGAGCTAGAATACAGGATTCGGATGCATAGATTGCCAGTAAAGTAGCGTAAACTAAGCACACAGTAAAGTAATGTTGAACATGAAACTTTGTTCCTCTTCTATCGACCAGTAAGACAACTTGAATCTGGCTCTTCCTCTTCGTCAAGAAACGTTGGACATGAAACTTTGTTGATTATTGAAGCCAAACCTAAAAAGAAACATATATAGTATTAAAAGTTAAAAATCACTATTAACATTACAAGTCATTAAAAAAATTACTTACGATTTATTTCGTTCCATAAAAAAGTGCGAGCATGCACTAATGCCTCCCAAGTAGTAGGATCAAGTCTACTAAGATGCAAACTAATCAATCTCTCCCTAGTATTAAATGCAGATTCTGAAGCAATGGTAGAGACTGGAATGGCTAATAGGACACGAGCCATTTTTTGTAAAGAGGAAAATTTTAATCCGTTTGTCTTCTACCAACTTTGTATGCAGTCAAAATCGAGGAGTTTGATATTTTGAAGTCTTTAACCTTCCTACTTCTCCATCCCCGAGAGACTCGAAGTGGAGAAAGGATCCGATTGAGGGACAACTTCCTCGAGGAAGCTAAGCGAAGGTCTGACACGTTCTATATCAAGGGTATCACAATCTCGAAGTTAATCAAGAAAGAGAGGGAATTTCTCAGGAACACGTGGACCAGAACATTAATTAAAGGATGAGGATTGTACGAAATAGTACATATCTGTATTAGGTCATTATACACATGTACCAATAGAATCCATTACTTTTATGAGGAATGTATTATATTGGAGTTTTTCCCTCCAATATAAAGGGGACCCCAATCATCTTGTAAGGCATAAAATCATTTAAAGCAATAGAACATTCTTATTCTCTCACGTTCTTAGCAATTGTTCTTCAGCTTTATTGCCTTTACTTTATTGTTCATATCTTTTTGGACTTAGCTGACCTTGAGGTCCCTGGATAGACGAACTTGAGGCCCCTACTGTTTCAGCAACATTGATTTGGTTAATTATTTCTTCTCACTCAAGCTCAATATTACATATTTAATCACCAGTATCAGAATATATTACGTATCTTTGAAATCACAAACTACCTATAATTGTTACTCACATTTTTTGAGGTAAACAGTTTGGCCACCACCATGGGGCTAAAGACAATAGTGATTATTTTAGTGTTAGTTTTATGGTAACGCATGTGATTCTTTACACTCTGTCTTGCCAAAGTTTTTTAGTTTCAGGCCTAAATATGTCTAGCACCCAAAATGCACCTACTCATGACAGTGAAGGACTTAGAGAAAATAGTGGTATAGGGATCAGTGTATCACCTGTAAACCTTGAGGGAGTGCCATACGCGGAGCCAATTGACATCAGCCCCCACAACGCTCTAAATACAGAAGCAGGCACTGACCCGTAAGGAATGGTCACAGGGAAGCCCAAGCTGGAAGCCAGGAAACATGAGGACCGGAAAGAGGAGGAGTTAACCTCTAGGTGATATTCAAGATTCTACAAGGTTAGAAAGTCACCATCACTCAACTTCAGAGTCAAAGCAGGACTCCTAACACCGCGGAAACAGTTAACACACAACACCAACCTGTGCTTAAGGTTGTATTGTGGTTTGGGCCCGGTCCTAAATGGGCTAGGCCAAACAAGTGTGGGCTTTGGCGGGCCGAACTTTGGCGGTCCATTGCCTAACGGGCCAAATGAGTGGAACCGGCCCATTGTGATCCTATGCCGACATGGTCCCGGGCAAAATGGGTTGGGGCCACGGGCCTAAACGGGGTTTTTCGTTCCGGGCTATTTTTTTTGAATTTCTTTTTATCTAAGGTAATTTCTTGTAAACTATATATGTATATACTAATATAAATTGCTTATATATAATATACAGAAAAGGACCAAAAATATCCCTAAACTATGGTATATAGCTCAGCTATGTTCTCCATTGGTAAAGTGGGCCAAAAATGTCCCTCAACTTAACAGCCTTCCACACAAGCCATTTTAATCCTACATGGCATCCATGTGTCTATGACATGGCAGCCACATAAGCGGACAACCCTCTAATGTGGGCCACAAATGTCCTTCAACTTAACACAATGGGCCAAAAATGTCCCTCAACTTAACACAATAGGCCAAAAATATCCCTCAACTTAAGAGCCTTCTACACAAGCAATTTTAATCTGACATGGCATCTACGTGGCTGTGACATGGTTTACACATAAGCGGACAACCCTCTAAACCCGCTCCAACCCATTAACAAACAAAATACTATTGTAATATTAATTCTCTTAAAACTTAATTATCATTTTATCATTAATTAAAAATAGTATAATTTTAAAACTATAATAATATTTATAGCATATTTTAGACCGCAAGGTAGTAGGGATACTGGAAACAACTTCTCTTCCTTGAGTCGAGGGTCTACCGAAAATAGCCTTTCTTTACCTCCACAAGAAAGGAGTAAAAATATAAGAAGAAAAAAGTAAGCATCTTTTTAGGTCCGACAAATCATATGCTACATCAGAAATAATATTAAGGTATTTTTAAGGACTCCCAACTTTAATAAAGTTTAAGAAAATATCTAATTTGTTTAATCTATATGCGATTTGAATAATACGAAAGAACTAGAATAACTAAATTTATTATTCATTGATTCATGTACAATTAAGTTAATTCTTTAGAAGGGACAGAACTAGAATAACTTTATCACACATAGATTAAACAACTGGACAACTTTGGACAATTAATGTTACTGTATTTTTGTTAAAAAAACAAAACTGGATAGTTTTGACACTGTTTTATCTTTAGCAATTTTTTGTGTAAATTACAGCAGCTTTTTGTTTGTAAATGGGTTGGAGCGGGTTTAGAGGGTTGTCCGCTTATGTGTAAACCATGTCACAACCACGTGGATGCCATGTAGGATTAAAATAGTTTGCTTGGAAGGCTGTTAAGTTGAGGGATATTTTTGGCCCATTGTATTAAGTTGAGGGGTATTTTTGGCCCATTGTGTTAAGTTAAGGGACATTTTTGGCCCACTTTAGAGGGTTGTCCGCTTATGTGGCTGTCATATCACAACCACGTGGATGCCATGTAGGATTAAAGTGGCTTGTGTAGAAGACTGTTAAGTTGAGGGACATTTTAGGCCCACTTTATTAACGGTCGAGGATATTTTTGGCCAACTTTATAAACGGAGGACATATCTGAGCTATATACCATAGTTTAGGGATATTATTGGCCATTTTTCGTATAATTTATAGCTTATATTATTTCCACGATGCAAAATCCACTAAGGGTTGTGATGGCGCCGGACACTGGTGTTAGACAAGCCAACCCAAAATACTTAATTAAATTTTCATTTTTAACAATTTTGAAAACCAAGATTTTTCTTCAATTTTACTGGTAAAAGGCAATCCTTACAATGTATATAAAATAGTGTTTGGAAATGGATACAAGATACACAATAATCATCCCCAGAACCCGGTGTCACAAATGCATGAGCTATTTCTAGTAAACAATATAATAAAATAACCATCCGGAATACAATGGACAACGAGTAAATAAAATACGCTGAAAGAGACTATACTAGCTGTGGGTCGCCTCAAGAAGTGCAGCTCACCTAGTTCCCTTATCATCCATGTTGCTAAGCCCAGTGGGCCACTAGAAGTGTAAGCACATGATTTTTGTCCTATATATGAATTATTTCTAAAATTCAAACAAAATAATTTTTCCTTATTTTTATAATTTTTGTGTCATTTTCTGTTAATTGTTTGCATTTTATTTGTGAGTGTTAATTCACATGAAAATACAATAATATGCATTTGTAATTAGGATACATTTTCATATTTTTAGGATTATACAGGGGTTAACTTGTTTTAGAACAAAACATGAAAAATCAAAAATAGTTCACTTAAGCATTTTACTGTTTAATTGTGAATTTGTCGCAAAATAGTTTTTAAGGTAATATTAGGCATTAATTAGATTATTTTAGTTTATTTTAATTTCTGCAATCTTTATAAATTAGGAGAAAATACAATACAAAATTACAAATTGTAAAATAACAAAAATTGAAAACAAATAAGAAAAGGAGTTAATAATTGGTCTTTGGAAATACCCAGATTTGGGCCGTGATTCAGCCCAAATTAGCAAATTGGACCAGGCACCCAATCCAAATTACCCCCCATGTCCGGTCCAGCCATTCATGTCATTTAAGCAGATCAAACGGCGTAGTTTGGGATCAAAACTACGCTGTTTTGAGTTTAGCCATTTAGGAACAATCTCGACCCACAATACTATTTGATCTAACAAACAAAATCACTTCCCCTTCTTATGATAAAAATAGTCCGAAAATGATGAAACCCTAGAGACAGCCAAGTCGCCTTCCTCGTACGATTCTCTGCAACTCCGCCGGCGGAGCCACTGCCGGCAAATGCCTTGTACTCCAAATGCCACCAAAATAACATCCAAGACTCCGCTTCCCATCCTCTACCCAAATCCGTAGTCCGTTTACCTCGAACGTTAGGCGTGCTCTTCGAACATTGGAATGAAAGATCCCGGCCAAGACGCAAACTCACACAAACTGGCCCAAATTCACACCATACCTTCGCTTGACCTCCCTCATCTCTAATATCTCATTTGTTTCTGTCAAATACCACCGGAACGGGGAAAATTTTGAATCTGAGGGTCTAGCTATTTTTGGCTGTTCGGAGGATATTTTTTTTTCAAGACGAATGACCTCATGTTAATATAATAGGTCTATTTCTTATGAAAGAGACCTATAATATTAACTTGAAGTTAATTTCGAAGTTTTTTTGTTTGAAGACTAAAATTGCAGTAAGATTTCTCTCTTTCCTTTCTTTAGTTTTTAGTTTAATTCGGTGTTTTGTATAATCGTGATTTCCAGTTTTGTTTGAGTTTACCTCTATGAGTGACATGATTGTTTAGCATATTTCTTTTCTGATTAATTTTCACTTTCATTTCTTTTATTCAAATTTTGTGTTGATTATTGGTTTTGTTAGTTAAACATTCAATTGCTAATTGGTCGATAGTATAATTACGTTTCCTCTTTATCCTGTTCATGTGAAATTGGATTTGGAATTCGTTGGGATTGATTTCAGTTAGTATTAGTTATTCATTCAATTTTAGTGTTAATTGGTGAAGTGTTTAAGATGGGTGGATTGGATATAGCTGAGAAGATCATTTGATTAATTGACTTTAGTTAAGTTCTAGCTAGGGTGAGGGGATTGGGATAAGTTAACCTTAGTATGTAATTTTCAAACTATTGGAAGGGCATTTTAGGCATAGAAAAGGTAGTTTCTTTATGAATAGTAATTCCAAAGTGAGGGTAAGGGTAGTGCAGGTATTTTGTGAGTAGAAGATCATCCTAGGGCCTTCTAGAATGGTACTTTAGTGTAGGTTTCAGCAAATTAAAGGGATTAACTTGAGTAACAAGTTAGAAATACTGGGACCAAACTGAAAATAATGAGGGACTAAAAATAAAAGCCAAAATCTGATTCACCACCCTTAGGTTTTCCTATAAATAGTGAGGCATTTGCCTTGTGAAGGGACCTTCCTAGGAGCCACAAAAATTAAGCTCCAAAATCATTCTTTCTTCTTCCAAATCCTCAAAATCCCAAAAAACAAACAGTAAAAATATTCCAGAAAAAAATCTAAAAAACCACTTTTTCATTGAATAAATATGGATTGATTCTGATTATCAGTGAATTTCTTTACGTTTTAATTATAGTTTGAGTTTGGAATTACTGAAGTGATCTGGGGCATTTTCGAGTAAATTTGGTGCTAGTCAAGTCAGTTTGGGGGGTTTTTTGTTTGGATTGGTGTTCGTGCATTTGTTGGGTTCAATCTGTGGGTTCTGCTTGGTTTTAATTCATTTCGAACTGTTGAAATCCTTGTTGGACTGTGGTTTCTCATTTACTGATTGCTATTGAGGTCTAAGTTGATTTCTGCTGATGCTGAGAGTCACTACCGTTGTTGAACTTTTCCTTTCCCTCAATTTTGTGTCAAAATCTCAGGTACACACTCAAGTAATCTTGTAACTTCACTGACTGAAATGGAAACATCTTGGCAATACTGGAATCTAGAGCATTCTAAATTCAATTTTTGCCTCGTGTGTAGTTGCTTAGTTTTTGTGTTAGAATTACTGCAAATCTATTAAGTTAAATGTTGTTTATTGATTTAGACTATAAAATTACACTTGTGGACAATATTAGAATGTTAAGGTGGATCATGGTCAGTGTAGGGTTTTAATCTTACAAACTGGAAATTTGAATTTGTATTTTAGCTTTATTTAGTTATTGTATTATTTATGTGTAATCACCTCTTTGAAATTAGAAAAAAATAACTAAAACGGGGTATGCAATTGCATTAGCTTATTTTAATATTGGTAATTGCATGAGTATTGATAATGTGTCATTATGTAGCTAATGTATGCCATTTGATCTTTGACGCTGGTAGATGAGGTAAGTTGATAAAACTGTAACAAGTGCTTAGTTTGGTTAATTGTTAAATATGAATGGGAGCCATTGAATCAAATATCAGGCCCTCCACTGGGGTTCGATTATTGGTCCAACTGGATAGCTGTTAAGCAGGCCTCGCGTGAGGGGCCCATCTGCTGAAGCTGAAATGCATGTTGGGACGTGGGCATCCAGCTTGGGTCACAATTTTGGCCCAAATAGGGCTGAGTTAATTGAGCTCACAGGGATTCGAACTCCCAATGTTCAAATCACATCCCAAAATGTTGAATAAAGTGTATTTAGGATTGCGGGTGCATTTCATGTGACGCAATCCAAAGGTACGCTTTAAACAACGTTCAACCTTCCTTTAAAAGTACATATTGAATAAAAGCAGTTAAAAAGTAAAAATTGGCACATAGGTTCTTCATGTAATAAAATCGGATAAATAAGTTAAATGCGGTAGATGAGCAACCGTGCTAGAACCACGGAACCCAGGAATGCCTAACACCTTCTCCGGGGTTAACATAATTCCATATCCGAATTTCTGATTCACGGACTGTTAACACATTCATTATTTCCTCGGTTCGGGATTCAATCGGTGACCTGGGACACTATTAATCTCCCAAGTTGCTACTCTAAATTCTTAATTATGAATCTCGTTCTGATTGTCCTTTAATTGAAAAAACTGCTCTACGCCCCTTGCGGGGTGTAGTGAAAAAGGAGGTGTGACAGCTCTGGCAACTCTGCTGGGACCAAGAACCCAGATTATTTTGTTCAAGGTTCAGAATTCGAGCTTACAATAATTTGTTGTGTTTGGCGTTATCTGAATTTGTTACATGATCTGTGCTTAATGTGCTAACTTTCTGCTTTTACCGCTTTGATATTATGTGAATTGTATGTAAACTGTGCCGAAACCCATCTCCTCTCTGAGTCTTCTAAATCTTGAAGAAGGGTGCACTTCGTGTGACTTCTTTTCTTTATTGTGTCAAATTCCCAATTTAGAACGAAGTTTGGATAAGTGGCAAAGCCGGCGAAACTTCTGTATTCCTGGAGCGCTACCTCCCCGTCGGCTCGAGCTGTCTGCTTGGGTAAGCCAAGTCTAGTGCAAACACCCAGGTTCTGAATCTAGAATAACTCAGCCTCATGTCAGATCCCTAGTAGGAACGCTTATTTGCATCATGTGCATTTTGACTTAGGGGACTCAACACAGGGGTTGGGTCCGTCTAGGGCTAGCAACCTGAAATGAAAAGACCATCCTGATGCATCCTACATGTTTTTTGTGCATTTATTTTTTCGGACTTACATGTTTGTAAGGCCTCGTGAAATGAGTGCTCAGATGTTAGCAGCTCATAGAATCGAGTCTACCTGCGTGGATCAGATTCTTTTTACTGTTTTGAACTTAAAATGTGAAGTCGAAATTTTTCCAGAAAAATTGTCAAAATGCGGTCCAGAATGCGGCCACATATCAGCTATGCGGACCGCATTCCTATCGCAGAGTGAACCAGAGAGCAACAAATTTTTGATGTTGAAATGCGATCAATTTTGCGATCGTATAATTAATATGCGGACCGCAGAGTGATCGCATATTGTCCTGAGGAAATTCGAAGGTCAGTTCTGCGGTGCATTTTGCGACTGCAGAACTCAAATGCGGACCGCATATCTATCGCATTCCCAACCCGAGGGGTTTGAAACTTGAGCCATTTCAGCGGTCCATTCTTCAGACCGCATGTCTATTCTGCGATCGCAGATTCGTATCGCAGATTGAGTTCGCCCAGCTATTTTTTTAAAAATCTAAGCCCGACCACTCTTTTATAAAAACACCCCATCCCTCATTTTTAACCCATTTTCTGAACAAAATAAGAGAGAGAGGGAGAGAGGGTTCTTGATAGAGAAAGTGAATTCTTCATCATCAAGTCTTTCAAAATCGTTATAGCTTGGAAAATTCTTGGTGCATTGTCTTCTCTATTGATTTCTCAGGTAAAATCCCTGACCCATTTCCCCCAAATTTCGAAATAAAGCTTGGGAAGGAAACCCCATACACTTTCTTTGAATTTTCTTCATAAAACCTTCATGCATGTCTTCAAAACTCTAAAATCTTGTAAAAACGGAATTGGGTAGTAACTATGATTTTAAATTTTTAAAACCTAAGTGTTGTTCATGAACTAAATTGACTTCTTGATTGATGAAAAATTGGACTACAGGTTTAAAGGGGAAAACTCAACTCCAGGTATGTATGGCTAACTGTGATCCTTGTGAATTCGCCCAATCCTAGTTGTGAAACTGTTGATAGTAGATATACATGTGAGAATTATTTTGAAGCTTTGTGTGGTGTAATTGCGTGGTAACACCTTGTGGTGAATGTTGTGGAACTTTTGATTGGAACAACGGAAATGGAAATAATGTGGAATAGTGGAAATTGAAACAATGTGGAACAGTGGAAATGGGAATAATGTGGAATAGTGGAAATGGAAATATCATGGAACAATGTGTGTGATTAGTGTTGAATAACTGTTATGATGATCTAAATTGTGTACCAATTTGATGAACATGAGCAAATTTTTGTTACTAGTTGTGGAATTGTATTACCCTTGTTGTGGATCTATGTTAACAATGTGATATAGTTGATTTCTTGTAATTGTTGTTGTGATGTTTGTCATTGTGAATTAAAAACAATAAGGCGGTGTCGGGTTGCTCGTCGCAACACAGTGAAATAAGGTGTGGGTTGGGGTGATAAGGGTGGCTGAGGTAATAAGGGTGGACGAGGCAATAAGGGTGGGAAAATGTGATCCAATATCACTATTGATTTGAATATGAATCATGAAATAATGTGGAAATGTCAAAAGGAGACAACATGAGAGTTTGTAACCTGTGGGGCACTGATTTCCCCTTTGTATGACTACTTGAATCAATTGTTATGAGATGTTTCGTTGTTGCTCTACGGTTGTGATTGTACTATTGTTCTTTAGTTCTACGCTTGTATATGCATTTTGGCTTGAGTTTACTTGGGACACAGTTTGTTCATACATGCCAGTACAATTCAAATGTACCGACGTCCCTTTTGCCGGGGGCGGTACATTCGTGTTTGGATTGTAGATGGGTCCGTGGCAGGCACTCCAGTCCACCGTTCGTAGCTCCTCCTCCTCTCTATCGATAGTATTTGTGTTGGTGAGCCCCTTTCCTTCCGGGGCCTTGTGTGGCTCATGCAACCTATGCTGTTGTATTTTGGAGTCTTGTGTCCTTTTGTAAAGGTGTTGCGGGGGCGTTGTCACCGATAATTGTGTACTATCTTTCTCTTAGAGGCTCCGTAGACAGTGGTATGTGGGTTGGAACTTATGTATAAAGTTGTATGTTTTGGGCGTGGTAAACTTGTACACCACGTTCCCCGTTAATCACAATATATGTTTTGTAAAAGATGCTCATTGTTAGTCATAATGTGTGGTTATAAAAGAGAAATCATATGCTCTTTCGATTGCAAATTTAGTATCTTTTGTCTAGTTATCATTGAATAATGTGGGGTAACGCCTGGGGAATAGAGAGGCACCCAGGTCCACTCGACTGGGGATACCCAGTTGAGTGCCGATCATGCCCACAGATTTGGGGCATGACAAACTTAGGATGTCTTGTAGCCGTGCCTAGTAGAGCCCTTCTTATCGATGTGTTGTCGACCACATCCATAAGTTGGGGGCTACACGGGCATTTAGGAAAAACTATCCTCTTCTTTGTTATTCCAAGTTCGTGCGGTGATGTGATGTTGTGTCTAATTCATGCTCTATTTCAAATTTTCAGTGATGGTACCTAAGAGGAAAGCTAGACTTGGTCTAGGGGCCAATGCCACTTCCAGTGTGGCTGTGGATCATGTGCCGACTGCCGTGGGTGAGAGTGATTCCCCCGTTCTGAATTTTCCTGCTCTATCCGTTCCTGATCCAAGCAATCATGTTCCAGCAGCGGCCAAGGATGCTACTATCCCTCCTGCCAATGCTCCTAATCCTGATATTGCTCCAGCTTTCGATCCCGGGATTTCTGGTGGGGACCTTAGGGGAGGTATCCGTATGTTGACCCAGTTAGCCGCCGCCCAGGCCCAGAGATCTCATGATGCCCCTGTGTCCTCCAGCAAACAGGGAGATTCCTCCAGCTCCAACGTTCATCAGTTTTTGCGATTGAATCCTCCTGAGTTCTCAGGAAGAGACGCAGAGGCCGACCCTCAAGAATTCCTTAATGATATGTACAAGACCCTACGAGTGATGAAGGTTACAAAGATAGAAGGGGTAGAATTGGCTTCATACAGGTTGAAGGGGGTTGCGTGTTCGTGGTTTGAGATTTGGCAGGATTCCCGTGAGGAGGGGAGCCCTCCAGCTAGATGGGATGAGTTCGTAATGCCTTCATGGACCACTTTTTTTTCCTGCCGAGACCATGGCAGCCCGGGCCACTGAGTTTGAAGTTTTTAAGCAGGGTAGCATGAGTGTTTGGGAGTATCATATGGAGTTCGTGAGGTTGTCCAAGTATGATCCTTAGTTGGTGTCAACTATGGAGGCCAGAGTTCGGCGATTCTTTCAGGGTCTCAACACTTTGGTGGTAAATGAGGCTGCTACAACGGCACTGCATTCAGACATGAACTATGGAAAGATTGTGGGTTTTGCGCAAGCCACAAAGGCCAGGAAGTTGAAGATTCAGGAAGACAAGGAAAGTAAAAGCAAGGCCCGGTCTATGGGTCACTTAGGGAGGTCAGCTCAGGGGGAGGATCATCAGGACCATCTTAGTCTTATGCTCAGCCCTCAGCTAGTGCATCGTCGTCTGTGCACCGTTTCCAGCAGTGTAGCCCTTCGGGTCCAGGTTCAGACAGCAGGATGTCCTGCCAGTTCTGTCATTCGGGAATGAAACCTCGGCAGCAGGGAGGTACATGTCCCAAGTGTAGGAGATTTCATACAGAGGCCTGTTACTTGGATGCTCCAGTGTGTTACAATTATGGGGTGAGAGGTCACATACTGTGAGAATGTCATGCACCCAGACAGGGAACGGGTAGGGGACTTGCTCAGCCATCCACTTCATCAGTTGCTACGTCATCAGTGCGCCTTCCATCCCCAGCAGGGCGTGGTGCAGCTAGAGGTGGAGCTCGTAGTAGGGGCAGACCCAACAGGTTTTATGCATTGAGTGGCTGTTAGAGTGCTGAGGCTTCCCCAGATGTTGTCACAAGTATCCTATTTGTTCAGACCATTGATTGCTATGCTCTTATTCATCCGGGATCTTCTTTGTCCTATGTCACTCTCTTTGTTGCTTCGAGTTTTGGGATTGAACCCGAGCAGCTTCTCGAGCCGTTCTCTATATCGACACCGATTGGTAATTCTATTTCAGCCGCGCGGGTTTATAGGAATTATGTTGTTTTGGTGGGTGGTCGTGTCACCACGATAGACCATATCGAGCTTTGGATGGTAGATTTTGATGTAATCATGGGAATGGATTGGCTCTACTCGTGTTTTGCCAAACTTGATTGCCGGACAAGAGTCATGAGACTCGAGTTCCCTAATGAGCCTTCAGGTTGTTGAGTTGAAGGGAAATGGTGTTGCGCCGAAGGGTAGGTTTATTTCCTACCTCAAGGCTTCGAAGATGATAGAAATGGGTGCATTTATCATTTAGTTTGGGTGGCAGACACTACTCCAAAAGTTCCTGCCCCCGAGTCCGTACCAGTTGTGAATGCGTTTCTTAAGGTATTTCCAGATGAGCTGCCAGGAGATCTGCCAGTTAGGGAGATTGATTTCGGATTGACGTATTGCTAGATACCCAGCCAATATCTATTCCACCGTACAGAATGGTGCCAATAGAGTTGCGAGAGTTAAAAGAGCACTTGAAGGATCTATTAGAGAAGGGGTTTATCCGGCCAAGTGTGTCGCCATGGGGTGCTCCAGTACTTTTTGTCAGAAAGAAGGATGGGTCGCTTCGGATGTGTATCGATTATCGGCAGATTAATAATGTCACCATTAAGAATAAGTACCCTTTGCCTCAGATAAATGATTTGTTCGATCAATTTCATGGTGCACGGGTACCACCAATTGAAAATCAGGGAGCACGATATTCCTAAGACCGCATTCAGAACGCATTACGGCCACTTTGAATTCTTGGTCATGTCTCTTGGGCTAACCAATGCCCCGACAATTTTATGGATCTTATGAATCGGGTCTTCAAGTCCCTTTTAGACTCCTTCGTGATTGTTTTCATTGACGACATCCTCGTATATTCACAGAGCAGGGAGGATCATGCCATCCACCTAAGAGCGGTTTTGCAGACTCTAGATCAACAGCAATTGTGTGCCAAGTTTTCCAAATGCGAATTTTGGTAGGAATCCATCGCTTTTCTGGGTTGATTCCAGTCAGGGGATTCACGTAGACCCCCAAAATATTGCAGCGGTGAAGGATTGGCCTAGGCCCACAACCCCGATGGAGACCCCTAGGTTTTTGGGGTTAGCAGGGTATTATCGGAGCTTTGTAGAGGGATTCTCCACCCTCGCCTCCCTATTGACTAAATTGATGCAGAAATCAGCTAATTTCCAGTGGTCAGATGCTTGTGAGAAAAGTTTTCAGGAATTGAAGTCAAGGTTGACTTCGGCACCAGTACTGGCTTTACCAGAAGGCACAGAGGGGTTTGTAGTTTATTGTTATGTCTCCAGGGTTGGTTTGGGGTGTACTCTGATGCAGTATGGGAAGTTTATAGCATATGCTTCCAGGCAACTCAATAATCATGAGAAGAATTATCCGACGCATGATTTGGAGCTTGTAGCAGTTGTGTTCGCCTTGAAAATATTGTGACATTACCTTTATGGGGTTCATGTAGATGTGTTTTCAGATCACAAGAGTCTTCAATATTTATTAGGAGCTAAATTTGAGGCAGCGGCGGTGGTTAGAATTTCTTAAGGATTATGATATGGACATCTTGTAACATCCAGAGAAGGCGAACATGGTGGCCAATGCCCTCAGTCGGAAATCCATGGGTAGCTTGGCTCACTTGAGAGCGGATAAGAGGTTCCTAGCTCGGGAGGTACACTAGTTGGCTAGTCTTGGGGTTTGTATCTCGGCCCCGAATGTGGAGGAATTTATGGTGCATAATACAGCAGAATCGTCGCTCGTGGCAGAGGTTAAAGAAAATAAGTTTGTTGATACAGCATTGTCAAAGCTGAAGGAGGCAACTCCAAGTAAAAAAATTTCATCATTTTCACTCGGCAGCAATGATGGGGTGCTACGGTGCAATGACAGGTTATGTGTCCTAGATGTGGATAATCATCGGGAAAGGGTAATGGTGGAGACTCATCATTCAAGGTATTCAGTGCACCCAGGCTCTACAAATGTATCACGATCTCAAGGATATTTATTGGTGGAGTGGTATGAAGAAGAGTGTAGCGGACATTGTCTCTAGGTGTCCGAATTGCCTGCAAGTGAAGGCCGAGCCTCAGCGGCTGGGAGGGTTGACTCAGCTTATAGAGATACCGATGTGGAAGTGGGAGATGATTAATATGGACTTCATGACAAGACTACCTTGTACGCAACACAAGTTCGACTCAATTTGGGTAATTGTGGATAGGCTCACCAAATCAGCTCACTTTTTGCTAGTCAAGTCCACCAATACTGCGGAACTATATGCATGGTTGTATATCAAGGAGATAGTGAGGCTTCATGGTACGCCACTTTCTATCATTTCGGATCGAGGAGTTCAGTTTACAGCTAATTTCCGGAGGAAATGTCAGCAAGGTTTGGGTACTCAACTGAATCTTAGCACAAATTTTCATCCGTAGACTGATGGCCAAGCAGAGCAGACTATTCAGACTCTCGAGGATATGTTGCGGGCATGTGTATTGGATTTCAAAGGTAATTGGGATGATCACCTGCCCCTTATAGAGTTTGCTTATAATAACAGCTTCCATGACAGCATCCAAATGGCCTCATTCGAAGCATTGTACGGAAGAAGGCGTAGGTCCCCGATCGGGTGGTTCGAGGTTGGTGAAGCGGAACTAATAGGGCTAGATCTCATGCATCAGGCCATGGAAATGTAGCAAGCTTGTGTAGTAATGCTTGAAAATGTGTTTTGGAGGTTCTTTGACAGGTTGTTATGTCCATATTACAAAGGGAACTCTGGCAAAATTTTTCTATCACAAACTTGAAAGTTAATAAAAGTGTAGAAGCTTGCATATCATGTTTTCAAACTCATTTGGTTCCTAAGTCTTCGTTCGAGGACGGATGATCTTAAGCGGGGAGGATGTAAGGCCCGTGAAATTAGTGCTCAGATGTTAGCAGCTCATGAGGTCGAGTCTACCTGCGTGGATTAGATTCTTTTTACTGATTTGAACTTTAAAAGGTGAAATCAAAAGTTTTCCGGAAAAATGGTCAAAAGCAGTCCAGAATGCGGTCGCAGTTCAGCTATGCGGACCGCATTCCTACAACAGAGTGCATCAGAGAGCAACCAATTTTTGATGTTGAAAATTCGATCAAATCTGCAATCACATAATCAATATGCGGACCGTAGAGTGATCACATAATGTCCCTGAGAAAATTCAAAGGTCAGTTCTGCGGTGCATTCTGTGACCAGAGAACTCAAATGCGGACCGCATATCTACCGCATTCCTAACCCAAAGGGTTTGAAACTTGAGCCATTTCTGCGGTCTATTCTGCGGACCACATGTCTATTCTGCGATAGTAGAGTTACATTGCAGATTGAGCTCGCCCCGTTATTTTTCTAAAAATCTAAGCCCGACCCCTCTTTAATAAAAACACCCCATCCCTCATTTTTAACCCATTTTCTGAACAAAATAAGAGAGAGGGAGAGAGGGTTCTTGAGAGAGAAAGTGAATTTTTCATCATCAAGTCTGTCAAAATTATTGGAGCTTGGAAAATTCTTGGTGCATCTTATTCTCTATTGATTTCTCAGGTAAAATCCCTAACCCATTTCCCCCAAATTTTGAAATTAATCTTGGAAAGGGAACCATATACACTTGCTTTGCATTTTCTTCATAAAACCTTCATGCATGTCTTGAAAACTCTAAAATCTTGTAAAAAGGGAATGGGTAGTAACTATGAGTTAAAATTTCTAAAACCTAAGTATTTTTCATGAGTTAGATTGACTTCTTGATTGCTTGGAAAATTGGACTAAAGATTTAAAGGGAAAAACTCAACTCCAGGTATGTATGGCTAACTGGGATCCTTGTGAAATCTCCCTATGCTAGTTGTGAAACTGTTGATAGTTGATATTCATGTGAGAATTATTTTGAAGCATTGTGTGGTGTAATTGTGTGGTAACACCTCATGGTGAATTTTGTGGAACTTGTAATTGGAACAACAAAAATGGAAATAATGTGGAATAGTGGAAATGGAAACAATGGGGAACAATGGAAATGGGAATAATGTTGAATAGTGAAAATGGAAATATTGTGGCACAACGTGTGTGATTAGTTGTGAATAACTGTTTTGATGATCTAAATTGTGTACCAATTTGATGAACATGAGGAAATTGTTGTTGCTAGTTGTGAAATTGTATTACCCTTGTTGTGGATCTATATTAACAATGTGCCATAGTTGATTTCTTGTAATTGTTGTTGTGCTGTTTGTTGTTGTGAATTGAAAACTGGCAGGCGGGGTCGGGTTGCGTGCCACAACACAGTGAAATAAGGTGTGGGTTGGGGTGATAAGGGTGCCGAGGTAATAAGGGTGGAAGAGGCAATAAGGGTGGAAAAATGTGATCCAATATCACTATTGATATAAATATGAATCGTGAAATTATAAATGTGGAAATGTGAAAGGAGACAGCAGGAGAGTTTGTAACCTGTGGGGCACTGATTGCCCCTTTGTATGACTACTTGAATTAATTATTGTGAGATGTTTTGTTGTTGCTCCATGGTTGTGATTGTACTATTGTTGTTCAGTTCTATGCTTGTATATGCATTTTGTCTTGAGTTTACCTAGGACAGTGTTTGTTCATACATGCCAGTACAATTCAAATGTACTGACGCCCCTTTTGCCGGGGGTGCTACAATCGTGTTATGATTGTAGGTGGATCCGTGGCAAGCACTCCAGCCCACCGTTCGTATCTCCTCCTCCTCTCTATCGACGATATTCGTGTTGGTGAGCCCCTTTCCTTCTGGGGCCTTGTTTGGCTCATGTCACCTATATTGTTGTATTTTGGAGTCTTGTATCCTTTTGTAAAGGTATAGCTTGGGCTTTGTCACCGGCAAGTGTTGTACTATCTTTCTCTTAGAGGATCCGTAGACAGTGGTATATGGGTTGGAACTTATGTATAAAGGTGTATGTTTTGAGCGCTGTAAACTTGTACACGACGTTCCCCGTTAATCATAATATATGTTTTGTATAAGATCTTCCCTGTTAATCGTAATGCGTGGTTATAAAAGAGAAATCATATGTTCTTTCGATTGCAAATTTAGTATCTTTTGGATAATTATTATTGAATAATGTGGGGTAATGCGTGCGGAATAGGAAAGACACCCAGGTCCACTCGACTGGGGATACCCGGTTTAGTGCCGGTCATGCCCACAGATTTGGGGCGTGACAATGTTGACCGGCTTTTAAATCCGGGAATATTAAAAATTTAGAAAAAGATAAAATATAAAAAGAGAGAAATAGCAGTGCAGGGAGTTAATTGCCCATTTTAGAAAGAAAAACAATGCCCAAATACTGTCGAAACTTTGCCAGAATTTTGGAAAAAATGAAAAAAATATTTTATGTTTAAATTTGTCTTGCTCGGAAAGAAAAAAAATGTGAAAAAAGAGTCTTTTATTTTAGTTTATATTCGAAAATGAAAAAAAAAAAGAAAAATTATTTGTTTTGCCATGACAAATGAAAAAAGTCTTTTATTTTATTTTGTCTTGTTTTCGAAAATGAAAAAAGAAAAATAGTTTGTTTTGCCAGGAAAAGATAAAAGAAAAAGAGACTTTTATTTATAGGTTCGGAAAATAGGATATTTTATTGTTCAATGAAAAGAAAAGAAAAATGAGTCTTGTGTTTAAAAGTAGTTTTTATTATTATTTATTTGAAATCCCGAAAGTGAAAATGAAAAGTGTCATGTTTCAAAAAAAGTTAGTTTATTTCCCCGAACTACGCATGGTTTTATTCTCGAAGGGCGTGAGATACGTAGGCAACCCTCATGGGGTCCAACCTCCCCTTCACAAAATAGCCCAAAAAATGTCAAAATTTTTACTTATTGGCATAAATAAGTCGGGTGATGCCGCTTTTGTCAAAATAGCCGAATGTTCCTGAAAGGGACGCCGGAAGGTTGACTTTGCATAAACTGCCACTTTTAGTCATTTTTAGAATTTCGACCGGTTGATCCACACATCCTTAAAACTTCGTTTTTGAAGTGCTGAAAAGACACGTTTGATAAATTAGGTCTTTCATTTTAACTTGGAAAGGCAAAAATAGTAGCTTTGTTTTGAATCAAATAAAATTTTTACTCCTTTTCATCGCCTTAATAAATGTGCAGGATGGACACAAACGAAAACAAACCCTTGACCATCTTCAGTAAGGTCCCCCTTCAGCTCCATATGTGGTGGAACAATTTGGAAAGAAGCAACAAAGAAATAGTGGTCAGAATTTTGGGAGGTCGCATCGGTCTACTAAATGTCAGGGCAAGGTCGGATGTCGCCGAGGCTTTAGTACCTTTTTGGGACCCGAATCGTATTGTACTTCGCTTTGCGGATTTTGAGCTTATATCCACGCTGGAGGAAATCACGGTTTTTCAGGGCTGATTGGGAATCTGAGGGGTCAATATCTGTTGTCACCTAGGCCGGTAACTCCGCACCGATTTCTGGATTTGCTAAATATTAGCCGGACCATGCACAATGATGAATTATCAGGGGGATGCTGTGCTCTTCAGTTCCTATATGAGCGCTATGGTACTCCGTAGGGTTTCGAAGAGCCAAATTTGGGACTGAATAATGCTGGAAACATAAATAAATGGGAAGCAATATGCACCCTGGAATTCATAACGGCATTCTTAGGAATTGTGATCTGTCCACGGGAAGATAAGAAAATAGAGATAGGTCTTGTGGGGATCGTTGATGTCACAATCAAGAGGTCTAACATCACTATAGTTCCCCTGATCTTGTCAGAAATGTACCGAGCATTGAGTACGAGCAAGGATCAATGAGGTTTTTTCGAAGGTTGCAATTTATTACTTCAGCTTTGGATGCAAGAGCATCTCTGCCACCGAATAGGGTATATGACCTATGGCCTGACTGGTTTAAGATGCATTGAAGAAATTGAAAAGTGGGTAACATGTGTTGCATTCCCCGAGGGTAATGAAGATTGGTTTGTATGACTGAGGTCACCGATAGTAGATCAAATTGAGCGAGAATTCAGGTGGTTACCTATTACCAAGATGGTACACATGGAAGCAGGAGAGTGTTACATTTTGTTAATGGGTATTCGGAGCATCCAACCATATGCTCCCAATAGGGTATTGCGCCAATTGGGAAGGTTCCAAGTTGTCCCTATAGACGAAGATTTGAGCAAGTATGTCATCGAGTTAAGTCCGGGAGCCACATTCCTGGAAGATGAAATTCGCAAGTTGTGGAATGAATGCAGATTCCTTGAGCCCAAAACTACAGTACGAAATTTAGTTAAAGGTGAGGTTGACCCGAAGTATGGTGCATGGTTTGGGAAGAGGTTCCCGATTCATTAAAGGCCCTCTAAAAGAGCCCATGTCCAACAATTCATGGATGATTCGCAAGAATAATGGGGTTGGCTAGCAAAAGAAGAAAGTTACCGGGCAGAAATAGGCAATTAAAGAAACAAATTGAGAATCTGCAATTCGAGAACATTGTGCAAGTTGCCGCCGATCAAGGAGAAAAGAACAGGTTGGCCTAGGAAAATGAGGCGCTAAGGGCCCACATCCAACAGATGAGAAAAGCTGCTAATAACCAACCAAGGAGTCGATTAGATGAGCGGTTGATAAAGGGGTTGAGAAATGAAATCAGGGAGTGCCAGGATGAATTAGATAATTCCGAGAATATCATAGCACAACTCAAGGTAGAGTGGGAGAAAAAAAGGGAGGAGCGCAACCGGTACTTACAGTAGTTGAAAAGGGATCACGAGAAAAGCGTTGCCAATTTGAAGAGAAAGATGTCCACTATTGAGGATAAAGCGGTTAAGCAGGCCATGGATTTTGAAATTGAAACTGGACAATGTTAGGATTTTGAAATTGAAACTGGACAATGTTAGGACCTGTTGGCCCAAATGGAGGTAGAAGTGCAACAGTTGCAGAATTAGCATCTTCAGGATTCTCATGCGTTAAAGACATGCAGTAATCAAATAAAATGCCTACTTATAGAAAAGACGCAAACAAAAGACAAGATCAGGGCCATTGCTCACGCTATTTTGAGGAGATGCCGGGCATGTGAAGATATGACCCCCACTACCTTTGTCTCAGCAGTATATGTGAAGCGGGCCATGAATGAGTCAGAACAACTTGAAAATGATTTGAAACCTAAGCACACGGCGAGGCCGAACGATGCCCCGTGGGCACCTATATTTGAGGCTTTAGAGTATGCATAGTCAGTGTATGTAATTTTCTATTTTTGAGTCTGTCATCGGGCTTGGTATCAGGGGCATCCGACACCATTATACCCCGCCAACCCATCCTACATCCCACCTCTGGCTCTGGCTCTGGAGCCCACCACTCCCAACGCATATTATGCCTTCCCCTATCACACCCAGGGCTATGGTACCACTTCATATTCTCCTCCAGCTCCACCACCCTAACAGAACCCTCCTCCACCCATGGTTGCAGTCTTTGTGGCACCTCTCCCAACCACATTACATAGACCATCCAGTGGCTCACTGTTCCAAACTCACGACACTCAATATTACCCTCCTGGATCCACTTTTAAAGCTCCTGAGCCATACACCTATATACCTCATTTTGAGATCCGGGAGAAATTGAGAAACTGGTTAAGAATGCGGAACATGAGGAAGTGATTCGTAAACTCAAAATCCTAGAGCAATCCTTCAGGAACATGCATGGTTTAGGTAACTAAGTCAGTGTTGCATACAAGGATTTGTGCCCTTTCCCTGATGTCCAGTTGCCCACAGGTTTCAAAATACCCAAGTTTGATTTGTACGAGGGACATGGCGAGCGGTGGCACACCTCCGAGGTTTCTAAAGTAAATATGAGAGGAACTAGGGAAAGGATGAATTGCTGATAGCCTATTTTGGTCAATGTATGAGCGGGTCCGCACTGGAATGGTACACGAGATAGGATCTCAGCCTATTGTATACCTGGGATGATTTGGCACAAGCATTCATTGGCCATTTTCAGTATAACCTTGAGATAGTCCCCGATCGTCTGTCATTGTTAAAATTGAAAAAGAACCCCGTGGAGAGTGTTAGAGAATTTGGTTTCCACTAGAGGGAACAAGCATCAAGAGTTGATCCTCCAATGAGAGAGACTGAGATGGTAGACTACTTCTTGCAGATATTGGAGCCAACCTGCTTTGGTCATCTAGTGACGTCTATTGGAAAATCGTTCAATGAAGTGGTAAAAATGGGAGCCATAATTGAAGAGGGATTGAAGTCTAATAAAATCTTAAGCAATTCAGAATTGAAAACAACCACCCAGGCCATCCAAACTAGTACTGGTGGTGTGCTCGGAAAGAAGAAGAAGGAAGAAGTTGCCACAGTTGAAGCTAATACTTGGTCCAGGTCCAACAACTCTCCACCCTACTACAACCAACCCAGACCTCACCACCCAAATTACTAGTATACCCCATATAGCCCACCACAACATTACTGTCCACCACCAGAACCACATTTTTCTGTCAACCACGCTGAGACATACATTCAGCCTCCAGCACACTCGCGATGGCGTGCATCGGCACCCCAAAACACATATCCACCTCAAAAAACACCTATCCACCTCCCATGGCTAATAGACCAGGAATCATCTTTTGCCCAAACCAAGTTTTTAGAAGTCAGAACATCCTGAATAGAAAAACATTTACTCCGGTGGGAGAATCTTACACCACTTTCTTCCACATATTGAAACAGATGGAAATGTTGACCCCAATTGAGCCCAAAGCACCAAATCCCCCTCCCAGAAACCTGGACCTTTCTATTAGCTGTGAGTATTGCTCAGGGATGTCGGGGCAAGATACTAAGAAGTGGAACGCGCTGGATGAACTTATTGATAATCAACGTATTGAAGTACAGGCTCCGGAGCGCCAAACATTAATAAAAACCAGTTGCCAGTGCATCACGAGACTAACATGATTCAACTGAAACATAAGGGAGCAGAGCCTAAAAAGCCTTCACAGACAGTCATGATAATCCGTTCTACTAAAGCCAAGGAGAAAGAAAAGGCAGTTAGGGCAAAGCCTACAATTCAGCCAAAAGAGATAGATGACAAGCCAGTGGTGGTAATTCGGAAAGGGTCGTCCGTCGGAGTAATGAAGCCAAAGCCAGGAAAGTTAGTGGTACCAGGGGCATCATCTGTGCCCGTGGTTGTTGTGAAAGAGGCCTACATAGAACCAGTTATCATAAAGCCGGTAGTCCAATTACCCATGGTCAATAGCAAAGCCGTGCTGTGGAAATACAAAAAGGTAGTGGAGACATACAAAGGAAAGGAAATTGAGGAAGAGAGTTGTGAAGAACATGGGTTAACTCGGTCGGGACGTTGTTTTGTCCTTGAAGAGTTGAGAAAGGCAAGCGGAAAAAATGACAATCCAATACTAGTAAAGAAGGCTGTGATAGAACAAGAGACGGAGGAATTTCTGAAAAAGATGAAAGTACATGATTATTCCATTATTGAAGAACTGAGAAAAACACTGGTTTAGATCTCATTGTTATCATTATTGATCCACTCAGACAAGCATCGCCGGGCTTTGATGAAGATAGTAAATGAAGCCCATTTGTCCGACTAAATTTCAGTCAACCATCTAGAGACAATTGCCAACAAGATCTTTGTGATGAATAGGGTAACATTTTATGATGATGAATTGCCCGTGGAAGGCACAGTACACAATAAAGGTCTCTACTTGACAGTCAAGTGTGAAGATTCAATGGTTACTCGGGTGTTGATTGATAACGGGTATAGTGCCAATATTTGTTCATTGTCTATGCTAAAAAAGTTTTAGATTGATGATGATAGAATACACAAAAATAGTGTTCTTGTTCAAGGTTTCGACGGAGGGGGAGACACAGTGGGGGATATTATACTTGAATTGACTATTTGTCCAATTGAGTTCAATGGAATTTCTGGTGCTGGATGCTACAATATCTTATAATCTTTTGTTGGATCGACCGTGGATCCACACGTCCAAAGCAGTGCCTTCCACATTGCATCTAATGGTTAAGTTCAAGTGGGACAGACAAGAGATCGTGTTACATGGGGAAGACCCCACATGTACTGTAAGTGATGCCATTATTCCCTTTATATAGAATGATGATGATAAGGGGCCGTGGGATTATCAGGTCTTTGACACGATCCCGGTGGACAAGGTACCGGAGGATAAAAGCATTTCACGTCCCAGGGTGGCAGCTGTGACTCTCATGGTAGGATCAGAAATGCTAAGTAATGGGTTCGTACCGGGGAAAGGTCTGGGGGCTGAGTTTCAGGGTATTGTTCAACATGTTTCTTTGCCCAAGAATCTGGACACTTTTGGGTTAGGGTTCAAGACAACAATGGTAGATTTTAGAAGAGCTCATAAATTGAAAAAGAAAGCTTGGGTTCTTCCCAAGCCTATCCCACGCCTGTCTAGGTCCTTCGTCAGGTTAGGTGTCAAAAAGAAGTTATTGGCAAAGGTGTCGGGTCCAGTGATTGGTGTAGAGGGAAACTTGGATAAGGTGTTTGAGAGGGTATTTGCTGAAGTGAACATGGTCGAGACCGAGGAAGGATCAAGCAAAGCAGATATACAGTACATCGGACCACGTGCTAATGTGAACAATTAGGAAGCTACTTCTCTTCTAATTCGGAGGGAGTCGTGGTAGTGAGTTATGTTTTCCTTTTTTTCATCTGGATTATTCCAAGGTTTTTAAATTAGTTGCTACGTTCCGTCCTTTTGAATGAGTTAAAACCCTGTTATCTTTACATTCAACGAAGTGCAATTTTTCTTCTTTCTTCATTCCTAATTTTGTTTCCATTTTGCTTTTCTTTTGCTGTACAGTTCTTTTTATGCTGATATCAATGACATGACATGCATGAGGAATCATCGGACCAGTTTTAAAAGCCAATCTAACTCATAAATAATAATAAAAGATATCGAGTGTGATGATGAAGTGAAATGTGATGATGACGAGGCCTATGAGGAAATTAGTAAACAATTAAGTCACTTTGAAGGAAAACCCAAACCTAACCTAAATTATACAGAAGCAGTTAATCTAGGTGTGCAAGACAATGTTCACGAAACTAAAATAAGTGTTTATGTGGAGCTACAACTCAAGGAAGAGATAACTAAAGCATTGTGTGAATCCAAGGCATTGATGTACTCCCAAACCTTCTTCTAGACTCACTTTAGGAGAACCATTGCCGCACATAGGTGTATTCTCATAACCGTCAAATATGCAAATCTCTAAGTAGTGGTCCAAGCCGCCATAGACCTTCCGGGATCCACCTCCACATAACGAGCCACAATGAAAGAATGCCTCTGAATAACATCAATTAGGGCGGCTAACAAGCCTTACACATACCGCCGTAAATCACTTGCATGACTTATCACACTGAAGGAACTGATTGCTACTACCTATATGCCAATTCAACTATGGAAAACAAATCTGTCTTCTTCTAATTTATCCTTGACTGCCCTAGGAGCAATAGCAACCCCATTCAAAACTTGCCACACTCTATTCGGATCCATCCCGAGTGACCTTGAATCATGAGACCATGTTGTCTAAAATCCCACGAATCATTTCATACCTCCAGAGTGCTACACTGCAAGCTAACACATCATAGAACATTCTGGGCCTCAACTCATAAGCTACTACAAAAACTTGGCTCTTAACTGTACCTATATGATCGAAATCATTAGGCACCACACTTTACCCTTTTGAGTCCATTAGGACCGTTGTTGAGAATCGCCCGCTCTGACTTGGCCTCGAATATAATCAACTCCAAAAATCTTCTAGCACATGAATACCCTCTCGACGAAGCACCTGGCAGAATCACTACCCTTTGAACCTGCATCTATACAACACACAAATCCTTAATCCTTTCAAATTCTGAACATGGGCCAACAAGGTCAAGCATAACCCACCTTCAGCAATCCCTTTGATCAAATTACAAATTATGATCTTCTCCCATGGCTGAAATAACCCATTAACATGCTAATAACCGGAAACCTCACAAGTAGTTAACCATGTAACTCAATCATTGGCGGTGGGACTCTCCCACTTAGCTTGATGCCATCATTAAACTACTCTGGAATTCACCAGAATTCTTTATATCTTACTGACATATCGTTGCGCAATAAACATTCAAAATTCTCAGAATCTTTCTGTATAACCCCCTTTTTGAACTCTGAATTATCAACCACATTCGCACGACCGATCTCTTTGCTACCTAACCGACAAAATTCTTCGCAGAAGCTTCGCTAACCACGGGACCACCGATCTACTTACTGGAGATATCCCACTGATCGCTGCCGAATTAACTCTACACGAATGTAGGAAGAGCAAATCGCAACAACTTTTACCCGAATAGTAGTTCGGGATCGAATTTCCACAGGGAGCTAGTAGTGAAGTTGTAATGTCTATCAAGCCTAGGATTGTGTTTGTACTTCTAATTGCACTTCAAATATTTTTGGGTTTTTATATTTATAACTACTATGGTGAACAAAGGATTAGAGCTAAACTATGCTAAGGAAATATTGCTTGGTTGTAATTAATGGAGAGAAAGGCACTAGGGTCATGGAATCACCTAGGTGGTTAATTAAAGGTTAGAAACTACCAAGGATAGATTGAAATATTTGAGACTTATGTTATAGTCGTTGCAAAATCGTACCCACTCTCATGACTCCCGGTAGAGATAGTAATTTTCCCCAATTGACTCTCTCGAGACCAATTGGGTAGGCCAATTAGACCAAGCAACTAGGGTTCAAGTAGAGTGATTACTATCTCGAGATTTAACCCGTTAATTGGGACTACCATTTCCGTGGGTCCACCCTAATTCCTTGTTGGGTAAATTTTTGGGTTATGGACTCTCTTTCTTAAGAAGCGTTAAACTCACAAAGCTAGAATCAGTGTTTGCAACCACCAATCCTTAATTAAGATATAAAATCAACCTAAATAACAAATACCCAAGATCAATATATCAATAGAATGCAAGACGATCAATTACCCATACTAGGATTGAGCCACAACCCTAGCTAATTGGTTTAGCTAGACATAATTAAAGAAGAGACTGAAGAATAGAAGAAAATAAACGTATTAATTAATTACTAAGATGAAACTACAAGAATCTATTGAGAATTTAAAGCTAAAGTGCCAAAATTGGCTATAATTTCGGTCTCTATGAGTGCAGCTCAATCACTAATACAAAACCTAACCTTGTAAAATGTTCTACTTTTAGTGGGCTGGAAAAAATGGACAAAAATACCACCGTAGGGTCAGTACGGGCTGCACAAATATGACTGCAGCCGCACTGGCTCTTTGAATTCAACTTTTCTTCTCTCTGAACTATCTGTCGCGGGCCGCGTAAAAAGGTAGCGCGTTTGTGGAAGGCTCTGGCGCGGACCGCGTGAATAAGAGCGCGGCCGCATGGCTTGCTCTTGCACAAAATATTAGCTCTCTAAATATCCTGTTGCGGACTGCATAAATTTGCAGTGCGACCATTAATGCCAAATGCGGGCCTCAAGAATATGACTGCGACCGCGTGGTCTTTGTCCTAAACATGCCCTATCTCTGATCCTCATAGTGCGCTCGCCTGCACTTTTGTGTGGTCTGCACTAGGCTCTCTTTCCTTCACTTCACTTGGTTTTTGATACTTGAGCAGGTTTTACTCCGTTTTGAGCCGATCTTTGACATTTTGTTACTTTGTCTCTCAAACCTGCAATCAAGCACAACCTGTGATCATTTTGGGACTATTTTATAGCAATTTATACTCAAAGCATAGTAAGTAGGGTCATAAAACACGTTAAAATCCTACTTATCAACTCCCTCAAACTTAACCCTTTGCTTGTCCTCAAGCAAACAAAATAAGACCAACACCTTAAAGGAACATCCAAGTAATTCCAGCTATCCTAATGTAACCTTAACAAGCATCAATTGGGACTAACAATTTCACTCAATATGAATGTATCATTAACACATTTAAACTTTGAATATTATGGATCCACTGTAACATAAGAGCATCAAGAGTTGCCACATTTCATCAAAGAACTTCTCTCAATTACTTTGGTCATTGTGGAACCTAAACTCATACATCCTCAACTTACCCTAAGTGAACCTTACCTTTTAGAGTATTGACACACAAACTGAGGTTGATAGACTTTCACTCCTCCGCCGCAAGAAGAAGGCCACAAGTCCAGCTCTAGGTACCATATGCTTGATCCTTATGTAAGTATCCACTAATATATGCTTCCTTCAACTCAGGATCATATAGGACTTTTGTGGAGTCATTGTGAAGGCTTTTGGGTAAGGGTAGGACATGTTTTTTTTTCAAGTAGGTTCAATCTTCCCTTAAGCATTTATTTTTGATTCATTTTGTCACATTTGCTTGACGCATTTGAGTACTTTTCTTCTTTTCAAGGGGTTAGAGGGACTCATTGTCACTATATATTATGCAATTCAAAATATTTCTCCTTTTTCACTTTTTTTTTCTTGAATCCCTTTTTGTTCTTGTTCACATTGGTCTTTCTTTTAGTCTTTATCTTTTTTTTTCATTGCCTTCCTTTTCTTTTGCTTTTGTACCTTTTACCACTTTGCTTCCTTTCTTATATCTCCCCCCAAACATAGACACTTGCCATTACTCAAAGGAAGATATGAGTGCCAATAAAGGTTATCATTAAGAACGGGTATAGGCTTGAAGCATTGGTTCTTGAAAGAAAAAGGTTTAAGGCTCAACAGGGTCAACTAGGGATTATCTCATTGGTGGGCTATGGAATTGTTCAACTTAACATTTGGATCAAGGAGAGCCAATAATCACTTCTCAAGTCAAATTTCACCTAGGATTTCACCTCACCAACATTCAAGGCAAGTTCTAGACCATTTTCTCGGGACTTGGACTCGCAATTCGATTTCTCACCACATACACTTAGGGGATTGCTAAAGACATTAGTTGAGGGCCCACAATGACCTTAGTTACGATTCAAGCGCACAATGGTCCAAAAATACCACATGATGATCGTTTGGTCAACAGAAGAATCTCAGGGCCACAACTTTCACCATCCTAAACAGAGCATTATGTCTTTGATCATGTGATCAAAGGCAAATGTGCTAGGCCCAAGTGAAGCTTTGTCTGAGGTACCCTTAAATACAAAATGTCAAAACCAAAAGAAAAATTAAAAACGGACAAAACCCCTAAGAATGTTGTCACGCCATCTATCATTTGGAAGAGTTACCCGGTTTGCACAATACTATACCGTTGGAAAGAAACATGGCATTAAGAAAACTAAGGGCTTATTGAATATGCCAAAATAAAAAACAAAAGGCTACGTGCGTATCTATAAAGCTAAAAATGAAAAATATTGCGCAAATAGAAACTCAAATGAATATATAAAATAGGGAAGTGGAATATACAACGGTGGATGAATATATACATAAATGTAACTTTATATACAAACCAAAAGAGAGAATAAGAGTACGTTAAAGGTAGCTAAAAAAAAAGTTATACATAGCCCAAAATAGAAAATCAAAGGAAAGTAAAAGTTGTGAATCTATATATACAATCTCCAGATAATCAAAAAGTAGGGTGCACCCCCACGAATAAGAGCCGGCATTGTCCTCAATGCCAACTACACAAATCACATAAAAGACAATGAAACGATATAGAAGAGATCCCTAGGCCTGGCCTGTCTACATGGGATCCTTAGCGGTCCCCTAGTCCTCTGTATGGGCAGGAACCTCACACTGGTTCCCGGCCTCCTACTGCTCAACTGCTGGGACTGGGCCTACTTAAGGGCCAGCTGAATGCCAGGTGCATCACTAGAGGGACCATCCTAAAGCTCTGCTAGCTCAATCACTACACCCTTTGAACTGGGAAGCTTCCACTTCTTCCTTGGGGGCTTGGGTGCCTGCTCCTGCATTGGCTCTAGCACTGGTACTGCTGCTGGGGCTTGATCCCCAAATAACAAGTCTAAAGGCATCTGATCTGCTAGTAGCTTGTCGACATCATACCTAAACATATTTACCGATTCCTTGGAAGCCCTCGACTTCCTCATTTTCTTGTGCTCTCTGTCAAGCTCCTTTAGAGCCTTACGATGTGAATCCATAGCCTTGGTCAAGGCTTCCTGAGTATTTATAATCTTTTCCTAGTTGTACAAGAGCTTCTACAATGTATCCTTAATAGACTATGGAATCTGAACTGTGGGTGGTGCTAAATGGGCCTCAACTAATGCAGAAAATGTAGACAACTTGGAAGTCGCAGCTGAAATCCAGTTGTTTAAAGTGGCAAGAGACTTGGTCAACTGCTGGGCCGTGAAAGGATTTGTCCGGAAAGAAAGGACTCCTAGACTAGCCCGCAGAAGAGGAAGACACATCCTTAATAGTAGTGGCAGCTGGTATGGATGGAAGCTCGCTGGAAGGATCAACAGAGGATTCTACCACAACTGGCTTCTCAGACTAGCTAGTTAGGGTAGAGTTGGGTGGCTTGTACTTTTTGTCCTTTTGGTTATCAAGCCCCTAAATGTTGAACCATGTGAATGGAGCCACTGGCCCCACCTTCACGTTATAGGGCTTCGTCTCTACTTTCAAGTCTCAGAAGTAAAAGGTGAGAATGTTAGGAAACGTAGTTCCACTCACAATCAACCCCCATCTATGTTATCGCCTTGTACATCACATTCCCCACATTAATAGGGAATCCCACCATGATAGAGTTAATCAACACAACACGGGAAGGGGGTTGGTCTAATCATGGGAAGTGGGGTCAAGTCCTTTGCACACAAATGTTAGCCACCCCGTCGCTTCAAAGTTCAAGCCTTCCTAACAATCTTCACCCCCATCTGTATCCAATATGGAACAACTCTCGGGTGAGCCAAGTACCTAATCGACCATGGGTGAACCTCATCCTTCATTGCTAACGTTTCATTGTACTGGTTCTAGTTTTCATCATTAAACTCCATGTACTCATTGAAAGCCTTCCTAGAGAACCCTACATTTTTGTTGAGCACTTTGGTCACAATTGAGCCCTTTTTGATGTAGGCTACATTACTGTAGAATTCCATGACCATGTGCTCATTGACATCTATCAAATAATCCCAGAAGTGCTCCCAACCTACTCTGGTTTCAAGCTATCTATGAACATTAGGGAGGATGGGCAAAAGGTCTCTTGTGATTATGCTCCTCTCTAGAATTAGTTTTTGGACTGGCTACAACTCCTGAACTTGTGGAAAGCCACTTGGCTAACAAAACGATCTTCCCAAACTTCAACTTTTCTTGTTCTTTCAATACCCCCAACTTGGGGAGCACCACTGTCGGGGACCTCTGTTAGAAAATACGCTTAACGCTAGGGGGGGGTGAATAGCGTTATAATAAAATTTAGCGTAAACTTGCGGAAATTAAAATTTGCAGGAAATAAATAAGTGCGTTAATTAAACAAAAAGGAAAGAACGCACCGATATATTCTGGTTCACTACAACACGTGGCTAGTCCAGTCCCCGAGAGACTCTCTCGAGATTTTCCACTAACTTGTTAAGCTTACGGGTGCTCAACAAACCTTTACAACTTAAGGACACAAGCCTTAACACCTTTGCTCGGAGATACAACACTCCAAGACTTCAACCAAGGAAACACAAGTTCCTTACAACAAGAAAATTACAATTCTCTTACAAGTGTATAAAACACTAAACACTCAAACAAAATACTCCTTAATGAGTAGATATGAGTAAAAGAAGTAAGCTCAAGATCACAACAACTTTGAACAAGACTTTGGCTCTCAAAAGCTTTATGAAATGAATATAAAATGATAAACAATAATATGCAAGCTTATAGCAATTGTATGATCAGTTGATGTATGTTGTTGTGTTTAAAACACTGAAATGAAGCTGTATTTATAGTTGAAAAACTTGGCATTACCGTTGCCTAATTGCCAATTAAGAATTGCCGATTTTACTCACTGACAATCGATTGTCAAACCCCAACAATCGATTGTCTGCCAGTCAGATCAAAATTCAATCCCAGATTTTACGCTTGATAATCGATTACTTACAATCCATAATCGATTACTGGCAACATTCAATAAATCCTTTCTAGATTTTACCACAAACAATCGATTGTCCAGAATCAACAATCGATTACTCAGCAACGTTCAAAAAATCTTTTCTGGATTTAATCAAAACAATCAATTATACAAAATCAATAATCGATTACCCAATAACGTTCAAAAAATCTTTTCCGGATTTTAATCAAAACAATCGATTATACAGAATCAATAATCGATTACCTGACGGTATTTGAAAACTTTACGACAACGGTCAGCTTCACAATCGATTGCACAAAGTCAACAATCGATTACTTATCAGTTTTTGAAAAACATTTTAGACACTGTCTCTTTGACAATCGATTGTCCAATGTAACAATCGATTATTTAATAAATTTGAAAATCACTGGAAGACACTGTCTCAACATAATCGATTACCATTAGTTCATAATCGATTATTCTGAGTTTTGAAAAACTTTGATGGACACTGCCTCAGTCACAATCGATTGTCATTAGTTCACAATCGATTGTCATGCAGGTTTGAAAAACCTGATGCTCACTGTCTTACTCACAATCGATTGTCATTAGTTCACAATCGATTGTCATGCAGTCTTGGCTTAAAACAATCTATTATCATAAGTACATAATCGATTATCTTAGTCCAGATTTTTAAGGCATGTCTAAAAATTATTTTGACTACTGTAAATATGCATGATTTAAAATCATTTGACATTAAATTAAATATGCATGATTTTGGAAAATAGTTTTATGAGAGAAGCCATGTTACGAGTCAAGTTGTAGGATCAAGATCACAGTTAAGAATGACTCAATTAAACTATAAAACTTTGTCTTGAGCTTGAATCTCGTTGTATATCAATTGTGCGCTTGTTTCTTGAACTTCGTCATATATCAATTTTCGCTTCGTTTGTCATTCATCAAAACCTATACAAAAGAACACACGTTTTAGTATATTGCATTGAGAACGTGTTTCCAACAATTTCCCCCTTTTTGATAATGGCAAACATAAAGCGGGATATGCAAGACAAGCAATTTATAATGACGATTCAAGACAAGTATATACATGCAACACGTATGCAATTTGTTCCCCCTCAATTTGAGAATTCCCCCTCAATTTAAGCTTATTACTTGAGAGTGCATCATACCCGTTATCTTCCCCCTTTTGCCATTAGCAAAAATTATAATAAGATGCCAAAGATGAAATAAACCTTGTTTATTTATTGGAAAGAAGGTGTGATTATTTAAAGAGAGTATAATAGATCAAATGATAGCATTACAATCGATTATTGATACGAGATAATCGATTATTAGATGAGGGAAACGGATTTTTATGAAGAAGACTCGATTCTTGCGCGTCATGCTTTATAATTCCCCCTACTTTTAGGGCGATACCTGCAAAAAGGAATTAGACGTCTCCGACGCTCAAGTTAGAAATCATGTAAAAAAATGCAATGCATGACTTAGATCAACGTGGAGTCAAGGATCCCGAGTTCACTGCGAATTCGGAAGAGGGACTCTTTCTCTAAAGGCTTTGTAAAGATGTCTGCCAATTGGTTTTTGGTTTCAACAAATTCAATTTCGACATCGCCTTTGAGAACGTGATCTCTAATAAAATGATGTCTAATTTCAATGTGTTTCGTTCGCGAATGAAGAACGGGGTTCTTCGTCAAGCATATGGCACTAGTATTATCACATCTAAGAGGGATATGATTAAGACTTAGGCCATAGTCCAAGAGTTGTTGTTTCATCCATAGGATTTGAGCGCAACAACTCCCCGCGGCTACATATTCAGCCTCGGTTGTGGACAACGCAACACTTACTTGTTTCTTGCTAAACCAAGAAACGAGAGAGCTACCGAGCAAATGGCAAGTGCCACTAGTGCTCTTGCGGTCCAATTTGCATCCAGCAAAATCGGAATCGAAGTAGCCAACAAGTTGGCATGAAGAGCCTTTGGGGTACCATAGACCCACATTTGTAGTACCAACAAGATACCTTAAAATCCGTTTTACCGCAGTAAGGTGAGACTCCTTCGGACACGATTGATAATGAGCGCATAAGCACACGCTAAACATGATGTCCAGACGACTAGCAGTAAGATAAAGAAGAGAGCCAATCATACCTCGATACTTTTTGGTGTCGACTTCCTTACCTTTCTCATCTTTGTCTAGATGATCGAATGTTCTCATGGGAGTTGCCATTTCTTTTGCATTGTTCATCTCAAATCGTTTCAGCAATTCTTTGCAATATTTGGTTTGACAAATGAATGTACCTTCTTTCATTTTCTTTACTTGTAATCCCAAATAGAATGTTAACTCACCCATCATAGACATCTCAAATTCGCTTGTCATTAAATCGGAAAATTCCTTGCATAAAACATTGTTAGTAGCACCAAATATAATATCATCTACATATATTTGAACTAACAAAATATCATTGTTTTTATGCTTAACAAAGAGAGTTGTGTCAACTTTCCCCCTAATGAAATCATTTTCCAAAAGAAACTTACTCAATCTTTCATACCAAGCTCGGGGAGCTTGTTTTAAACCATAAAGAGCCTTTTTGAGTTTGAAAACATGATCGGGAGATTTAAAATCTTCAAAACCGGGGGGTTGTTCAACATAAACTTCTTCTTGAATAAAACCGTTTAGAAAAGCACTTTTCACATCCATTTGATATAAATTGAAATTCATAGAAGAGGCAAATGCAAGCAATAAGCGAATAGCTTCTAATCTAGCTACGGGAGCATATGTTTCCTCATAGTCAATACCTTCTTCTTGATTATAGCCTTTTGCTACAAGCCTAGCTTTGTTTCTAGTGATTATACCATTTTCATCTAGTTTATTGCGAAAAACCCATTTCATACCAATTATGGTATGACCTTCGGGTCTTGGCACCAAATCCCAAACGTCATTGCGTTCGAATTGGTTAAGCTCCTCTTGCATTGCCAAGGTCCAAAATTCATCCCCAATTGCTTCTGAGATGGTTTTGGGTTCAATTTGAGAAACAAAAGCAGTATGTTCTAAGGTATTTTTGAGAGAGTTTCGGGTACTTACCTTGTCTCCAACGTTGCCAATTACCTGTTCAAGAGGGTGATCTTTGATCGTCCTCCACTCATTTGGCACTTTTGTTTCTTTTTCCAATTGTGGCGCTTCTTCCGTTGGTTGTTCCTCAGTTTCATCTTTATTTTCCTTGGGTGGTTCCTCTTGTATTTTGTCTTTCAAGCTATCTAAGATACCTGCAAGATCAAAACCGGAATCCTTTCTCGCCAAGCGAGCATTATTTTCGGAAAATACAACATGAGGGGATTCCTCCACAATTTGGGTTCTTTTATTAAAGACCCTATATGCTTTACTACGTGAGGAATATCCAATGAAAATACCTTCATCCGACTTAGCATCAAATTTACCCAATTGGTCTTTGCCATTGTTATGAACAAAACATTTGCAACCAAAAACTCTAAAATAGGAAATATTTGGTTTTCTACCCTTATAAAGTTCATAGGGGGTTTTCATGAGTATCGGGCGAATTACTACTCTATTTAGAACATAGCAAGCGGTACTCATGGCATCCGCCCAAAAATGTTTGGGTATCTTAGCTTCGTCGAGCATGGTTCTAGCCATCTCTTCCAGACACCAATTTTTCCATTCCACCACCCCATTTTGTTGTGGTGTACGTGGAGCGGAAAAGGTATGCTCGATTCCGAGTTCGTCACAAAAGTCCGCAAAGAGATTGTGATCAAACTCTCCCCCATGATCACTTCTAATTGAAGTGACGGTTGTTTCTTTCTCATTTTGAACACGCTTAAGAAAATATTTAAAATTTTGAAAAGCATCACTTTTATTGGCAAGAAATAAAGTCCAAGTAAATCTCGAGTAATCATCAACAATCACAAAAGCATATTTATTTCTTCCTAGACTTTCAATGCGAGAGGGACCAAATAAATCCATATGAAGCAATTGCAATGGTCTAGAAGTTGAAACAATGTTTTTAGATTTGAAAGATGCTTTTGTTTGCTTCCCCTTTTGACACGAGTCACAAATAGAGTCATTTTCAAATTTTAAATTGGGAAGACCAACAACTAAGTTTTGAGAAATCAATTTGTTCAAAAGATGCATATTGATATGTGCTACTCTACAATGCCATAGCCAAGTATCATCCTCTTTACTCATTAGACAATCAACATAATCGGGTGAGGAATTAGCAAGATCAACCATATAAATATTATCCACTCTAAAACCACGGAGGATAATTTTGATATTACTACGTCTGAACACTAAGCATTCATCCGAATCAAATAAAGCAAGATTTCCCTTGTCACACAATTGGCTTATGCTCAAGAGATTATGCTTTAATCCTTTAACAAGTAATATATGCTTAATAGAGGAATTTTCATCCTTACCGACCGAGCCGATGCCGATGATCTTTCCTTTATTGTTATCACCGAAGATAACACTTCCTCCTTCTTTGTGCTCTAATTGAAGGAATTTGGATTCATCTCCCGTCATATGCTTGGAGCATCCACTATCAAGGTACCATAGTACACTTGATCCCTTCAAGCACACCTACAAAAAATTTAATGTTCTTTAGGTAGCCATGCCATCTTGGGTCCTTGGGGGTTAGGCATATTATAATGATGCGATTGAGTAATATGTCTATGACGTGTAAAGCATGCACGAGCAATATGACCAATACCTCTACAATAATGACAAGTCACATTTGGGTTATGCATCCTTCTAGGTTCATAGTAACTAGACGGATGAAAATTTCTTACTCTATTTTGAACACTATGACTATTTCGCATTTCATGAGAATTATTTCTCCTACTATGAGCTCTAGGATGGGCATCATTTCTAGAGTGATTGTTTCTCGGTTGAAGGCCATTTCTAGGTCTTCTCAAAGGTTCGACATTTGGCCTAAAATATGCATCATTTCTAGGGTAACTATTTCTAGGTGGTAAGTCATTTCTAGGTCTCCTAAAATGTTCAACATTTTGTCTAGCATGCATATTGGTTCTAGGATTGCTATTTCTAGGATAAGCATTTGTTTTATTAGTCCTAGGTTGAGCCTTAGGTGGTTGGGGTTTGGCTTCAACCTTTTCTTTAACCTCATTCTTAAATCCTATGCCATGCTTGGTTGATTTCAAATTTACAAGGACTTCATTCAAATTCTTGTGGGAAGAATTAAACTTATCTAAGGTACCTTTGAGTCTATCTACCTCATTTTTGAGATGCAAGCAAGAAGAACAATTTTTAGTAGAACTTTCGGGCTTATCGGCGCTTCTTTTTCCAAAAAACTTGTATTCCTCTTTCAGCTTTTCATTTTCTAAAACCAGTTTTTCTAAATTCTTTTCTTTCAAAGAAAGCTGTTTTTGAAAATTCTTTTCTTTTAATGAAGCATTTTCTTTTATGCCCTTAACAGTTTTTGAAGCCTTAATAAACTCAGCATATAATTCATCAAAAGCAGTTCGCATCTCTTCAAGAGTAAAGAAGTTTTTAGACGAGATTTGACATACCTCATCTTTGTTGTCTTCTTGTGCCATAAGGCAAAGATTTGCTGCTTCGTCTTCTTCTCCTTCGCTTGACTCATCTCCGAAGTCGCCTCCCCAAGAAATGTATGCACATTGCTTTTTAAAAGGTTTCTTCTCCTTTTTGATGTTTGGGCAATTTGATTTGATGTGCCCGGTTTCACCACATTCATAGCACTTGATTTGTTCGCCTTGCTTTTTGCCCTTGCGTTCATACTCCTTGCGCATGAACTTTTGAAATCTTTTGATAACGAGTCCAAACTCGTTGTCTCCTTCCTCATCAATTTGCGGTTGGCTTGTGCTCGCCTTTGGAGCTATTCTTTGCCTCCTTTGATCATCAACAAAAGGGTTAAGAATAGTAGATTCATAGGTCTTAAGGTTACCTCTTAGTGCGTTGATGGTGACGTTTGAAACGCCAATGGATTCTTGAATTGCATCGGCCTTTGATCTCCATGCCGGTGTGAGACTTCTAAGAATTTTTCGAACGAGCTCTCTATCCGTGAATGTTTTCTTGAGAGCATGTAGGTCATTTACGATTTATTGAAAATCTCTCAAACATTTCGTCCACCTTTTCACCTTCCTTCATGTGAAATAATTCATAAGAATGGGTTAGAAAATCAATTTTTGCTTCCCTTACCTGGTCCGTACCTTCGTATGTAACTTCTAGCTTGTCCCACATCTCCTTTGCCGTTGTGCAACACGATATTTTCCTGTAATCGTCAGCATTAACAGCACAATATAATAAATTAATTGCTTTAGCATTATTTTGAAGCTTTAGGATGTCATCCACGTCATACTCATCCTCGGACTTAGGAACCCATTCGTTTTCCACCTTCTTTGTTGGAATTTGGTTTCCTTTCATTATCACCTTCCAAAGGTGAAAGCTGTTGGACTGAACGAAGATCTTCATCCTCTCCTTCCAGTACGTGTAATTTGTACCGTTGAATAGAGGTGGTCGTTTGGAGCACTGTCCTTCATCAATTCCTGCAAAAGAGTCCCGTGTAGAAGCCATGGATGGTTCTCTCAAACTGTTAAGTCTTCAGAGAGTATGGCTCTGATACCAATTGTTAGAAAATACGCTTAACGCTAGGGGGGGGGGTGAATAGTTGTATAATAAAATTTAGCGTAAACTTGCGGAAATTAAAATTTGCAGGAAATAAATAAGTGCGTTAAATAAACAAAAAGGAAAGAACGCACCGATATATTCTGGTTCACCACAACACGTGGCTAGTCCAGTCCCCGAGAGACTCTCTCGAGATTTTCCACTAACTTGTTAAGCTTACGGGTGCTCAACATACCTTTACAACTTACGGACACAAGCCTTAACACCTTTGCTCGGAGATACAACACTCCAAGACTTCAACCAAGGAAACACAAGTTCCTTACAACAAGAGAATTACAATTCTCTTACAAGTGTATAAAACACTAAACACTCAAACAAAATACTCCTTAATGAGTAGATATGAGTAAAAGAAGTAAGCTCAAGATCACAACAACTTTGAACAAGACTTTGGCTCTCAAAAGCTTTATGAAATGAATATAAAATGATAAACAATAATATGCAAGCTTATAGCAATTGTATGATCAGTTGATGTATGTTGTTGTGTTTAAAACACTGAAATGAAGCTGTATTTATAGTTGAAAAACTTGGCATTACCGTTGCCTAATTGCCAATTAAGAATTGCTGATTTTACTCACTGACAATCGATTGTCAAACCCCAACAATCGATTGTCTGCCAGTCAGATCAAAATTCAATCCCAGATTTTACGCTTGATAATCGATTACTTACAATCCATAATCGGTTACTGGCAACGTTCAAAAAATCCTTTCCAGATTTTACCACAAACAATCGATTGTCCAGAATCAACAATCGATTACTCAGCAACGTTCAAAAAATCTTTTCCGGATTTTAATCAAAACAATCAATTATACTAAATCAATAATCGATTACCTGACGGTATTTGAAAACTTTACGACAACGGTCAGCTTCACAATCGATTGCACAAAGTCAACAATCGATTATTTATCAGTTTTTGAAAAACATTTTAGACACTGTCTCTTTGACAATCGATTGTCCAATGTAACAATCGATTATTTAATAAATTTGAAAATCACTGGAAGACACTGTCTCGACATAATCGATTACCATTAGTTCATAATCGATTATTCTGAGTTTTGAAAAACCTTGGACACTGCCTCAGTCACAATCGATTGTCATTAGTTCACAATCGATTGTCATGCAGGTTTGAAAAACCTGATGCTCACTGTCTTACTCACAATCGATTGTCATTAGTTCACAATCGATTGTCATGCAGTCTTGGCTTAAAACAATCGATTATCATAAGTACATAATCGATTATCTTAGTCCAGATTTTTAAGGCATGTCTAAAAATTATTTTGACTACTGTAAATATGCATGATTTAAAATCATTTGACATTAAATTAAATATGCATGATTTTGGAAAATAGTTTTATGAGAGAAGCCATGTTACGAGTCAAGTTGTAGGATCAAGATCACAGTTAAGAATGACTCAATTAAACTATAAAACTTTGTCTTGAGCTTGAATCTCGTTGTATATCAATTGTGCGCTTGTTTCTTGAACTTCGTCATATATCAATTTTCGCTTCGTTTGTCATTCATCAAAACCTATACAAAAGAACACACGTTTTAGTATATTGCATTGAGAACGTGTTTCCAACAATTTCCCCCTTTTTGATAATGGCAAACATTAAGCGGGATATGCAAGACAAGCAATTTATAATGACGATTCAAGACAAGTATATACATGCAACAAGTATGCAATTTGTTCCCCCTCAATTTGAGAATTCCCCCTCAATTTAAGCTTATAACTTGAGAGTGCATCATACCCGTTATCTTCCCCCTTTTGCCATTAGCAAAAATAATAATAAGATGCCAAAGATGAAATAAACCTTGTTTATTTATTGGAAAGAAGGTGTGATTATTTAAGGAGAGTATAATAGCTCAAATGATAGCATTACAATCGATTATTGATACGAGATAATCGATTATTAGATGTGGGAAACAGATTTTTCTGAAGAAGACTCGATTCTTGCGCGTCATGCTTTATAATTCCCCTTACTTTTAGGGCGATACCCGCAAAAAGGAATTAGACGTCTCCGACGCTCAAGTTAGAAATCATGTAAAAAAATGCAATGCATGACTTAGATCAACGTGGAGTCAAGGATCCCGAGTTCAATGCGAATTCGGAAGAGGGACTCTTTCTCTAAAGGCTTTGTAAAGATGTCTGCCAATTGGTTTTTGGTTTCAACAAATTCAATTTCGACATCGCCTTTGAGAACATGATCTCTAATAAAATGATGTCTAATTTCAATGTGTTTCGTTCACGAATGAAGAACGGGGTTCTTCGTCAAGCATAAGGCACTAGTATTATCACATCTAAGAGGGATATGATTAAGACTTAGGCCATAGTCCAAGAGTTGTTGTTTCATCCATAGGATTTGAGCGCAACAACTCCCCGCGGCTACATATTCAGCCTCGGTTGTGGACAACGCAACACTTACTTGTTTCTTTCTAAACCAAGAAACGAGAGAGCTACCGAGCAAATGGCAAGTGCCACTAGTGCTCTTGCGGTCCAATTTGCATCCAGCAAAATCGGAATCGGAGTAGCCAACAAGTTGGCATGAAGAGCCTTTGGGGTACCATAGACCCACATTTGTAGTACCAACAAGATACCTTAAAATCCGTTTTACTGCAGTAAGGTGAGACACCTTCGGACACGATTGATAACGAGCGCATAAGCACACGCTAAACATGATGTCCGGACGACTAGCAGTAAGATAAAGAAGAGAGCCAATCATACCTCGATACTTTTTGGTGTCGACTTCCTTACCTTTCTCATCTTTGTCAAGATGATCGGATGTGCTCATGGGAGTTGCCATTTCTTTTGCATTGTTCATCTCAAATCGTTTCAGCAATTCTTTGCAATATTTTGTTTGACAAATGAATGTACCTTCTTTCATTTGGTTTACTTGTAATCCCAAAAAGAATGTTAACTCACCCATCATAGACATCTCAAATTCGCTTGTCATTAAATCGGAAAATTCCTTGCATAAAACATTGTTAGTAGCACCAAATATAATATCATCTACATATATTTGAACTAACAAAATATCATTGTTTTTATGCTTAACAAAGAGAGTTGTGTCAACTTTCCCCCTAATGAAATTATTTTCCAAAAGAAACTTACTCAATCTTTCATACCAAGCTCGGGGAGCTTGTTTTAAACCATAAAGAGCCTTTTTGAGTTTGAAAACATGATCGGGAGATTTAAAATCTTCAAAACCGGGGGGTTGTTCAACATAAACTTCTTCTTGAATAAAACCGTTTAGAAAAGCACTTTTCACATCCATTTGATATAAATTGAAATTCATAGAAGAGGCAAATGCAAGCAATAAGCGAATAGCTTCTAATCTAGCTACGGGAGCATATGTTTCCTCATAGTCAATACCTTCTTCTTGATTATAGCCTTTTGCTACAAGCCTAGCTTTGTTTCTAGTGATTATACCATTTTCATCTAGTTTATTGCGAAAAACCCATTTCATACCAATTATGGTATGACCTTCGGGTCTTGGCACCAAATCCCAAACGTCATTGCGTTCGAATTGGTTAAGCTCCTCTTGCATTGCCAAGGTCCAAAATTCATCCCCAATTGCTTCTGAGATGGTTTTGGGTTCAATTTGAGAAACAAAAGCAGTATGTTCTAAGGTATTTTTGAGAGAGTTTCGGGTACTTACCTTGTCTCCAACGTTGCCAATTACCTGTTCAAGAGGGTGATCTTTGATCGTCCTCCACTCATTTGGCACTTTTGTTTCTTTTTCCAATTGTGGCGCTTCTTCCGTTGGTTGTTCCTCAGTTTCATCTTTATTTTCCTTGGGTGGTTCCTCTTGTATTTTGTCTTTCAAGCTATCTAAGATACCTGCAAGATCAAAACCGGAATCCTTTCTCCCCAAGCGAGCATTATTTTCGGAAAATACAACATGAGGGGATTCCTCCACAATTTGAGTTCTTTATTAAAGACCCTATATGCTTTACTACGTGAGGAATATCCAATGAAAATACCTTCATCCGACTTAGCATCAAATTTACCCAATTGGTCTTTGCCATTGTTATGAACAAAACATTTGCAACCAAAAACTCTAAAATAGGAAATATTTGGTTTTCTACCCTTATAAAGTTCATAGGGGGTTTTCATGAGTATCGGCCGAATTACTACTCTATTTAGAACATAGCAAGCGGTACTCACGGCGTCTGCCCAAAAATGTTTGGGTATCTTAGCTTCGTCGAGCATGGTTCTAGCCATCTCTTCGAGACACCTATTTTTCCTTTTCACCACCCCATTTTGTTGTGGTGTACGTGGAGCGGAAAAGGTATGCTCGATTCCGAGTTCGTCACAAAATTCCGCAAAGAGATTGTGATCAAACTCTCCCCCATGATCACTTCTAATTGAAGTGACGGTTGTTTCTTTCTCATTTTGAACACGCATAAGAAAATATTTAAAATTTTGAAAAACATCACTTTTATTGGCAAGAAATAAAGTCCAAGTAAATCTCGAGTAATCATCAACAATCACAAAAGCATATTTATTTCTTCCTAGACTTTCAATGCGAGAGGGACCAAATAAATCCATATGAAGCAATTGCAATGGTCTAGAGTTGAAACAATGTTTTTAGATTTGAAAGATGCTTTTGTTTGCTTCCCCTTTTGACACGAGTCACAAATAGAGTCATTTTCAAATTTTAAATTGGGAAGACCAACAACTAAGTTTTGAGAAATCAATTTGTTCAAAAGATGCATATTGATATGTGCTACTCTACAATGCCATAGCCAAGTATCATCCTCTTTACTCATTAGACAATCAACATAATCGGGTGAGGAATTAGCAAAATCAACCATATAAATATTATCCACTCTAAAACCACGGAGGATAATTTTGAAATTACTACGTCTGAACACTAAGCATTCATCCGAATCAAATAAAGCAAGATTTCCCTTGTCACACAATTGGCTTATGCTCAAGAGATTATGCTTTAATCCTTTAACAAGTAATATATGCTTAATAGAGGAATTTTCATCCTTACCGACCGAGCCGATGCCGATGATCTTTCCTTTATTGTTATCACCGAAGATAACACTTCCTCCTTCTTTGTGCTCTAATTGAAGGAATTTGGATTCATCTCCCGTCATATGCTTGGAGCATCCACTATCAAGGTACCATAGTACACTTGATCCCTTCAAGCACACCTACAAAAAATTTAATGTTCTTTAGGTAGCCATGCCATCTTGGGTCCTTGGGGGTTAGGCATATTATAATGATGCGATTGAGTAATATGTCTATGACGTGTAAAGCATGCAGGAGCGATATGACCAATACGTCTACAATAATGACAAGTCACATTTGGGTTATGCATCCTTCTAGGTTCATAGTAACTAGACGGATGAAAATTTCTTACTCTATTTTGAACACTATGACTATTTCGCATTTCATGAGAATTATTTCTCCTACTATGAGCTCTAGGATGGGCAGCATTTCTAGAGTGATTGTTTCTCTGTTGAAGGCCATTTATAGGTCTTCTCAAAGGTTCAACATTTGGCCTAAAATATGCATCATTTCTAGGGTAACTATTTCTAGGTGGTAAGTCATTTCTAGGTCTCCTAAAATGTTCAACATTTTGTCTAGCATGCATATTGGTTCTAGGATTGCTATTTCTAGGATAAGCATTTGTTTTATTAGTCCTAGGTTGAGCCTTTGGTGGTTGGGGTTTGGCTTCAACCTTTTCTTTAACCTCATTCTTAAATCCTATGCCATGCTTGGTTGATTTCAAATTTACAAGGACTTCATTCAAATTCTTGTGGGAAGAATTAAACTTATCTAAGGTACCTTTGAGTCTATCTACCTCATTTTTGAGATGCAAGCAAGAAGAACAATTTTTAGTAGAACTTTCGGGCTTATCGGCGCTTCTTTTTCCAAAAAACTTGTTTTCCTCTTTCAGCTTTTCATTTTCTAAAACCAGTTTTTCTAAATCCTTTTCTTTCAAAGAAAGCTGTTTTTGAAAATCCTTTTATTTTAATAAAGCATTTTCTTTTATGCCCTTAACAGTTTTTGAAGCCTTAATAAACTCAGCATATAATTCATCAAAAGCAGTTCGCATTTCTTCAAGAGTAAAGAAGTTTTTAGACGAGATTTGACATACCTCATCTTTGTTGTCTTCTTGTGCCATAAGGCAAAGATTTGCTGCTTCGTCTTTTTCTCCTTCGCTTGACTCATCTCCGGAGTTGCCTCCCCAAGAAATGTATGCACGTTGGTTTTTAAAAGGTTTCTTCTCCTTTTTGATGTTTGTGCAATTTGATTTGATGTGCCCGGTTTCACCACATTCATAGCTTGATTTGTTCGCCTTGCTTTTTGCCCTTGCGTTCATACTCCTTGCGCATGAACTTTTGAAATCTTTTGATAACAAGTCCAAACTCGTTGTCTCCTTCCTCATCAATTTGCGGTTGGCTTGTGCTCGCCATTAGAGCTATTCTTTGCCTCCTTTGATCATCAACAAAAGGGTTAAGAATAGTAGATTCATAGGTCTTAAGGTTACCTCTTAGTGCGTCGATGGTGACGTTTGAAATGCCAATGGATTCTTGAATTGCATCGGCCTTTGACCTCCATGCCGGTGTGAGACTTCTAAGAATTTGTCGAACGAGCTCTCTATCCATGAATGTTTTCTTGAGAGCATGTAGGTCATTTACGATTATTGAAAATCGCTCAAACACTTCGTCCACCCTTTCACCTTCCTTCATGTGAAATAATTCATAAGAATGGGTTAGAAAATCAATTTTTGCTTCCCTTACCTGGTCTGTACCTTCGTATTTAACTTCTAGCTTGTCCCACATCTCCTTTGCCGTTGTGCAACACGATATTTTCCTGTAATCGTCAGCATTAACAGCACAATATAATAAATTAATTGCTTTAGCATTATTTTGAAGCTTTCGGATGTCATCCGCGTCATACTCATCCTCGGACTTGGGAACCCATTCGTTTTCCACCTTCTTTGTTGGAATTTGGTTTCCCTTCATTATCACCTTCCAAAGGTGAAAGCTGTTGGACTGAACGAAGATCTTCATCCTCTCCTTCTAGTACGTGTAATTTGTACCGTTGAATAGAGGTAGTCGTGTGGAGCACTGTCCTTCATCAATTCCTGCAAAAGAGTCACGAGTAGAAGCCATGGATGGTTCTCTCAAACTGTTAAGTCTTCAGAGAGTATGGCTCTGATACCAATTGTTAGAAAATACGCTTAACGCTAGAGGGGGGGTGAATAGCGTTATAATAAAATTTAGCGTAAACTTGCGGAAATTAAAATTTGCAGGAAATAAATAAGTGCGTTAAATAAACAAAAAGGAAAGAACGCACCGATATATTCTGGTTCACCACAACACGTGGCTAGTCCAGTCCCTGAGAGACTCTCTCGAGATTTTCCACTAACTTGTTAAGCTTACGGGTGCTCAACAAACCTTTACAACTTAAGGACACAAGCCTTAACACCTTTGCTCGGAGATACAACACTCCAAGACTTTAACCAAGGAAACACAAGTTCCTTACAACAAGAGAATTACAATTCTCTTACAAGTGTATAAAACACTAAACACTCAAACAAAATACTCCTTAATGAGTAGATATGAGTAAAAGAAGTAAGCTCAAGATCACAAAAACTTTGAACAAGACTTTGGCTCTCAAAAGCTTTATGAAATGAATATAAAATGATAAACAATAATATGCAAGCTTATAGCAATTGTATGATCAGTTGATGTATGTTGTTGTGTTTAAAACACTGAAATGAAGCTGTATTTATAGTTGAAAAACTTGGCATTACCGTTGCCTAATTGCCAATTAAGAATTGCTGATTTTACTCACTGACAATCGATTGTCAAACCCCAACAATCGATTGTCTGCCAGTCAGATCAAAATTCAATCCTAGATTTTACGCTTGATAATCGATTACTTACAATCCATAATCGGTTACTGGCAACGTTCAAAAAATCCTTTCCAGATTTTACCACAAACAATCGATTGTCCAGAATCAACAATCGATTACTCAGCAACGTTCAAAAAATCTTTTCCGGATTTTAATCAAAACAATCGATTATACAAAATCAATAATCGATTACCCAATAACGTTCAAAAAATCTTTTCCGGATTTTAATCAAATCAATCGATTATACAGAATCAATAATTGATTACCTGACGGTATTTGAAAACTTTACGACAACGGTCAGCTTCACATTCGATTGCACAAAGTCAACAATCGATTACTTATCAGTTTTTGAAAAACATTTTAGACACTGTCTCTTTGACAATCGATTGTCCAATGTAACAATCGATTATTTAATAAATTTGAAAATCACTGGAAGACACTGTCTCAACATAATCGATTACCATTTGTTCATAATCGATTATTCTGAGTTTTGAAAAACTTTGATGGACACTGCCTCAGTCACAATCGATTGTCATTAGTTCACAATCGATTGTCATGCAGGTTTGAAAAACCTGATGCTCACTGTCTTACTCACAATAGATTGTCATTAGTTCACAATCGATTGTCATGCAGTCTTGGCTTAAAACACATCGATTATCATAAGTACATAATCGATTATCTTAGTCCAGATTTTTAAGGCATGTCTAAAAATTATTTTGACTACTGTAAATATGCATGATTTAAAATCATTTGACATTAAATTAAATATGCATGATTTTGGAAAATAGTTTTATGAGAGAAGCCATGTTACGAGTCAAGTTGTAGGATCAAGATTACAGTTAAGAATGACTCAATTAAACTATAAAACTTTGTCTTGAGCTTGAATCTCGTTGTATATCAATTGTGCGCTTGTTTCTTGAACTTCGTCATATATCAATTTTCGCTTCGTTTGTCATTCATCAAAACCTATACAAAATAACACACGTTTTAGTATATTGCATTGAGAACGTGTTTCCAACAACCTCATCATCACTATTGGTCCCACATGCTGCACTCTCCCCAAATACTAAAGTTGTGGGGGAGGTGGAGTATTCACCGGCCTGCCGCTGAGCCATCAGGCGACTCAAAATGAACACTATGTGGAGATTGGGCAGTAGGTGCAGTTGAGACTGAGGGAGCTCGACCTATGTCACTAGAGAGGTCCTATGAGGGTATGTAATCACTCCCTGATTGGTCATCATCACTCAAAACTTCTTTTCTCGTTTTTAGTTTGTGTCGGGGAGTGAGGTTGGCTTATTTACCTTTTCCTCCTCGGGAGGATTTACCTCGACCAGGTTGTTTTTGCACTTCGTCCTTATTGTTTTACCATTTTCTACAAGCAAACATGTCTAATATAGTTAATTTAAGCACAGGCAGTGAATCCGTTATTAAAATAATTGCAGAATAGCAGACGAAAAGGTTGCAGACATCATTGCAGAACAGGGCACCCCAGACCGCACCATCAGAAGTGCGGCCGCATTGGAGGCGCCGCGGACTATGCTATGGAGACCATAGGCCATGTTGAACAAAGACTAGGAAAGTCAGTTCTCTGAATCTTCCACTGCGGTCCGTATAACTTGGGGATACGGCCACGAAGGGCCAATGCGGACTGTGTGAAATGCAATGCGGTCGTTCCCGAGTAGGTTAACTTTTAATCAAAAGGTCCACCGCAAACAGCACCATCAGGAGTACAGCCGAGTCAGGGCCACAAGGACCACACTATGGCGACCGCGGGCCGCGCTGAGCCAAAATATAGGAACTAAGTTAGTGTTTCAATTTTCTTCTAATTTTGATCTATCTCTGAATCCTAATTGTCCCTACTCATTTAACCAATATGAGATCACACTCTGCACTCAAAACCCAACATATAAACTAACCTAATTATCAAATCCAAGAAAAACGGAAAGAACAAAGAAGTTACAACTACTTGCAAGCAATAAAGATCAAAAATAGAAAATAATTGATGATAATTGCATGAAATGTTACCAGGATTAGGAAGAATCAAAGCAATCTATCCAGGCACACAAGAACAACGGTCTTAGAGAAGATGAACAGTAAAAATTAGGGCTTAGGGCTTTCAATTTGCGAAAAGTGTCAAGTGAGGCCATGGGTCTCTATTTATAGAAAATCGTAGGCCTCGTACTTACCCACCATCGCGGCTGTAGAAAAGCGATCGCAGACCGCGCTGGGTTTGATCATGAACCCTTACAAAAAGCAGCCCATGCGGACCGCACAAAAAAGGTACGCGGTTGTGTGAGTCCAACATGGACCGTATTAACATAACCACGGTCGCGTGGGGAACTTCAGAGACTGTTCGTACTCAGCTCATGCCAGTACGGACTGGACAAGGTGTGCCATGGCCGAACAGGAAACTTTAGAGACTGTGCACTTTTTATACGTTGTTTGCACTGCTGTAACACCATCTCTGCAACATCTCACAAACAATTAGCTCAAAAATCTTAAGCTGCTAAGAAAGTCAAAGAGAAGGAAAAAGTTATGGGTTGCCTCCCAAGAAGCGTCTGATTTAACGTCGCGGCACGACGCATTTTATCATCTTATCACTTCAAATGAATGAGTGCCACCGTGTGCCTGTCATCAAAATTCCCCAAATAATTCCTGACATGATGCCCTTTGACTCGGAAAACTTCACCATTTTTGTTCTTGAGATCAATAGCACCAAATGGGGTCACACCAACAACTTCATATGGACCACTCCACTTCGACTTGAGCTTTCCCGGAAGTAGACTCAACCGAGAGTTGAAAAGAAGAACTATATCACCAATCTTGAATTCCTTTCCACGAGCATATTTGTCATGAATATACTTCATCTTATCCTTATACAAGGATGATATGGAGTAGGCATAAAATCTAAACTCGTCAATCTCATTGAGTTGCTCAATCCGGAGATTTGCCCCAACATCAAATTCTAAGTTCAACTTCCTCAAGGCCCACATAGCCTTGTGCTCCAATTCCATCAGAAGATGACAAACTTTCCCAAATACCAACCGGTACAGAGATATACCCATTGGGGTCTTGTAAGTTGTCCAATATGCCAAAAGAGCATCATCTAACTTCTTAGACCAGTCGGTCCTATTGGCATTGACAGTTTTAGACAAGATACACTTAATTTCTCGGTTGGAAACTTCCACTTGGCCACTAGCTTGAGGATGATAGGGGGTATTCACTTTGTGATTTACTCCATACTTGGATACCAATGAATCAAAGGAGTTGTTGCAAAAGTGAGACTCCCCATCACTAATGATAGCACGGGGAGTGCCAAACCTTGTTAAGATACTTTTCTTATGAAATGTATCCACACTTCGAGCTTCATTATAGGGAAAAGCCACGACTTCAACCCACTTCTGGACATAATCCACCGCCACCAAAATGTAAGTGTTTCCACAAGAGCTCACCAAAGGACCCATGGAGTCGATACCCCAAACATAAAAAATGTCCACCTCTAGAATTGTGTTGAGAGGCATCTCATCCTCTTTAGAAATCCTATCGGCCCTTTGGCATTCATCACATCTCTTGAAAAATTCACCGGCATCATTAAACAAGGTAGGCCAATAGAAACTGCAACTAAGCACCTTAGAAGCCATCATCATTCCTCCATGATGGCCACCATAACGTGAGGAATGGCAAGCATCCAAAATACCCAATTGCTCCTCCTCCGAGACACAACGTTGAATCACACCATCGATGCAAATCTTGAACAAATATGGCTCGTCCCAATAAAAATCCAAGCTATTCCGCTTGAGCTTCTTCCATTGGTTAGAAGAGAGCTCATACAAGATTGTACCGGTAACAAGATAATTTGTGACATCGGCGAACCACGGCATTTCATTCATTGAGACCACAAGGATTTGCTCGTTGGAAAATGTATCATTCATTTCAAGGCCGTCACAAGGCCTCCCCTACTCCTCCAAATGGGACAAGTGGTCCGCCAATTTATTCTCACTTTCTTTTCGGTCCACAATTTCTAGATCAAACTCTTGAAGAAGAAGAAGAAGAACCCATCTCATAAATCTTAACTTTGAATTTTTCTTTGTCATCAAATACCTATGGGCGGGATGGTCGGTGTGCACAATAACTTTGGCCCCCATAAGGTAAGGACGAAACTTTTCCATATAAAAAACAATAGCCTATAACTCCTTATCGGTGACTGTGTAATTCCTTTGAGCTTCATTCATGGTCTTGCTTGACTAGTAAACCAGATGGAACATCTTGTTAATCATTTGGCCCAAACCCTCCCCCACCACCACATCACTAGCATCGCATATGAGCTCGAATGGTAAACTGCAATATGGTGCAATGATGATGGGGGTAGTTGTCAACTTGTGTTTGAGGAGCTCAAAAGCCTTCATGCACTTCTCATCGAAAACAAACTTGGCATCTTTCTCTAGCAACTTGCACAACGGGTTAACTACCTTAGAAAAATCCTTGATGAACCTTCGGTAGAAACCTGCATGCCCAAGAAAACTCCTCACCCCTTTAACAGAAGTAGGGGGAGGAACCCTAGAAATAATCTCAATCTTGGCCTTGTCAACTTCAATTCTCCGCTTCGAAATCTTGTGACCCAACACAATACCTGTCACACCTCCTTTTTCGCTACACCCCCGCAAAAGGGGTGTAAAGGAGTTTTTCCACTTACAGGACAATCAGAACGAGATTTTATTTTTATTTATTCAGAATCCCCACTTGGGAGATTAATGGTGTCCCAAGTCATCGATTGAATCCCAAACCGAGGAAAATGATGACTCTGTTCACAGTCCGTGAATCAGAAATCTGGATAAGGAATTAAATTGACCCGGGAGAAGGAATTAGGCATTCCCGGGTTCCGTGGTTGTAGTACGGTCACTCAATTGTTGCATTTGGCTATTATCTGATTTTATTACATGAAGAGCCTATGTGCCTATTTTTACTTTTTACCGCTTTTATTTAATATATTTATTTGAGAAAGTGAACATTGTTTAAAATGTATTTTTTGGATTGCGCCGCATCAAATGATCCCGCAATCCTAGACACACTCTATTCAATGTTTTAGGATTTGGATTTGGGCCACATACAATTCTCACCCGTATTTAGGAATGTAGTTTATTAAAGTTGCGCCTAATAGAGTCAAACGCGTTGTAATCTTTTGGGAGGATCATGAAATTCGCTAAACGGCCCTTCCCGATTTCTAAAATATTTTTAAACCTTTACTGAGGGCCCCGCAATATGTATTTTTGTTGGGGGAGGCTCGTCTCATTTTATTATAAAAGATAAGCCTAAAAGCGACTTTATTTTCTATTTTTTATTTTTATCTCAAAAAGAAAAGAAAAAGGCCTTAATTAGATTATTATTAATGCATGGGCTTCAAGTTCAAGTCCGGGTCCAAACAAAAGGACGAACCTTTTAGTTTAAAACCCGCTACCTAACTCAAAATCCGAGTTTATATTGACGCCTATACCTTGAAGTGAATTCTTCAAGTTGGGCCCAAATTGTTGGCCCAAATTCCAGTTATTCAAATCTAAGCACTGGAGAAGGAGGCTCCCATGGTCGAGCTCGGGCGAAAGCAAAACTACGCCAAGATTTAAATCAAAACAGTCCAACGACCATTTAACCAATTCATGAAGATACTTCAGCAAAGCATTAAACCAATCATACTTTGACTCATTATGGCATTGCATTTTTATTAGTTACGTGATGTATTTCTGATTACCTAACCAAAATTTAAAATTAAGCATTCCAATACCCAAACACAATGTTACTGCTTATAAAACTATGTCTATGTGCAGCATGAAGATAGTGGTAAACTACTTGCTAATTATCTATCAAGTGATGTCTGAAATTATTTCCAAATCGACTAAAACGCTAAGCACGATGCTCACAACTAAGGACATAGAACACTTTCACTACTTCCATTTTTTGGAAATGCTGGAAACTGATTAGAACAGAACTCGTCTTTAATGACTAGAAATTCAGCAACTATGGAAATGCAAATCAAACTTTCATTGATGAAATACTCAGTGGTATGCAGACAGAATTCGATCAAGTGTTACAATAAAAACTCAACACAGCAATTGGAGTCAACATGAACCAAAACGTACTGCTTATACATATTGAAATCCAAACGAATACACAAGTTAATTAGCTTGGATAGTACAACTTCATTGTTTAAGGCACTGATAAGTTACGAACTCAAATTGAATGGGCCCACTCAATTTCATCCATTCTCATGCTTAGAAGGAGAAGTTAATACCTGGAAGCAAAAATTCAAAGTAAGAAGACAAGGTCAACAACAGGTAACAGATAGCAGCACCAAAATAGCAAGGAACAATTCAGAAAACAGCTTCGTGACCTGGAAATCAGATGAGACCAATATGATGACCCAATGTAGCACCCAAATGACCAGAATACACTCAGGGATACCACAACAATGAAAAATCTAGTAACTGATTCCAAAAACTAACTAGTTTAAAATCAGAATCCACTCGAAATTAAACCGGGAAGGGTGCTGAGCTTTAGCTACCAAAACTTGAGCTAATAATGCACATTAACTAACTAAAATTAGAAATTAACTAAGAGATAGAGTGGTACAGTACTTGTTTTTTGACTTTCAGTTATTTTTTCTATTTTTTTATTTATCTTTTGAAGAAACTAAGATCTAAAGGTAATTTTTTAACTGATATGGAATTTCAGATCTGGCGACTGAAGATCATTTGGGGGAATTTTCTGGTTGCCCCAAAACTTGTTAAACAAGGCATTGGTGGTGCCTTTTTATAGGCACAGCTTAAAGGAGCTCCAGATTTCATTTTTCCATTTTTGTTCCTTTTTGAATTCTCATTATTGCTTAAGTATCCTTGGATTTCTGACTTGTTCCCCAAGTTACTACTACAAAAATTATTAACTAAAGCCCCATTTGGAATGTCCTGGAAGGTTCTACTTTTATCTACCCCATTCCTATGCAATTGTAAATACCTATCCTACCCTTGACTTTGTTTTGAATTTACCAATTTTAATAAAACTACCCTTTTTCATACCTAAACTACCCCCGAAACCTTCTTGAAATTACTAACCCAACCAAACCCTTTATACCTAAGTAACTAAGGTTAATTCATCTAACTACACAGCTATATCCATTCTAACTAGAATTAATAGAAACCTACTAACAGCAAAACAAGCAATTACTGTAGTAATCAAAATCAATGAAATACATTTGAAACCAAATTAAACTAACATCAAAATCACAAAACAACAGACTTAATCGAAATTGAAGCAAAATTAAACCAAAAGAAAAACTCATAAGCAGTCACGAGACAGAATAACACACGACTGAATTGATTCAGAACCCTAGATAAATCCTAAGTCGACACAAATTGTTATATTAATCAACCCAACTTTAATGATGATTTCACAACACAAAAATAGATAAACACGAGATAGGGAAAAATAGTGATGAAGAACAACAAAAAAAATCAGAGAAGAATGAGGCGGGAGTGGAAATAGAAATGAAAACAAGGAAAAGAAAAAGACGAAGAGGAATACCTAAAGGGGAAAAGTGAGAGATAGCTTGAATAAACCCCGGCTTTGATTCGAGTCGAAACAAATATTAACCAGGTGTTCTCAACCAAAACACATGACCAATGCTTGTTTCGATCCCTATCGCTCAAGGAAGCTAACGAATTGGCAAATTTCTTCTTTTTCAACTTCAGTCTCGAAGCGGACTGATTTTATGAGGTTTTGGATATATTTGAGAAAAACTAAACGGGTTTATGAGATGAGGGGAACGAGGTTGTTCTAGGGGTGATTTTGGGAGAGATTGGAGCTTGATTCGCCTATGGGATGGTTCAGATATGAGGAAGAAGAAGAGAGAGACGAAGGGTTGTTTAGATTTAGTCTTAGGTTTAGTGATTATTTTCGGACATATTAAGGGAGTTGGGGGAATGGTTTTGGGCCGTTGATATGAGGGAGATGAACAGATAGGATCATTTGACACCAAAACGACGTCGTTTCGACCTATAGTGAACGGATCGGGTGAGGAAATTAGGCTTGGGCGGGGAACGAGTTTCATTTGATTGTGCTAAATCAATTTCATGTTACAGCCCAAAAATTGGGTAGCCCTCTTTGTTTTCCTTTTTCTTTTCTTTTTTTTTTCATTTGTTTCTTTTATTTTTTTATTTTTTGTGCTTTAGTTTATAATAAAAATTTTTATTTTTTAATTTTATTAAATTGCAACTAATCTAAAATCCTAATATATTTAAACTAAACTAAATAATTTCTAAAATTATTGTAAAATCCACTTTATGACAAATTCCGAATAAAAGGATTAAAATGTAAAAAAAGAACTAATTTTTTGTGATTTTTCATGAATTGTTCTAAGACAATTTGACCTCTAATTAATATGAAAATATGAAATAAAATTCTAAATGCAAATGCATATTTTTGTATTTTTATGAATTAACATGCGCAAATAAAATGTCAACAATTAGCACTAAATTCACAAAAAATGTAAAAAAACAAGGAAAAATCTTTTGTTTGAATTTTGTGAGAATAATTCATATATTGAGCAAATATCACGTACTCACAGCTGCCCCTCATTTCTTGGAAACATGAAATGTTTTTGCGCCAAGATAAGTGAGCAAATACGACAGATTTTTGCCCGTTTGAAAATTTTGTGTGAAGCATTTTGAAAAGTTTTGACCGCACCCTGCTTTAGAGGTTGCCTACATATCCTGGGGTAAACATGAATCGGGTCAGTGTAGTTTGGGAGTGTCTGGTAGCAGGGACTACCAGGAGCTATGATTTCACTGCGATTGTTGCTGCTACTACTTGCTCACCTTCCTTATTACAGTGTGTCAAAAGTAAAAGAAGCTAGCCTAAGCTACGAACTATGAATTACTAAAATCTTCAAACTTGCATCTTGTACTTCCTTATTGTCTTGTTATCTTGTGTTTCCTTAGTGTAATCCATTGTCGTTACTTCAACTTTCTAACTGAGATGTTGTTATTTTTCTCCACATTGCTGAACTTGAATAAACTTGAACTGGAATTAATTCCTCTATTATCCAGGCGAGCTCCTAACTTCAGAAAAATAGACACAACAAGAAAACTTTCTCTATTCTCTAAGTGGGCTCCTGACTTCAAACTTGAATGTATTCTCTTGGTATGCGGGTGGGCTCCCGATCTCTGAATTTGAACTTGAATGTATTCCCTTGTTATGAGGGTGGGCTCCCGACCTCTGAATTTGGACTTGAATGTATTCCCTTGTTATGCGGGTGGGCTCCAGACCTCTGAACTTGGACTTGAATGTATTCCCTTATTGTGCGGGTGGGCTCCCCACTTCTGAATTTGAACTTGAATATATTCCCTTGTTATGCGGTGGGCTCCCGATCTCTGAATTTGAACTTGAATGTATTCACTTGTTGTACGGATGGGCTCCCGACTTCAAATTTGAATATATTCCCTTGTTGTACGAATGGTCTCCCGACTTCAAACTTGAATATATTCCTTTGTTATGCGGGTGGGCTCCCGACTTCTGAATTTGAACTTGAATGTATTCCCTTGTTTTGCCGACCTCTGAATTAGAACTTGAATGTATTCACTTGTTATGCCGACCTCTGAATTTGAATTTGAATGTATTCCCTTGTTTTGCGGGTGGGCTCCCGACCTCTGAATTTGAACTTGAATGTATTCCTTTGTTATACGGGTGGGCTCCCGACCTCTTAATTTGAACTTGAATGTATTCCCTTGTTATGCGGGTGGGCACCCGACCTCTGAATTTGAACTTGAATGTATTCCCTTGTTGTACGGGTGGGCTCCCGACATCAAACTTGAATATATTCTCCTATTCTCTAGGCGGGCTCCTGACTTCATAAAATAGACAAAACAAAGAAGACTTTCTGCCCCAGTTTGAAAACTGGGTACGTGTTACTAGGCATTTAATATGAATTGAACACTAAAACTCGAATTGTAATACCTCTGCTTTTCAGGCGGGCTCCTTATTTCAGAACTTCAAAATGTATTCCTCCGTTATCCAGGCGGGCTCCTAACGTCAACAAAACATACGAAAACAAGGAAAATTACCTTCCCCCGTTTGGTAACTGGGCACATGGGTGAGTATTACTGAATCATAAACCAAAAATTACTAAGAATTTGAAAGCTAAGTCCTATTATCTAAGGGGTCCTGACAACTTCTAACAATTACGAACCAAAATTATATCTTCTAAATTACTACATCACGTTATCTATAAGGAGTTTAAACTACATCCTCGAAGGTCCTGACAATTCCTACCAGTTATGAACCCTGATTTACATTTTCTGAAGGCATTGTTCCCACTGCGTTATGTTATTTGTATGGTTTTGAAATAAATCATATTATTCAGGAACCTGATTACTCCTAACAATTACGAACCTAAGGTATCACTGCATCATGTTATCTAAAAAGGCATTAAACTATGTCCTGTTATCCAGGGAGGTCCTGACAACTCCTACTTTGAATTTTATCCTAAACATGCAAACCTTGAGACCAACTTACATTCCCTATGTTATTCCTGACTATTTTGTATTTTAATCACACCATACTTTGCAGTCAAACCTAATTACTTCTTGTCTTTCGTTTATGGAGAATTCTTCCTGAACGACCAACTTTTCTTTCCCTGTTTCAATCAAAGAAAATTTTGCCAGTTTAAAATAGTGGTTAGTTGATGGCATTCTTGCTGAAAAATCCTTACCCTGCATTGTTTTGTTTCCTCTGACTTCCCTGAACTGTCCCTGAACTGCCCGACTTTCTGAGCCACTTTCAAATTCCCCAACCTCTGACAACCTGGATGTTTCGTACCCCTGCTTTAGTTTCATACCTCTGATTCCTTTGTCTGAACCTTTACATTTCCCACAACATTTCCCAATTACTCCACCGATGAAAATTCCTGTGACTTCCCATACCCCTCTTTACATCATGTTGTTGTTTGTCATGCTCCGACCACATTATGCTTTACCATTTTCAGAAGTTGGTAGTGATCTATGAAATTCTTTTTACTTGCATTGAAAAAGAACTGACATTGGAACATTTTAGATAGATAAAACCCCCAAATGAAATGCAATAATTTTATGAGTTAAGGATAAGAAGAATCCAAAACCAGATGATTGTTAGAAGGAAAAAAAAAACTTATCTGACCGGAATAGGTGGCACCAATGGTCATGACATGCATTTCCGACTAATCGGCCAAATCTGTTCAACTAACCAACTTTCAATTTCCATGCTTTGTTTCCCAAAAAATTTCGGTCACTTGATTACTTTACCCAAACCTTGACTTTGTTTATTCCTGCGATGCCTTGAAACAGTTTTCACCCACAGACCTTTTGTCAATTAACCACTTCTCAACTCATTTTGCCTCAGGAAAGAAGGGGTATAGAAGGTTCAAAACGATTTCAAAATGGGTTAAAATTACAACTTTCGGAATCCAATTTCTTTCAACAATCGCAATTCTGCCCCAGTTTCTTGCTTGGGGACTTTTGGAGTTTTATTTTGGTATAACTGAACCTCGAAGAGGCTGCCAACGTACCTTTCGGGAACAAGTCAAACGTAGTTCACTTCAAAAAAATTACTTTATTCTTGTGAATTTTCTTTTTCTTCTTTTTCTTTTCCTTTTCCTTCCTCAATTTTCTTACTTTTCTTTCATTTATTTCTTTTATTTTATTTTCTTTTCTTTTCTTTTTTTATTGGTTCTCTTTTCTCTTTCCTTCCTTTTTTCGTTTTTTTTCTTTTCTCTTCTTTCTTTTTTCTTTTTTTTCCTTTCTTTCCTTTGCTCTTTCAATCTTTTCATTTTCCTATCTCCGGCACTTGCGTTTCTTTGATTGTGCTCTTGATTCCGAAAAAGGTGTACGAAAGAAAATAAACACGGCTCTAAAGGGTGACAATGGAGAAAAGGTGTTTGGATAGCAAAACAAATGTCTTCGTCATTTCAATCCTCAAGATATGCCAAATGCAAAAACAAAATACAATTAGAATAAAGAAATCATACAGAGTACCTCTTGACCACATCAGAATTGATGGCCATTTCTACACATTTTCCTTTCACTTCTGTTAGATATAATGTACCCTTAGACAACACTCTAATTACCACAAGTTGCCCCTACCAGTTATGGGTAGATTTTCCTTTTGCTTCAACCTGATGAGGCAAGATACATCTCAACACTAACTGTCCCATTTCGAATTTCCTCCGACGCATTTTCTTGTTGTATGGTTCTGCCATATTTGTTGGTACAATTGGCCATGACGCACTGATACTAATCTCTTTTCATTAATTAAACCCAATTGTTCAAGGTGGGTGAAATTGTCATCATGTTCCAACTCATTATCGCACTCAAGTTCTTATATTATTGATTCAGAATAAGGTCAGTTTTCAAGACTGGGCCGACGATTCCTCATGCATGTCATTTTATTAATATCCGCATAAAAAGAACTGTACATAGAAGAAAAACAAACTGAGACAAAATTAAGAAGAAGGAAAGATAATTGAATTTCATTGAAGGAAAAGATAACTAGGTTTTAACTCATCCGAACGGACGGAACATAGTATCCAGACTAAAGACCCTGGAATAATCCAGACAGTTTAAAAAAAACAAAACCCACTACCAAAACTTCCAATCATTGACTTTTGCCTGTGGTCAGGCGAACTGCGCATTTTCCTTGCTTGCCCCTTCATTTACTTCAACCATGTTTACCTCAGTGAATAACCTTTTGAACCCATTTCCCACGTTTCCATCCATACCATTCAATGACCCAAGAAACTTTGGCGACAGCAACTTCTTATCCGCCCTTTTCAACTGGACCACCATTTTCTCACTGGTTGACTTTTCGTTCAAATTGGTTCTACTAGAACGGATTACCGTCTGTGAAGGTTTCTTAGGTTTTCCTCCTTTATGCGTCAATTCGATCACATGAGTCTCATAGTGAGCTGGCAGCAGATTCTAGTTAGTGTTTGGTGCCTCTAGGGCCTGAACCTTGATCCTTTTTGTGTCAACAAGCTCATGCGCAGCAGTTTTCAACCTCCAACATTTTTCAGTATCATGTCCCGGGGCATTTGAGCAATATGCGCATCTTTGGGAAAAATCCTACTTCTTTGAAAGAGGACTGGTATTTTTATCTGAATAGGCTTCAACACGCCCGAACTCTTTAGCCTCTGGAACAGATTGGCGTATGACTCTCCCAAGGGAGTGTAGGCTCTCTTTTCTGCAACTTCTCATTCTTAAATGCCTTATTTGGCCGGAAGATTAATCCAGGGATGTAGCGTCGGGGCGGGTCACCTGGTGCACAAGGATATCCGTGGGGCTTAGCAAGAACGGTCACTGGACTCTGTTGCCGGTGGAAGGAATGACCTGGTGGTTGGACATATGGCCGGATGTTTTTCAGCGGATAGTACTGAGGTGGCTAATGTGGAATTTGGGGACGTTCACGGGGTTGGTAGGGAGGCTGAAAGCATTTGCCAAGAACGACCATCAGGCCCTGTCGTTGGCTGAGGGAGTGATTTGGTGATTGGAAACCTGACCGGACATTGTTTGGAGGATAATGAGGGAGCTTAGGTGAGGCTCGGGGACAGGTTTGGAGTTGAGGCTGAAGACATTTGGCAGGAGCAACCACTGGGATATGTCGTTGGCGCAACTCAACAATATCTTTTTTATCAATGGAAGGAGTATCCTGGGCAACTTGTTCGTTCCATCTGTCACAAAATTCCGTGAAACTTTCCTTGGGTTTCTTTTCCGTTTGAGATGGGGAGGACTGGTTTGGGACAATGTCTTTGTTGTACAGAAAATGTCCCACAAAATCCTTAACTATGTCATCCAACGTGTACCACTTCCCGACATCTTGACGATCATGCCATTCCAAGGCTGCCCCAGTCAGGCTCTTACTGAAATGCAACATCAACAACTCATCTTCCTTGCCGACATTCCTCGTTTTATTGCAATAATCCCTCAAGTGGGCTACTGGGTCTCCCCGCCCATCATACAAATTAAACTTTGGCATCTTAAATCCTTCCAGCTTTCTGGGCATCTCATCCCGCCACACTGTTTTTGCAAGCTTCGTAATCTCATTGGGAGACCCAAAATGAAGAGCATGATGGTATGGACTCGAGGCCTTGACGATTGGTTCTGCAGCATAATGATGGGCATCGACAACTAACGGCGAAGGATACGCACTGGCCCAAGCTTTGTGCATTCCGACTATCTGTCTTTTCAACCTCAAAACCTCTTATTTCAACTTTCACTCTGACTCAACATTGCCCCTAGATGGATCAGTACTACCTGTATTCAACCCTTTGCCTGCCATGACTACCTTGCTTTTCGACCTTATGTTGTATGGATGAGTTACCACAAACCAACCACCTCAACTTTCTTCACAATTCAAAACGAAATATGTTAGAATGGATTGAGTCGGTCCTCATTATTAAAAATATATTTTCCATTTTTTATTCAATTTTTCTTTTTCATTTTTCATTTTTTTTTTGTTGTGGTGGTCAAATTTTATGGAGATTGCCTACGTATCATGACCCCGCATGAATCAAACTGTGCGTAGTTCTTGCAGATAAAAGGTAAAAAACAATAAAATATTTTTGGAATTTTCAATTTTCATAATAAGACAAACTTTGACTGCAAAGGTTTAAAACTGACAAACTTAAACCAGTCTCTGACAAAATAGAATACAGATTCAAAAAGAAAACGACCCACATACTCAAATTAAAAAGAAATATAAACTGACATATTTCTTTCCCTACATGCCAATTTGAACAAACGGCTATTTATGACAATACGGTGTGACCCGACTTATTTATAACTCTTTTCTTGTTTTTTTCAAATTTAAAATAAATGACCCGATATTACAAACACGGCCTTTAAGCACCTCGGGGACGAAGATTTAAAGCTGTGAGAGTCAAATATCAAAATATGACCAAAGGTGGCTGTTTATGCAAAGTCAGCCTTCCGGTGTCCCGTTTTGGAACATTTGGCTATCTTTGAATAAACGGCATCACCTGGTTTATTTATGACAAAAATTAAAATTTTGATTTTTTTTGGCTATTTTTGTAAAGGGGAGGTTGGACCCGATGAGGGTTGCCTACGTATCTCACGCCCTGTGAGAATCAAACCATGCATAGTTCGGGCAGATTAACCAAACTATTTTAAAACAGGACTCTTATTTCATTTTCATTTTTGGTATTTCATAAGCAAAAATAAATAAAAAACTACTTTTAAAAAACGCTTTTTCTTTTCTTTTTCAACAAACAATAGAGTAGCCTAAAAATAAATGACCCTTTTTTCTTTTCTTTTTTCATCTTCTATGGCAGAACAAACTATTTTTTCTTTTTTTTTTTCATTTTCGAAGACAAGACGAAAATAAAAGACTCTTTTTCCTTTCTCATTTTTCAAGGCAAAACAAACTATTTTTCCTTTTCTATTTTTGAAAACAAGACAAAATAACGATTTTTTCTTTTCATTTTCAACAAACAACTTGTTTTTTCCAATTAAAAATAAAGACTTTTTTTCATTTTTTAGTAACACAACCTATTTTTTGAAATAAAAATAAAAACTCATTTTTCTTTTTCAATAAAACAACCTATTCTTCCATTGGCAAATAAACTATTTTGAAACAAGAAGAACAAAAATCAAGACTCTTTTTTTTATTTTCTCATGAAAAAACAAACTATTTTTCATTTTTCATTTTTGCAAACAAGACAAACCAAAAAAAATGACGGACTCTTCTTGAATAAAACAACTATTTAAAAAAAAGATTTCTGCAGAGTTACGACAGTACTTGGACATCAGTTTTCCAAAATAATCAACTAACTCTCCAACTGCTATTTTTCTCTTTGTTTCCCTTTTTCTTTTTTTCTTTTTAATTTTCTAACATTCCTGAGATTCAAAAGCTGGTCAACATGCAAGCCCGAACAAATAAATGCAAAGAAAACAAGTAGGATGCATCAGGATGATCTTTTCATTTGAGCTCGAATTCTGGACCCTGAACAAAACGTTCTGGGTTCTTGTCCCAGCAGAGTCGCTAGAGCTGTCACACCTCCTTTTTCGCTATACACCCCCGCAAAGGGGGCGTAAAGGAGTTTTTCCACTTAAAGGGAAATTCGAACGGGATTTTATTTTATTTATTCAGAGTCCCCACTTGGGAGATTAATGGTGTCCCAAGTCACTGATTGAATCCCGAACCAAGGAAAAAGATGACTCTATTCACAGTCCGCGAACCAGAAATCCGGATAAATAATTCTGTTAATCCAGGAGAAGGTGTAAGGCATTCACGGGTTCTGCGGCCCTAGCACGGTCGCTCAAATGTTGAATTTGGCTATTATCAGATTTTATTACATGAAGAGCCTATGTGCCAATTTTTATTTTTTCCGCTTTTATTTAATATATTTATTTGAGAAAGTGAACGTCCTTTAAAATGTGTTTTTGGATTGCCGCATCAAATGAACCCGCAATCCTAGACACACTCTATTCAACATTTTAGGATTTGAATTTGGGCCGCATAAAATGCCCACCTGTATTTAGGAATGTTGTTTATTAAAGTCGCGCCTAATAGAGTCTAATGCGTTGTAATCTTTTGGGAGGATCGTAAAATTCGCTAAACGGCCCTTCCCGATTTCAAAAATATTTTTAAACCTTCACTGAGGGCCCTGCAATTTATATTTTTATTGGGCGAGGCTCGTCTCATTTTATTTTAAAAGATAAGCCTAAAAGCGACAAGATTTTCTATTTTTTATTTTTGTCTCTGAAAGAAAAGAAAAAGACCCTAGTTAGATTATTATAAAAGCTTGGGCTTCAAGTTCAAGTCCGGGTCCAAACAAAAGGACGAACCTTTTAATTTAAAACCCGCTACCTAACTCAAAACCTGAATTTATATTGATGCCTAGACCTTGAAGTGACTTCTTCAAGTTAGGCCCAAAGTGTTGGCCCAAATGCCAGTTATTCAAATCCAAGCACTTGGAGTAGGTGGCTCCCAGGGTCGAGACCGGGCGAAAGCAAAACTACGCCAAGATGTAAATCAAAACAGTCCAATGAGCATTTAACCATTTCATGAAGATACTTCAGTAAACCATTAAACCAATCACGCTTTGACTCATTATGGCATTGCATTTTTTCAGATTATGTGATGTACTTCTAATTACCTGACCAAAATTTCAAGTTAAGTATTCCCATACCCAAACACAATGTTACTGCTTTATGAAACTATGTATATATGCAGCATGAAGATAGTGGTAAACTACTTGCTAATTATCTATCAACTAATGTGAGAAATTATTTCCAAATCGCCTAAAACGCTAAGCACGATACTCACAACTAAGGACATAGAACACTTTCACTACTTTCATTTTTTGGAAATGCTGGAAACTGATTAGAACAGAGCTCGTCTTTAATGACTAGAAATTCAGAAACTATGGAAATGAAAATCAAACTTTCATTGATGAAATATTAGTAATATGCAGACATAAGTCAATCAAGTGTTACAATCAAAACTCAACACGGCAATTGGAGTCAATATTAACCAAAATGTACTGCTTATACATATTGAAATCCAAACGAATACACAAGTTAATTTGCTTGGATAGTACAACTTCATTGTTTAAGGCACTGATAAGTTAGGAACTCAAATTGAATAGGCCCACTCAAGTTCATCCATTCTCATGCTTAGAAGGAGAAGTTAATACCTGGAAGCCAAAATTCAAAGGAAGAAGAGAAGGTCAACAGCAGGTAACAGATAGCAGCACCAAAACAGAAGGGAACAGTTCAGAAAACAGCTTCGTGACCCAGAAATCATATGAGACAAATATGATAACCCAAAGTAACACCCAAACGACCAGAATACACTCAGGGATACCACAACAACTAAAATTCAGTAACTGATTCCAAAAACTTACTTGATTAAACTCAGAATCCACCCGAAATTAAACCGAGAAGGGTGCTGAGCTTCAGCTACAAAAACTTGTGCTAATAATGCACATCAACTAACTAAAATTAGAAATTAACTAAGAGATAAAGTGGGACAGTACTTGTTTTTTGACTTTCAGTCATTTTTTCTATTGTTTTTGTTTTCCTTTTGAAGAAACAAAGAACTAAAGGTAATTTTTTAACTGAAGAGCATTTTAGGGGAATTTTCTAGCTGCCCCAAAACTTGTTAAACAAGGCATTAGTGGTGCCTTTTTATATGCACAGCTTAAAGGAGCTTCAAATTTCTTTTTTCCAAACTAGATTTAATTGAAACCTACTAATATCAAAACAAGCAACTACTAAAGTAATCAAAATCAATGAAACAAAATACATTCGAAACAAAATTAAACTTAAAGCAAAATCACATAACAATAGACTTAATCGAAATCGAAGCAAAATTAAACTAAAAGAAAAACTCAGAAGCAGTCACGAGACAGAATCACACACGACTGAATTGATTGACACCCTAGAAGAATCCTAAATCTACACTAATTATATTAATCGGCTCGACTTTAACGATACTTTCACAATGGAAAAATAGATAAACACGAGATAGGGAAAAAAATAGTGATGAAGAACAACAAAAAAATAAGAGAAGAACGAGGAGGGAGTGGAAACAGAAATGAAAACAAGGAAAAGAAAAGAAACGAAGAGGAATACCTAAAGGGGAAAAGCGATAGATAGCTTGAACGAACCCCGGCTTTGATTCGAGTCGAATCAAATATTAACCAAGTGTTCTCAACGAAAACACATGGCCAATGCTCGTTTCGATCCCTATTGCTCAAGGAAGCTGAAGAATTGGCAAATTTCTTCTTCTTCAACTTCAGACTCAAAGCGGACTGATTTTATGAGGTTTTGGGGATATTTTAGAAAAACTAAATCGGTTTCTGAGATGAGGGGAACAGGGTTGTTCTAGTGGGTGATTTTGGGAGATATTGGAGCTTGATTCGCCTGTGACAATGGTGGGACTAGGATGGTTCAGATATGAGGAAGAAGAAGAGAGAGACGAAGGGTTGTTTGGATTTAGTTTTTGGTTTGGGGATTATTTTCGGACATATTAAAGAAGTTGGGGGAATGGTTGTGGGCCGTTTATTTGCGGGAGATGAACATATAGGATCAGTTGACGCCAAAACGACATCGTTTTGACCTACAGTGAACGGATCGGGTGAGGAAATTGGGCTTGGGCGGGAAAAGGGTTTAATTGGATTGGAATAAATCAATTTCATGTTACAGCCCAAAAATTGGGCAGCCCTCTTTGTATGCCTTTTTTTTTCAATTGTTTCTTTTATCTATTTTTTTGTGTTTTAGTTTATAATAAAAAAATTATTTTTCTAAATTGATAAAATTGCAACTAAACTAAAATAATAATATATTTAAACTAAACTAATTAATTTCTAAAATTATTATAAAATCTACTTTATGACAAATTCAGAATAAAAAGGATTAAAATGTAAAAAAGAACTATTTTTTTGTTATTTTTTGTGCATTTTTCTAAAACAATTTGACCCCTAATTAGAAATAAAACATGAAATTAAATTCTAAATGCAAATGCATATTTTTGTATTTTAATGAAGTAACATGCGCAAATAAAATGCAAACAATTAGCTCAAAATTCACAAAAATTGTAAAAAAACAAAGAAAATTTATTTGTTTGAATTTTTTTAGAATAGTTTATATATAGGGCAAAAATTACCTACTCACAATACCCTCTTCTACCATGAAATGGCATTTTTCCAAATTGAGAACTAGGTTCGTTTCTTCATTTCGGGCCAACAGTCGATCCAAATTTACCAAGCACTCCTTAAAAGAATCCCCAACCATGCTAAAGTGATCCATAAACCTCCAATATATCTTCCACCATGTCGGTAAAAATAGCCATCATACAATGTTGGAAGGTCGCCGGAGCATTACATAATCGAAAGGGCATCCTCGAGAACTCGAATATGCCCTAAGGACATGTAAAGGTATTCTTCTCTTGGTCCTCAGGGGCACTGAGAATTTGAATGTACCTCGAATAACCATTCAAAAATAAATAGAAAGCTCGGCCCGCAAGACGATCAAGCATTTGGTCAAGGAATGAGAACGGAAAATGATCTTTTCTAGTCACCTTGTTAAGCTTCTAGTAATCCATACAAACTCTCCAAACCGTCACCATCCGAGCATGAATAAGCTCGATGTTGTCATTGGTCGCCACAGTCATCCCACCCTTCTTTGGTACAGATTGCATCGGAGAAGTCCAACAACTGTCAGAAATAGGATAAATCACACTGGCATCTAGCCACTTGATAACCTCTTTCTTTACCACTTCTTGCATCGCCTCATTTAGTCTTCTTTGATGTTCAAGTGAAGGCCTATCATCTTCCTCCAAAATTATCTTATGCATGCAAAAAGGTGAGGTTTATACTCCGAATATCGGCCAATGTCCATCCAATCGCCTTCTTGCACTTTCGAAGAACCTCCAAAGTGGCATCAATCTTCACGTTAGTTAAGCAAGACGAAAGAATAACATGAGTAGTATAATTAAAGCCCAAGAATTCATATCTCAGGTGAGGAGGAAGTGGATTCAACTACAACACCGGTGGCTCTTCAATAGATGGCTTAGTTGGTGTTTTGCGATTTTCAAGGTCCAAAAACAACTTCCTAGGCTCATATGAATATGAACCCATACCATGCAATGCATTTACGCACTCCAGTATCCCAGCATCATCATCGACATCCATATTCAAAAGCATGGCTTCAAGAGGATCTTCAACATTAATCATCTTGTGTCATCCACTATCACTTCGTGACACTATCCACAAACGAACACACCTCGTTGCTATTTGGTTGCCTCATTGATTTGCAAACATGGAATACCACCTTCTCATATCCCACTTGGAATGTCAACTCTCCCACTTCAACATCAATAAATTCCTTCCTCATAGCTAGGAAAGGTCTCCCAAGAATAATTGACACTTCAAAGTCTACCTCACAATCTAATATGACAAAGTCAGACAACAATGTGAATTTGTCAACATGGAATCATCAATTATGCCCAAGCCATTTGAATTCTCATTGAGGTAGGTCGAGGTTGTCCAATCCCTATGGTCTTGAAGACCGAGTATGGCATCAAATTTATGCAAGCCCCCAAGTCACAAACGGCCCTAGAAAAATTCGCGCTTTTGCTTGTACAAGGTATAATAAAGGATTAGGGATCCTCAAGCTTGGGTGCCATTGAATGCACTGTGGCACTCACTTGATGAGTTTCTTAATTGTTTCACACTCCATCAACCTCTTCTTTGTAACCAAATCTTTCATGAACTTTGCATACCCCGACATTTTCTCAAGTGCCTCAGCGAAAGGTACGTTGATTGTGAGGCTCTTCATCATGTCTATGAACCTTTTAAATTGATTAAAAACCTTTTTCTTCGCCAACCGTTGAGGATAAGGAGGAGGTGGCCTAGGCAAGGGTTCCTTGACCTTTGGTATAACCATTTTAGGTATATCAATTACGTGTACTCTAGACGGGTTCACGACATCGTGAGTCTCAATCTCTACTTCATCATCAACATCAATACGTACATCATTGGTCACATTTTGTTCAATCACATCATCAACGTTCATAGGAACATCATCATTCAACACAACATTATCCTACACAACTCGCTTTTCTCTCGAGGCATGCACATCACCACCTCTTCCACTCCTAGTTGTAACCTCCATGACATGATTGTTATTTCCACCTTAAGGGTTCACTACCGTGTCACTTGGTAGAGCTCTCTTTGGGCGAGTGTTCAAAACTTCATAAATTTGCCCTAGTTGCACCTCCAAGTTCCGGATGGAAGTATTATGAGAAGACAATTGTGCATCGGCATCTTGATTCTTTTTCATCATTTGCTCAAACATGTTCTCAATTCTCCCAAAATCACTACCGCAAGAAGGCGAACCGTGAGAAGGAAAGGGAGGTAGATTATTCGGTTGTTGGTACATGGGGGCCTTTGAAAGCCTTGCCCCGGTTGCCTTTACCACCACTGTTATTCCATCCACCTTCACCATTGTTGTTGTTCCAGTTGTTGTTGTTTATTCCATTCCAATTCTCCTGATTATCCAAATTGTTGTTCCCCATATTTCCTCCTTGACTGTTATTATTGTTCCAATTACCACCTTCTTGTTGGTTATTACTCCAATTACTGCCACCTTGTTGATTGTTATTATTCCAATTACTGCCACCTTGTTGATTGCCCCAATTTCTTTGGGGACACCATTGTTGATTTTCTTGATTTACTTTATTCCCTTGGTAGTTATTGACATATTGGACTTCCTCGCTTTGATCATCATAGAACCCATTCGAATTACCACCAATATTATTGTTGTTGTCAAATTGCTCATAATTGCCTTGAGATTGTTCTTTCCCTCTTTGTCTCCTTTTCAACATAGACACACCTTACATTGCATTGACTTGGTGTGGGTTTCGAACTTGTTGCAATTTCTCCATCGCCAATTGATTCATTGGTGTAGTAAGTTCGGCTATAGCTTGGTCGTGGTCATGCAATTCTTTATGCAAATAGATGACCATAGGGTCACCTTGAGGTACGTTTGCTTGGCTTTGCCATGCCAAAGAGGTGTCAGCCATTTCGTCAAGTACATCACATGCCTCTTGGTAAGAAAGTTTCACAAATTTCCCTTCGGCTAATTGGTTCACAATGCACTGACTCGTGGTGTGATGCCCCGATAAAGCATTTTTTGTATCATCGCCTCTTTCATGTCATTATTAGGGCACTCTTTCACCATTGTTCTATATCATTCCCATATCTCATGTAAAGGTCTGTTGTCTCTTGCTTGAAAGCTAGAATCTCATCTCGAAGAGCTGCCATATGACTTGGAGAAAAGAAGTTGGCAACGAATCTGTCCGCCAAGTTATCCCATGCGGTGATAGAATAATTAGGGAGCCTCTCTAACTAATCCAGCGCTTTACCCCAAAGAGAAAACAGGAAAAGCCTCAATCTCAACGCATTCTCGGACACGTTTGTCTGCTTGCTACACCAGCATGTATCTACGAACCCCTTCAAGTGCTTGTAGGCATTTTGATTGGAGGCGACCGTGAAATTAAGTCTTTACTCGAGAAAGGTCCATATATCATTTGTGATTTGAAAGTTCCCCACTCGTATTCGGGGAGGAACAATGGCACTCTTGTACCCTTGATTTAGGAGAACTCTTGGAGCCACTCTTGGTAGAGGCGGAGGAGGGTGTGGAATGTTCTGAATCGGAATACCATGTGCATCGAAATTTCGACCTCTCCTTTGAGCTTGACCACACCCCAAATAGATCTGTCGTTCTTCAACCAGACCCTACCCCCTGAGTCATCTCCTTCGTCGAATTCATAGCGACCCTCCATGAACCTGATCTAACTGCTATTTCTCATCCAGTCGAACAGACCTCAAAACACAATAGACCTAGTAGCCATAGACAAAGAGAAGTTGTTGCTTCTTCTTCTTCTTCATAAAACCAACAGGCCATTCTTCCAAAAAAAATGCACACACAGAGTCGCGCGCACAAACAAATTTCTAAAACATAGAGTTTAACCAATGTTGAGAATCGTTTTTGAGTTTGAATCTATTGCCAGTTGTCGTTGAGGTTCAATGTCTGGGTTAATAGCACACTTTTGGTTTGCTGCTTTGGAAACTCTCTTCGTCGAATCGTCGTTGAAGAATATGCAACGGTGTGGATCCACTTATCGGAGTTCGAGCTTGACAGACTCTCCAGGATCACTGCATTCAGGAGCTGCTCGAGGAGCCATTTTATGTTTTTGAGTCAATTGTTCATATTCTAATTTTCAATCTTGTATAGTAGTATTTAGTCTTTTAGGTGATCTTAGAGTTTATATTAGTCTAGTTAAGTTTGTCGAGTCTTTTATTATTGTATTTTTTATTTTTTATTTTGAAATGTGTTATAAGTCAAAAATCCAAAAAAAAAAGCAAAAAAGAAAGAAGATATTTATATTTTCGCTAACAAAAATAAGGTAATATTTCTTCTTGTTCAAGATCCTCAACTTCCTCCCCTGCAACCACGTTACCAAGAGGGTCACTTGCATTTAAAGGCATGTGTATCTGAGTGATTGACACCAACAAAATTAGTAAAAAGAAGGAAAGAGAAGTAAAACACAAAACTAACCAAACAGATAGTCAACACCATAAGATCCCCGACAACAGCGCCAAAAAGTGATCGCTGCCAACTCAACACTACATGAATGTAGGAAAAGCGGGTCGCAACAGCTTTTACCCGAATAGTGGTTCGGGATCAAATTTCCATAGGGAGCTAGTAGTGGAGTTGTATTGTTTGTCTGGCCTAGGATTGCGTTTGTACTTCTAATTGTACTTCAAACATTTTTGGGTTTTTATATTTATAAATCCTGTTGTGAACTAAGGATTAGAGCTAAATTATACTAAGGAAATATTGCTCGGTTATAATTAATCCAGAGAAAGGCACTAGAGTCATGGCATCACCTAGGTGGTTAATTAACGGGTAGAAACTACTAAGGGTAGATTGACATATTTGAGACATATGCTATAACCGTTGCCTAATTGTAACCACTCTCACACCTATCGAGTGAATTTTCCCAACTGAATCTCTTGAGACAAATTGGGTAGGTCAATTAGACCAAGAAACCGGGGTTCAAGTAGGGTGATTACTCTCTCAAGATTTAACCCATTATTGGGACTACCATTTCTCATGGGTCCATCCCAATTACTTCTTGGGTGAATTTTGGGGTCATGGACTCGAAGGCCAAACGTGGGCTGCAAGAATCTGACCACGGTTGTGTTGTCTTTCTCATGAACATGCCCCATCTCTGATCCTCCTAGTGTGACCTCATGCACTTTTGTGCACTCTGCACTAGGCTCTAATTCCTTCACTTCACTTGGTTTTTGATACTTGAGCGGGTTTCACTCTATTTTGAGCCGATCTTTGATATTTCGTACTTTGTCGCTCACACCTGCAATCAAGCAGAACCAGTGAGCATTTTGGGACTATTTTGTCGAATATATACTCAAACCATAGGAAAGTAAGGGCATAAAACACGTTAAAATCCTACTTATCACCCACCTGAGGAAATCACTCTCCGGCATCTTCCAACGCCACTGCACGGGGTACACTCGCTACGACATCAATAGTCCATCCTGAGTTCGAGCTCACTCTCTAGCGGCAGGAGTCCATTCACCCATCAAGGACATCATTTAAATATGCGGAAAAATCCTTCCAATTAATATTTATGTTGCATCCTTCTTCGACTTTAAGCAGCTCCTTTCCATTATATCAAATCTCATGCCGCATAATAGCCCATACTTCAAATTAGTTCCATAGACCCCAATCACATATCACTGAAATTCCCAAATTGAACCAAACTCTCCTTAAGATCCATAATAATCCTACCACAGAGCCCATATGCAACTTTTCCACTCTCCTACTTTGGGATAACTCACTTCTTTAATCTAATACTCGACATGAGCTTCTTATGCCTGGCCTTCTAGAAGTTTTAAGCACCGCCTGACACTTCCCACATGTCCTTCCTCAGACTTTGCTGCTCAATTGTTGCCTTGGATCAAATCTATCTTCGTATCACTTGAACCCACAAATCGCTACTAACTTTGAACCTTTCTAAAGTTCATACTTCTTGAGTCGTCAATATAAGAAACACCAACTCCATTCTAAACCATTGCATGCCATGATCTCTAACCGTTGCTTCTTCAATACTGCCTCACAATATCCTGCTCCAAGGGTGAGTTGTAAAAGATCATAGCACCGGAAAACTTAGTACATTCAATAAGAATAACGACACCTCATCGTAGATAAAAACTCCACTACGCTTGCAAATACCAAGTCTCGTTACCTCATCATCCAAACCATAACATTCTCAGCCCGATTGCCTTTTCCCTTCCAAGAATAAAATACCAAATCTCTAGATCATGCACTAAGTAAACCTCCCTTCAAGTTATTCACTGCCTCGACACGTAGGTACATCCTACCCTCATATCAATACTATGAAATAATTGTTCATAAGCCTCATGGAAACCTATGCCTAGCCATAAGGATCTCAGAAGTACCGCTACTGAGCTGAAATAATAGAATATCCTTCCATAAGGCAACAATAATATTTCATACAACCCTATAGGGAGAAACACCCACATTCGTAGTACCATTATGATTCTTAAATTATCGATATAAAACAAGTTATTTGCGTCGCGTAAGATTGAGTAGGAAGGAAACAAGGGCGTAAGACTCAAAGAAATCAAATTGCACGATGAGGAATCAAGAAAGTAAGTACTCCAACAGCCCTGTAGCCTCCCGAAGATAAGTATAGACGTTTTCGTACCGATCCGTGAGACTCTACTAGACTTGCTCATGACTTGTGAGACATAAGGGAACCTAGTGCCCTAATACCATGTTTCCACGACCAAAAATCCACTAAGGATTGTGATGAAGCTAGACACCGCCATCTGGAAAGTCAACCAAAAATACTCAATTAAATATTCATTTTATCAATTTAGAAAGCTAAGATTTTCCTTCAATTTTATTGGTTAAAGACAATCTTTACAATGTAAATAAAAGAATGTTTTGAAACGAATACAAGATACCCAATAATCATCCCAGAACCCAATGTCACAAGTGCATGAGCTATTTCTAGTAAGAAATATATTAAAATAATCGTCAGGAATACATTTGACAGAGAATAAACACAATACGCTGAAAGAGATTATACTAGCTACGGGTCACCTCAAGAAGTGCATCCCACCTAGTCCCCTTATCATCCATGCTTCTATCCCTAGTGGACCACTAGAAGTAAAGTGCCTGTGCAACAAAAACGCAGAGCAAGTGTAGCATGACTACAAAAACAGCATGTACTCAGCAAGCATCCCGCCTAATCTCGAAGAAGTAGAGACAAGATGTCAACTTTGACACTTTCTAGTGGTCCAAAAATAAAATAGTTAAAACATAAGGAAAATCATGGAATTAGATAACGATTATAAGTTATAAAGTCGGAAAACAGATAAACACCTTCTCAAATAATAAAGGAAATTTCCAAGATTTACGTTTCAATATCTTTATTAATTTATATCAGGCCATGAAAGGCAGTATCAACATCAATAAGTTTCAAGATATGCAATGCAAAGATGTGCATGTCATGCCGAGGTCGTACAGCCCGCTCCAACAGAAAGTAAACTGTGCATTGCCGAGGGTCGAAGGGGCCGAACCATAGATGCATCTATTTAATCTGCCAAGTCATTCCGCCTGCTCCAAAAATAAAGGCACATACAATCAATCATTAAGTCCACACGGAGAAATTGTCCAAATAAAAGTCAATATTCTTAAAACCATCTACGAAAAATGAAGTTTACTCTGTTTAGAAATTCATTTACTAATTCAATGTAATTTAAGTAATTCAAGCCATCAATAAGTCCACAACTAATCCAAGTATAGCATGCTTTGGGTCCTAAACTACCCGGACAGTAGCATAATAGTAGCTACGCAGAGGTTCTCGTCACCTTGTGCGCACGTAACCCCTACAAATATGAGCATATAACCAAATAACTCACATTGCTTCGAAGATCTATAACCGGCATTCCACGCTCTATTGAAGACTCCAATCGATTCACAAAGCTCCACCGCTATCCAATAATAAAATAAATCCATTGATATATACATAATTACTCCTAATGATCCATTTCATAGCAATTCCTAAACCTGGTCGAAAAGTTAACAAAAGTGCCTAAGTCTCAGAATCCGATGAAACTCAAAAATTCGATGAAACTCATAAAATCCAACAACCCATTTAGTCAAGAGTCCAACCATACAAAAATTACTAAATTTCAATATCGGGTTGGCTTTCAAATCTTAAATTTTCATTTTTTAGAAAATTTGGCTAAAAATCTAATTTCTTCCATTATTTCATGGATTGATGATGTAAATGCATATGGAATCATGAAAAATAATCCATATAGGATAAGGAACACTTACCTTAATGTTTCACATGAAAATCAACCAAGAAATGAGCTCCAAAATTTCCAAAACGAAATGGCAAAGTGACTGATTTTTGTGATTAAATGTTTCTACCCATCTGTCACTAAAAGTCATTTTTGTCACTAAAAGTCGTTACTAAAAGTCTACTAGAAACAGATTTACTAGCCCTTATTCAATTGATCATAACTTTCTATACAAATGTCCAAATAATGAACGATTTAATGTATTGAAAACTATAATGCAAGGCTACAACTTTCATGTTTCGCACATTTTCAGATTCCCTATATATTTTGATATATAAGCTTCTAAAGTAGCCTCCTCACATCAAACATTTCTGGAAAATTTCAAAATAGCTTTACCAACCCTTATTCAATCGATCATAACTTTCTGTACAAATATCAAAATAATTAATGGTTAACCTTCTGAAATCCACCCAAGGCCCTCAGGGCCTTATCCAATTTGACAAACATACCCAAAAATACAATACGAACATAATCAAGGCTTCAAACCACGTCAAACAACACCAAAATTACGAATCGCGTATCAAATTGAATTATGAGTTTTCAAATATTCTACACCGAAACATATCAAAATGACTTCAAACTTTGCAAACAAGTCATAAATTACATAGTGGAGCTATTCCAATTTTCAGAATTAGATTGTGATCCCGATATCAAAAAGTCCACTTTCGGTCATACTTCTCAAAAACCTTCAATTTTTTATCTTTACCCAAATGACTTCAAAATGACCTACGGACCTTTGGATTCACTTCCAATCATGCTCCCAGCTCTAGAATCACCATACAGAGCTATTCATAGATTCGGAATTCCAAATGTACATCGATATCACTGAAATGCACTTCTACCCAACTTATGAAATTTCTTCCAAAATACTAACTTCCACAATAGGCACTCTAACGCTCCTAGGTCATACAAAACCTGATCAGGGCATATGCCCAAGTCCAAAATTCCCGTATGAACCTGCAAAAACCTTCAGATCCTAATTCCGAGGTCTTTTTCTCAAGTTCTAATCCTAGTTAATTCCTTCAACTTTAAGCTTCCGAAATGAGAATTCTCTTTCCAAATGAACTCTGAACTTCCCAAAATTTAGTTCCGACCACGCGTACAAGTCATAGTGCTAGAAATGAAGCTGCTCATGGCCTCAGACTCCTGAACGACACGCTATATCTCAAAATAACCGTTAGGTTCGTTGCATTCTCTCCCACTTAAACATACGTTAGTCCTCGAACGTGCTGAGAACTACACTAAAGTAGTCTGAAATCATTGTTTAAAACCTCATGAAACACACATGTCTTTCTCTAACTCTAACAATACCCCGCAATGGACGAAATGTGCAAAAATGCATAACCAAATAATGATCTTTGCTCCTTAATATACTTGAGATAATCAGATTGCACTTACGCTAAATCCAATAATCTCGTCTCACCCAGTATGAATTGCTCAGTCAATAACCCATCTCGGATACGATCAAAAGTCACATATGATGCCACAATGTGCAAATAGGATACCAATTCGAAACTGATACCAAAGGAAAACAAAATCTGAAAAGGAAATGCAATTACCCTGCTCACGAATCATACATGCGACGCGGGCACACACCTTATATGAGCTTTCCTTGGAAAAATAGAAAACAAAACACTTCAAACGGACATAGGGAACTGTACTCAATATCATATTGTTGCGGTGTGCAACCCGATCCAAATAACATACCCATAGCGGCATGACACCCGATCCATATAACTTGCCTATAGCAGCGTGCCACCCGATCCACATATAGAACTCATATAAGGAGATATACCTCAAGCTAAATTGCTCATTAAAACTAAATATCGAATATCTGTCATATATACCCTAAGTGCATAATACCATCCATGAGGAGACATATCGCGTTGTAAGCTACGAAACTCAAGTACAACTGAGGTTCCATATATGTAAATCTAAAAAGACAATTTACTCATATAACATCATCTCTACGCAGATCGTCAACACATAAGAAATTCACCAAGCCGTCTCACAACTTGAACGATGCAATACATCAATACATCAAAATAGCTAACGACGAAATAACTCCCTGACTACTCTTCCATAAGGAGCGCTTTGCTGAAATGAACACATCGGGCGTGATATAGTGCCCATATTCACATTTAAATCTATAGAGCCCAAACTGATTCCAATCACACTGACTAGGCTAATAGCCTGGCAAAGGTTCATAATGACCCGCCCCCAAAAGACAAATGAAATACTTTAAAACATTAGAAAATTTTCAGATGTAGTTTAAATATTAGCCCATATGTTCATATCTGAACCTTGGACTGATATGCTTAAATAATAAACGGATCATGTGCGCATTTCGCGTCTCGGTGCCTTTAGATTCAAAATAATTGTGCTATAACCATGTGTACATTCTTTATCTTGGATTAACACATAATTTCAAAGAAGTACCTCGTGTGCGTACCGCATCTAGGTTAAAACAATTAATAAAAAATATAATAAATTAAGGGAAGCGGTAATAGATAAGCCATAAGTAATTAAATACAAGAATAGTCAAGAATTGATTTAAGCCGAACATTAGTCAATAAAAGCGACTGTGCTAGAACCACGGGACTCGAGGGGTGCCTCACACCTTCCCCTCGGTCAACAGAATTCCTTACTCAATCTTCTGTTTTCGTAGACCATATATAAGAGTCAAACCTTCCTTTTGAAAGAGATTCGAATAAAATGTGACTTGCAACACCAAAACTCAATTCCAAGTGGCGACTCTAAATAAGAAATAATCCCTTTTCAAAATGTCACTTTAATTGGAAAAAATGTTCCAACTCAACCTAGTAAAAGGGTTGTGTGGAAAAAAAGAGGTGTGACACCCACGTCTCGAAATCCGACGAAACTCAAAAAATACGATAACACATTCAACCACGAGTCCAATCATACAAAAATTGCTATATTTCAATATCAGATTGGCTTTCAAATCTTAAGTTTTCAATTTTTGGAAATTTTGGTAAAAATCTAATTTTTCTTCCATAAATTTATGTATTCATGATGTAAATTTGTACGGAATCATGAAATATAATTAATATAGGACAAGGAACACTTAACCCAATGTTTTCACGTGAAAATCTACCAAAATCGCCCAAGAACCGAGTTCTAAAAATTCCAAAATGAAATGGCAAAGTGATTGATTTTTGTGATTAAATGTTTCTGCCCATCCGTCACTAAAAGCCATTTTCGTCGGTAAACGTCTACTAGAAACAACTTTACTAGCCCTTATTATTGATCATAACATTTTGTAAATATGTCCAAATGATAAACGGTTTACTATTCTGAAAACTAAAATGCAAGAGCTACAACCTTCATGTTTTGCACATTTTCAGATTCCTTACATATTTTGATATATAAGCTTCTAAAGTAGCCTCCTCGCATGAAACATTTCTGGAAAATTTCAAAATAGCTTTACCAACTCTTTTTCAATCGATCACAAATTTTTGTACAAATATCAAAATAATTAATGGTTTAGCTTTATAGAAAGTAGGATGCAAGCTCTACAACTTTCATGATTTATATATTTACAGATTCTTTATGTATTTTGCGATATAAGATTCCGAAATAGGCTCCACGATTGCACAGTTGTTGTCCAAGACAGCTTCTGCAACAGAAAATTCCAGCAACCCTTTTTGTCTGATTTTCATTCCGTTAACCTTCCGAAATCCACCCAAGGCCCTCAGTACCTTAACCAAATATACCAACATATCCAAAAATACAATACGAACTTAATCAACGCTTCAAACTATGTCAAACAACACCAAAATTATGAATCGCACATCGAATTGAATTATGAGTTTTCAAATCTTCCAACTTCTATAATTTTTGCGCCGAAACATATCAAATCAATGTGGAATAACTTCAAATTTTGCAAAAGAAGTCATAAATTATGTAATGGAGTTGTTCCAATTTTCAGAATCAGATTCCGATCCCGATATTAAAAAGTCCACTTCTGGTCATACTTCTTAAAAACTTTCAATTTTCTATCTTTAGCCAAATGACTTAAAAATGACCTACAAACCTTCAAATTCACTTCCAATCGCACTCCCAACTCTAGAATCACCATACGGATCTATTCTCAGACTCAGAATCCCAAACGAACATCGATATTACTAAATTACACTTCAACCCAAGTTATCAAATTTATTCCAAAAAGCTAACTTCCATAATAGGCGCCCAAACGTTCCCGGGTCATAAAAAGTCTGATCCGAGCACACGCCTAAGTTCGATCCTCATACAACCCTGCTGAAACCTTCAGATCCCGATTTCGAGGTCGTTTACTGAAAATTCCAATCCTAGTAAATTCCTTCAAATTTAATCTTCCAAAATAAAAATTCTCTTTCCAAATCATCTAAACTTTCCAAAATTCAATTCCGACCATGCGTCCAAGTCATAATACCTGAAATAAAGCTGCTCATTGCCTCAGACTGCTAAATGACACGCTAGAGCTTAAAACAACCGGTCAAGTCGTTACATTCTCTCCCACTTAAACATACGTTTGTCCTCGAACGTGTTGAGAACTAAACTGAAGTATTCTGAAATCACTGTTTAACACATCATGGCACACACAGGTCCTTCTCGAACTCTAATAACACCGCCACGACGAATGAGATGTGCAAGTATTCATAACCAACTGCCGGGTCACCGAATCGTAGAGTATATACTTCTGACAAGGCCCATTACCTAATTCTGAACCAAATAATGATCTTTGCTCCTTAATATACTTCATATAGCCAGGTTGCACTAATCTTAAATCCAATAATATCATCTCACCAAGTACGAACTGCTCAGGTAATAATCCACCATGGATGCAAACAAAAGTCTCATATGTTGGCACAATGTGCCAATAGGCTACCAATTCGAACGTGTTACCAAAGAAAAACGAACTCTGAAAAGGAAATGCAATTACCCCGCTCACGAATCATACAGGTCAACATATTAAACATACACCCCGCTCACGAATCATACATGCGACGCAGGAACATAGCTCATATGAGCTTTCCTTAGAAAAATAGGAAACAAAACATATCAAGCAGACATAGGGAACTTTATATATATACAGTTCAAATTAAAGTTTACATTTAATACTTGGTATCAAAGCTGCAAGTTAAAGTTTATATTTCATACTTCAAATTAAAGTTCAATACATTCAACATAATACGTCAAATTAATCGAATAAACTAAAACATTAAACATAATACATCTAATAGTTTTAAATTAATACAAGTTGTCTCAAATCAACTTACAATCATTAATACGAATGTCTGGAATATGCCTCCTTAAAGAGCCTACGTCCTCCTTTTGATGACGAGTGTAGACTCGACCACAATTCGTGCACTTTATTATGTAAACTTCCTCATTTTATTCTACCACATTAAAGTGTTCCAAAACAAATGGGTGAAATCTAGAATCAACTGGCATGGTTTAACTTGAATTAAGAATTTGAGTTTGAGAAATGAGAGATGAGTGAAGACTTGAAGACTTGAATACTTCAATTTGAGTTTGAGAAATGAGAGAGATAGATGAATTTGTGAGTAAAAATGAAAGAATAAAGGGGTATTAATAGTTCAGAATAGGGAAAAAGTATAATTATAAAAACTTTGGGGCTAAAACAAAGTTTGGGGGCCAAATGGCTATTTTTTAAAGTACCGAATGGCTAAAGATGAAGGTCAATGGCTAGATTTTATTATTTTGACCGTTGTCCCTTTTTAAGAAAAAATTAAAATAGTCGTTGTGCCTGTTTGGCTTGGTTGAACCGGCCTAGGCTCGCCTGTTGGTCGGGGCTAAACAGTCCCGGGCTCGCGGGTTTTTTTGTATGGACTGGCCCATTGTGGGACTTTCCAGTACTAGAGACCGAGCCCATTTGAATCAGCCCATTTGGCCTGTTTGGCCTGATGAAATCGGCTTGGGGACTGACCCCGCCATCATCAAAATGCTCGAGGAACTGACTAAAAGAATCGAGTCAGAAGAAAAAAAGATAGAAGACAACGATAAAAAGGAAGAAACTTACAACTCCCAGGTGGACTAAATACTAGAAGAACCTTCAATTTTGAAGGGCCTAGATGCCCAAATATTCATACACTCCAGTGCCCATTCCCAAGAATGCATGTTCGATATACCAAAATACGACGCGACAACGGACCTTAATGACATATTAATTCATACACTTGTGGGATCAAATGAAATGACTTGAATGATGCCGAAATCAAGTCAGCATTAGTGAAAACGTTTGGAGAAACACTATCAAAAGGAGCTATGATATGGTATAACAACTTATCTCCTAATTCTATTTATTCATTTTCTATATTGGAGGATGCCTTCTTAAAAGCACATGTCGGGGCCATAAAGGTGGCCATGAGAAAATTGGATGTATTCAAGATAAAGCAAAGGGACGACGAATTTCTAAGGGAGTTCGTGTCCCGGTTCTAGATAGAAAGAATGGAATTAACCCCAGTCTCCGATGACTGGGTGGTTTAGGCCTTTATTCATGGTTTGAATGAAAAAAGCTCGATAGTGTCTCAACAGCTAAAGTAGAACTTGATCGTGCATCCAGTTGTGACATGGACAGATGTGCACACTCGGTATCAGTCAAAAATTAGGGTCAAGGACGACCAATTGGGAGCCCCTCGGGTTTAATTCACCCAAACAGGTTCGTAGCCAAGCCCCGAGGGACACAGACCAGGGATCAATATTCAACAAGGAACAATATCGGCCATATGATCAGAGAAATGATGGTCCAATCCACAATACCTCTTGGGACAATCGAAGAAGTGACAAAGGTTCAGGTTTTCGAAAGATCATGAGAAAAAATGGGTTCGATTAGCACGTCTACCCCGCCGAAGCCCCCCGATTATCATAATACAGTTTCAGCGTTGACGCATCAGGGATCGTCTCGGCTATTGGGAGAATCAAAGATACTATATGGCCTAGACCAATTCAAACTGGCCCCTCCCAAAGGAACCCAAACTTGATGTTCAAGTATCATGGCACACATGGACACAGAACGGAGGACTGCAGACAGCTAAGGGAGGAAGTGGCTAGGTTATTCAATAAGGGACACCTTCGAGAATTCCTAAGTGATCGGGCTAAGAACCACTTCACGGATAGGGATGTAGGCAAAAAGAGTGAACTAGAAGAACTCCAACATGTCATTAACATGACTATTGGCGGAGTCGATGCCACATAGGGACCAGTATTCAAACGCACCAATGTATCCATCACAAGGGAAAAGAAGAGGATTCAGGATGAATTTCCCGAGAACACCCTGACATTTAGAAAGGAAGACATCGAGGCTTTATCTCAACCTCACAACGATGCACTAGTAATTTCTATCTTTTAAATAAAGTTCTGTCTTGAATGGATTTAACATAGCAAATAAAACGGCGAAGGGAGAAATCTTCCTCTCAGTCAACGTGGCCGGAACCATACAAGACACCAAATTTAATGTCCTCTAAGATGGCAAGAGGTACAATGCTTTGCTCGAAAGGCCATGGATCCATAGCATGAGGGCGGTACCATAAGCCCTCCACTAAATGATGAAGTTCCCAGCGAAGGATGGCGTAAAATAGCATACAGAAAGCAGCATGCAAAAAAGGAATATTTGCAGTGCACGACTCATTAGTAATGCCAGCTCCATCCACGTTGGAGAAGTCAAAGGACGAACAGGTGACCAAATAGCAATCACATTTGTTGATACCCAATTTTTTCCTATGTATTTTTATACTCAAAATACTTTCAAAATATCATGTATCTGCATATATAAGCATCCTCAAAAGTTTTGGTATTTTTCCTAATTTTTAAAGATTTTTAGAATCAAGTTATTATCTATTTTAACAGTATAAAACCCAATAATTATTCCCAAAATTATTATTTTTTGGTGAAAATTTTATTTTCACCATTATATTTACACCAAATATAATTAAGGTAATTTTTTCATATTTTGTATAAATTTACTTGATATTTTTAAGCTAAATTGTATAACATTGCAATTATGGCCTATTTTATAATTAATTGCATTTTATAATTATATAAAATTATTCCAGATATTTTTAGATTAATGATTACATATTATTAATTAGTTCTTTGTTTTCAATTTATTTCAAAATTATTTTCAACTATTTTAATTAATTAAAAAGAGGAAAAATAGCTATTTAAAAGCAGGCCCATTTCTATTTCAATTTTAGCCACATTTGATCCCAATTTTTTAACCTCAATTCAACCCAATTAGACGACCCAATTTCGCGTTCAACCCGCCCCAAACTCGTTTGCCTAACCCGCCCGCCTCTCATCATTAATCTTGGCCGGTGATTGTTTTAATTAACGGCCACCGTTCTTCCTTTCCTTTTTAATTCCCCAAACCCCCTAACCCTAAAATCATTTTCCAAAACCCCTGCCCCCAAATCCCTTCTTCACTCAAATACTCTTTAAACCTTAGCCGCATATCTTCATCTCCAACCAAATCCACCAGCGTCCATGGCTTCTCAGGCCATGGACAGCCTATACTCTCCCCCCTTTCACCCCAAGCCATGATATTCGAGGATTTTAAGGTTCAACTTTCAACATACCTATTCAGGTCCTCCGTCGACCTGAGCTCTTTTGGCTTCTCCGGCTCCGTTCCGTGTGTGTTCGAGCACTGAAAGGCTTAACCATGGCCCAGATTTGCTCCAAGACCATACCATTCCAGGCCTTCTCGTCTCTATTGTTTTTGAAAAACGCAAAAAAATCTTGCTTCGAGGTTTTTTTCCTTATTTTCTTAGATATGCAACAGATCTATGCTCTATTCAGTGTTTCGATGATTTTCCCTAATTTTCCCTTTTTAAAATTAGTCTGTTCAAATTAGGGTTTTCAAAATCCTAAAATGATTCTTCTTCTTCTTCTTTCTTTATGTGAATCTGTGTGTTCATGCCATGTTTGAAGGGTTTTCGTTTGTTTCTTATCATTTGCCGTTAATATGCATGTCTCTCTGCCTTTGTTACGCCTATCTTGCCTGTTCTATTTGCTATTCCTCCTACTGAAAGTGTTTGCTTTTACTTAATCTATTTGGGTCATCAAACTTGCTTATTTCATTATTTCCTTTACTCCTATGGCATCTCTTCTCTGAACTGCTTTGAGTTTTAGCTTTCCCGAAACTTGTTCTTTACAAACTTTCACTATACTGATTTTAATTGCTACGTGTCTTTGTGGATTTCTTCAGAGAATTCTAAAAGAGTTCCCAAGGAGTTTTCCTTCTCTTTTTGTGTGTCCTACTCAGATTAAAACCCTATTTGGGGGTTTTGCGAGCTTTTGGTTCTAGGGTTCTACTCTAGTAACTCTAGGCTCTCAACTTGTGTTGAGTTCATAGACCGAACTGAAACTTGCTTTCCTTTTGCTTATGATTCAAAAACTGTTTATGCCAATCTTCCTTTCTTGCTGGGTACTAGCATACTTATATACGAGGGTTTACTTCTAAGCTGATTCTATTAGCTTGTGATTGATTTCAATCTCCTTTTACTAAGGATCGATTGATTTGCTACTGTTTTTTACAACTTAGCCTTGTCCCTATTTTCCTAACTAAGTTCATTCAAGGTTTTTGGATTTCCGGCTGTTTGATTACTTTGTTTCCTTATTCGTTCAAAACCATGTACTATAGTTTCTTACCTTAAATAGACTCTGTATGAACCTACCCTTTATTATACTATTCTGAAAGGTTTTTCTTCCCTTAATTACCACTCCCGTTTGAAATCAAATCCCTTTGACTAAGGGAGATTTTATTTTATTGACTGAGATTTTATTTCCTTGCCTTCTTGTCTACTCGTTTTTGTACTATAAAAGCTCACATCTCTAACAAGTTCTATCACACAAGGTTTTACACAAACACCCGAACATAACATAGTTCTCAGAATCTTTTCTGAAACTTTGCATACATAATCACCCCTATCTTGCTTTACTATTTTCTCTACTAATACTCTCTCTGCTACTACCTTCTCTACTGCTACTTAGCACTCTGCTCCTTTATCACCTACTATCTGAATATTTCTGGAATCCTTTTGAACTCCCAAGTACTTGCTGAAATTTTTTGCTAACTATTTGGCTGTCTACTTGTTGTTGTTTCGCTGTTGTACTAGAACTAAGAACCGGTATGTACTTCTAAGTTAAATAACCCTCTCCTACTATGTGTATTCACTTCTCTTCTTCTACCCCTTCTTCACTTTGTGTTCATATTCTATAGCAATTTCTTCTATGTCTTTGCTTTCTTATAATTTTAATGCCAGTGTATGCTTCTATGTGGACATCCCTTCCCCCTATCCCCCTTTTGTGTGCTAGTACTGTTTTGAATCATGGCAGCATCTGACATTGCTGTCCATGATCAAGAATCAGACTCTCATAAATCTCTACTCAAATGCTTTCCCATTCCCTCTTCCCATTTATGTGTTGAGCATTAACTTGGGTCTGGTAGTGTCCGAATCACCACTCAGACCCTAAGTTTGACCCCCCAGAGTCTGCTCGTATTTATTTGACCTAAGAAAAGGGTCAAGGGTGTGCCATCCTATGCCATGGCTGGGTATGACCACCTCTACTATGGTTTCCCTCTCACATTGCACTCATTTTTAGTTCCTAAGTTCTACCCCCCCCCCCCACCCCCTCTATCTTTGGTAAACCATGCTTAGGAACCCTAGAGTTCCCTCTGAACTTGGATGCCTGAGGGCTGGTAATTCCACACTTGCACTATTCTGTTACAATATTTACTCTTTAGAGTGTAAGCATTGCCTGGGCTCTTGAAGCTCCTTGAAACTTTGTAACACTCTGAATAAGCGAAGGCCTTGGAATCTGGAATCCGGATTTGGTGAAACACATGTATTTGATATTAAGATTGAATTAGGCTTCTCGAATCTATCTGTGGGCTATGATGTATTTTGTTTACTTTATTTCTTCTAATTTTGTAATAACCTTGTAAAACGGACTCGTGGGGGTATATTAGTAAAGGGTATAGGAGGGGTTTATATTTACTTGCATATGTTAAAGGGTAGATACCATGCCTATAGGATCAATATTGTTGTTTACTTACTTAGACACTATGCTTATAGGATTCATGATGCAATTCAATCATATAGATATCATGCCTATAGGGTTTTAATATTTGAACTCGACCACATAGATATCATGCCTATAGATTTAATGCATAACACATGATCCGGTCATATTTTGCCTATAAGGTGTAATATTCAGTCATATTGCAATTCATTATAAATCCTGCCTATAGGACTTAATATTCATGCAAATCAGTTGCATATAGGATGCAAGAATGTGAGAATGAACATAGGGAAATACAGGAAGCCCACGTGAAGCTGATCAACGAGTGGAAAGATATGACTATCAATGCCAACAATCAGCTGGGGTATCTGGAGCGAGGTCTAGTGGAATTGGAAGGAAAGTTCTTGAAGAGAATTGAAGATTGTCAGAATGTCGAGGGAAGTGCAGGCGGACATTTGGCCCAAGCCTATCTGTTGTTAGGACTGCGCGAGTTGATGCAGCTGTACGAGGGAGGCAAGAGTACCGTATCTGGGACCAAGTAGTTAGGATCTTTTATTTCCTGCTTTCATGATGTAATAAGGCCACTGGCCATCAGTGATATTTATTATGCAGTTATTTGAAGACGACTTGTTTTTATCAATGAAATAATGCATTTAGCATTATAAGTTCTCCTAATTTAATTTGTTGCTAGGCCTACCTCGGGCCCGACGAGGCATCCAAGTTAGGAAACGACTTATACTATTGCACAACATGTTTAAATATCACAATATTATTTCTCAGAACTCACACTAACTTTTTTCCTTTTTTTCTTTTATTTTTATCCCCCTCCCTAAGGTTAGTTCGTGCATTCTGGCACTATCAGCATACTCAACAACATCCAAGGGTCCTCCACCTCTTCCTCCTGCGAGTCCTACTAGAAACAGGAACAAAGGCAAAATGGAAGATGCAAGCGCTAGAAAGGAACTTCAAGAAACTTCATAGAATGCTGCAATTACCAAGGAGACTACTGCTCATTTTGAGAAAACTTTACAGAGATTTCGGTAGGAATTGGACAAAGTTTGGACCTACCAAGGCTGTGAATCACTCTTGTCGCTCCTAATGTTAACGCCCAGAATCCCATACCTCCGCAAAACACCCCACAACCTCCAGTAAAACCCACTTAATCCCAAGCCTACAACACACGCAACAACACTCCATTACTCATTCTCAAACCCCAAAATACCACCAACGACCACATCCACAACAATCTCATCTTTGTGGACACTGTACCCCGCTATACTCAGCTAATCACAAGTACACCCGAATCACATGACAAGGACTCCCACATTCAGAATCTGGCCGTTGAACTCAAGAAGATAACTAGCCGGGTCCAAAGTGTCGAAAGTAGCAAAGGTGTTGAAGGGTTGAACTATGAAGATCTTTGTGATCAGCCATATGTTGAGCTTCGGAAGGGTACAAACCTCCCAAGTTCGAGATGTTCGATGGTACAATTGATCCCAGGGTCCACAGGAGAATGTATTGTGATAAGTTGGTATGAGTTGGAAGGGACAAGAAAATCCGCATGAAGATATTCATGAGAGTATTAAAGGTGACGCTTTATCATGGTATATCAGCCAGGATGCAAAGAAATGGAAAAGTTGGGTGAACATGGCATTTGACTTTATGGACCGATTCAGGTTCAACACTAAGAACGTACCAGATGTGTTCTATATCCAGAATCTAAAGAAAAAGCCCACAGAAACCTTTCGCGAGCATGCTACTCGTTCGAGGTCAGAAGATGCTAAGGTCAGGCCCGCCTTGGAGGAATAGCAGATGAACAGGTTCTTTGTCCGGGCTCAGGATCCTCAATACTATGAACATCTAATGCTAATAGAGGGTCAAAAGTTCTCCGACATCATCAAGTTGGGAGAAAGGATCAAAGAAGGCATCAAAATGGTATGGTCACTAACCTCGAGGCATTACAAGCAACCAACAAGGCTTTACAGTCTGGTGGCTCATCAAAGAAAAAGGACCTAAATTCCGTAATGGATGCGCAAAGAAACAATTCCCCTATGAAGTACCAAACCTATCCCTCAACTCCACTCACATATCAACCTACCATAAATTACTAAGCACCCTCACCTACATACCAAATGCCACCATCAGCCTACTGATCACCTCCACCACCCACATATCAACCCAGTTCACCAAGATATTCCCAACTCGCGCCTGTGTACTAAGCATAAAACTCCCAACCTTCTCATTACCCCTAACCACCCACTCGCCAAAACTTTCCTCGATCCAGACAAAATTTTGACCGAAGTCCTCCTAGATAGTATACCGCCATAGCCAAGCCAATCGACCAATTATATGAAAAACTCAAAGCAGTCGGTTATATTTCACCCTAGCTTTAACTCCAGAAAATCCTTCTTAGTGGATCAAACCCAACAAAACATGCGCATACCATTCCCGATTGAAAGGCCATACCATCGATGAGTGCCGCTCGTTGAAAGTTAAGATTTAGACTCTGATCGATAACAAGGTCATTGTAGCAAAAGAGCCTGCACCTAATGTCCACAACAACCCTCTGCCTGACTAAAAGGTTAAGGGCATCCATATGATCGAGATTGAGGATGATTGGGACCCTAAGGGGTCAATCGGGTTGATACCTGAAGGAGATGAACCTTAGAAGCCAGCAATTACCCTTACTCCCATTGTTGTTCAGATTCAACCCTCTGAGGGAAATGTGGTAGATGTGTCTGTACCACTCAAGTTTGAAATGCCTTCTACAAAGGCGCGAAGACCAATCGAAGTTGAGTTTGGTATCCCAAAAGCACCTGCACCATTTGAAGTTAGTCTGTTACCTCTCAGGATGCCTATTCCGGTTTACATGACAGATGTGACCCCATTCGAGTCGAACGCCATAACTTGGGACTACATAGCTGAGGCTAGAAGGAAAGAGAAAACACATATTGGAGAAGCAATCTCCACACAGGGTATGAGCAGGACAGGCAGGGTATACACCCCAGAAAATTTAGCTGAGTCCAGCAAGCAAGCCTCTGGACGGCTGTTGAAACTGGACCCGATGACCTTTGGAGGAATATACAGGCCAAAGAGTACTCAGTCGTTGAGCAACTAAATAAAACACCAGTGCAGATTTCCATTCTGGCTCTTCTGCAAAGACTGAGGTACATAAAAACGCCTTATTGAAAATATTGAGTGAATCCTATGTTCCCAACAACATAACAAGAGGAGAAATGGCGAATATGGTGAGGAAGGTACTGGAAAGTCATAAGATCACCTTGCACGAGGATGAGCGACCACCAGAAGGGTTTAGTCACAACAAGGCATTGCACATTACTGTGCAATGCGAAGATTATTTCATCACCAGGATCCTGGTCGTCGAGGGATCCAGCCTTAACATTTGTCCGCTACTAACCCTCACGACATTAGGGAAAGGACTGCATGATATCAAGGATTGAGCTATTACTGTTAAAGCTTTTGATGGATCTAAAACAACCACCATCAGAGAAATTAGCTTGCGCCTACATATGGGGCCCACCCGGTTTGATATGGACTTCCAAGTTATAGACGCGCCAGCATCCTACATCTTATTGCTGGGGCTGTGGCGTCAACCTGGCATCAAGCTGTAAAGTTCAAATGGAATCATCAGGAAGTGATCATTCATGGCGACGGTAGAAACCCTATATACAATCGCCAAAACATCCAAATGATCGGAGGCAGAAGGAAAATAGGTGGAGAAACATACCATCACATTGAGCGAGTCAACGCCATAGAAAAATACAAGTGGTGGGATTACAAAATTTAGGTAATTCTGAATTGGAGCGGGTACGAGCCTGGAAAGAGACTTGGCAAGAATCTCCAAGGCATCACTAAGCCCATCAAGTTGAAGAAGCATTGTACCACTTTCGGCCTGGGGTATGAGTACACCTGGGAGGAGTTCAATCATTGGTCGCCACCATGGCACAGTCCCTACTATCCATTGGAACACACCATACCTCAACTGGAGCAGGCCTTTCAGTCGGCTGACGTTATATATGGATCAGAGGAAGACGAGGCACTGGCAGCAATGAAGAACCTTTTTTGGAGGATAATATGGATTGTTGTATTATCTTCGAGGAGGAGGGGGAAGAAGGCCCTTCCATTCAAGCCGTGAACCGAGGAGAACGCCTCACCAATTAGTCAGTCAGGACCACCAGTGCCCGGAGAGCTTCGGGGTAGCAAGGCTAAACGACGCACTATGCATCGCGTTTTACTTTTTAGCTGATTTTACTTTTTGGCATTGTCTTTACATTTGAAAAGAGCTCCGATGTTTCGAACAGTCATGAATTTAATTAAAAGCATTTACCAAGTTTACTTTTTATATCTCACTTTTATTACTTTTATCTATCATATACCTTATTTTACACATCATTACTATTACATATCTTGATGATGAACCAACGACTGTGACTTGCAATGAGGCAATGCAACAAATGGACATAGATTCAGAAGAGGATAAAATACCAGAAGAGGTCATCAGGGAGGTCAAGAATTTTGAGAATAGACCCAAGTCTACTTTGGACGAATTTGAGGTTGCTAATTCGGGAGACGTAGAGAATGTCAAAGAAAGGCGTATCAGCATACATTTTTCAACGTCAGAAAAAAGGAGTAGATAGAGTTCCTAAAAGAGTATGAGGACATCTTTCCATGGTCATATGATGATATGACCGGTATCAACACATCCATTGTGGCTCACAAGTTGCCGATAGATCCGGCATGCCCGCCAATAAAATAGAAGCTCAGGAAATTCAAGCCAGACATGAGTCTGAAAATCAAAGAAGGGATTACCAAGCAAGTCAAAGCCAGGGTTCTCTGAGTGGTAGAGTGCCCAACATGGTTAGCCAACATCGTGCCAGTACCAAAGAAAGATGGGAAAGTTAGAGTCTGTATCGACTATCGGGATCTCAACCGGGCCATTCCTAAGGACGACTTCCCTTTGCAAAATATACACATATTGATTGACAACTGCGCCAAAGATGAGTTGCAATCGTTCATCGATTGTTTTGCTGGATACCATCAGATATGGATGGATGAAGAAGATGCAGAGAAAATAGTGTTCATCACACCGTGGGGGATGTACTGTTATAGAATGATCCTGTTCGATTTAAAGAATGTTGGTACTACCTGCATGACGGCCATGACCACTATCTTCCATGACATGATACACAAAGAAATTGAGGTGTATATGGATGACGTCATCATCAAGTCAAGGAAAACTATAGATCATATGGAAGATTTGAGGAAATTCTTCACCAGATTGATGAGATACAACTTGAAACTGAATGCAGCCAAGTGTGCATTTGGGTTTAATGCTAGAAAGTTATTGGGTTTCATTGTGAGTCACCGGAAATAGAATTGGATCCATCAAAGGTCAAGGCCATTCAAGAGTTGCCACTGCCAAAGAACTAGAAGGATGTGATGAGTTTTCTTGTAAGACTCAACTATATTAGCTGATTCATAGCCTAGTCCACTGCTATTTGTGAACCCATATTCAAAATGCTAAAGAAGGATGCTGCCACAAATGGACTGACGATTGTCAGAAAGCTTTTGACTAAATAAAGGAATACTTGTCTATACCACCAGCCTTGGTTCCTCCTGAACCAGGGAGGCCCCTATTGCTTTATCTAGAAGTATTGGATGGAGCGCTTGGTTGTGTCTTAGGACAACATGATGAAATCAGAAGAAATGAGCAAGTCATCTACTACCTTAGCAAAAATTTTACCGCGTACGAGGCTCAGTATTCCTTATTATAGCGCACATGTTGTGCTCTGACTTGGGTAGCTCAAAAATTGAGGCACCATTTTTGTGCTTACACCACTTATCTCATATCTAGAATGAACCCACTGAAATATATCTTTTAGAATACCAAGCCTACCGGCAAGCTCGCTAAATGGCAAATACTGTTAAGTGAGTTTGGCATTATTTATGTTACTCAGAAGGCAGTCAAGGGACAAGCTTTGGCAAATCACCTCTCCGAGAATTCTGTAGAAGGAGAATATGAACCTCTAAAGACATATTTTCCTTATGAAGAGGTAGCTTTCATAGGAGAGGACATTGCAGAATCCTACGATGGTTTAAGAATGTTTTTCGATGCAGCCGAAAATTTTAAAGAAGTTAGCATAGAAGCAGTCCTGGTATCAGAAATCGGTCACCATTACCCAGTATCCGCTAAGCTCAGATTCACCAACAACATAGACGAGTACGAAGCCTACATCTTAGGGCTCAAACTGGCGATTGACATGAACATTCACGAGTTACTTGTGATCGGAGACTCGAACCTACTCATATATCAGGTTCGAGAAAAAAGGGAAACCAAGAATTCCAAGATACTCTCTAATCTATATCATATACATGAGTGGAGGAAGAGATTCAGAAATACGAAATTCCAGCACGTCCCTAGAATACAGAATGAGTTCGTTGATGCCCTAGCCACTTTATCATCTATGATCCAGCATCCAGATACAAACTTTATTGATCCCATCCAGCTCAAGATTCACGACCAACCAGCTTATTGTGCTCATGTTGAGGAAGAAGCCAATGGGAAACCTTGGTTCCATGATATCAAAGAATACTTAACAACAGGAGAATACCCAGAGAATGCCAATGCTGCTTAGACGCGCATGCTCCCGGAGTTATCCGATAAATTCTTTCACAGTGAAGGAATCCTGTATAAGAGGAGTACCGATCTAGGGTTATTAAGATGTGTCGAGGCAAGAGAAGCAACCAAACTATTGGAGGAAGTGCAAGCAGGGGCCTGCGGACCTCACATGAATGGTTTTGTTTTAGAAAAGAAGATACTCCAAGCGGGGTATTTTTGGATGACTATGGAAACGAACTACATGTCCGAAGGTATCATCACTGCAGATACATGCAGATATGATAAAAGTACCTCCAAAGAAGCTTATTGCAACAAGCTCATCATGGTCGTTCATCGCTTGGGGAATGGATGTTATTGGACAAATCAAGCATGCCGCATCAAACGGGCTCATGTTCATCTTAGTGGCAATTGATTACTTTACCAAATGGGTTGAAGCAGCATCATACAAAGTAGTAACCAAGAAAGTTGTAACAGATTTCGTCTGCGACCATATTGTTTGTCGGTTCAAAATTTCAGAATATATCATCATTGATAATGGTTCCAATATCAACATCGACCCGATGAAAGAAATGTGTGAGACTCTCAAGATCAAGCATAAGAACTCTACAACTTACAGACCGCAGATGAATAGAGCTGTGGAAGCAGCCAATAAGAACATCAAGAAGATACTAAGAAAGATGATTGAAAGGCACAAGCAGTGGCACGAGAAACTGTCATTCGTCTTATTAGGTTATCGTATCATGGTACGAAAAAACAACCGGAGCCACTCCCTAAATGCGGGTTTATGGTACAGAGGCAGTCATTCCCACCGATGTGGAAATCCCCTCCTTAAGAATCATACAAGAAGCAGATTTAGATGATGCAGAATGGGTACAAAGTCACTACGAGCAGTTAGCCCTTATAGATGGAAAGAGAATGAATGCAGTTTTCCACGGTCAGTTATATCATATCATAATGTCCAGAGCCTTCAACAAGAGAGTTAAGCCAAGGAAGTTCACGCCAGGGTAGCTGGCATTGAAGAAAATATTTCCGCATCAGGAGGAAGCCAAGGGAAAATCCTCTCCTAATTGTCAAGGTCCGTATATGGTTCACCGAGTTCTAATTGGAGGAGCCTTTATTCTCACAAAAATGGACGGAGAAGTCTGGTCGAAACCGATCAACTCAGACGCAGTAAAGAGATACTACATTTGATCATATGATTTCTTCATGAGGTAATCTGAACTACTCCTGAACCGATTCCCGTTTAAGAGGGGATATGTAGGCAGCCCTATGGGTTCGACTACATTCTAATAAAAATCCATTTTCCCCCGCTATTGGAACTGGGGCAGAATTTTCAGAAGGACCCTTAAAATTCTGAAGTCAGTTATAAGTTTTCTCATCAGCACCAACCTAGTAGAATTTTGAGGGGGGTCCTCAAAATTCTGTAATCAATCCCTGTTCAGTAATTCAGCACAACCGTCAGCAGCACCTGCCCAATAAACTGGGATAGAATTTTGAGGAGGACCCTTTAAATTTCGGGACAAGCGAGGTTGCCATGTTTATGAACCACGTTGCAGTTGTTGGATCATCCAAAATAAAATCGTTTTTCAAAATATATACTTACATTATACTTAATCATGCATAGATATCACTTGTATCACCTTCGCTTAGCAACGTTACCCCAATGATACTTGACGTCAAGAGCCAGGGATACGAACTAACTTTCCCCTCTATAGAACTCATGATTTTTCTTTGAATTCTGGCACCCCAGGTCACAAATTATTGAATACATTCATACACTCGTACTCTTCAGGATTGAAAGATAATCACTCATTCGCAAAGTTACTATCTACACCTAACATCCCCAGCAGCCACGATATCACAATCAGCTATCAGCTAAGAAAATCTCATTACTATTCACTCTTTACATTTCTTGCATTTTGCATAAGTCTCCTTTTCTACCTTCCAAGGTTAAGCTCTACCTCCATCCTGCATAAGGCTACTTGTCTGCCTCCCGGGACTAAGTTCTGTCTCCATCTGCATTACATAAGGCTACTTTTCTGCCTTTCGAGACTAAGATCTGTTTCCATCTGCATTCCTCCATAAGGCTACTTTTCTGCCTTCGAAGGTTAAACACTACCTCTATCCTGCATAAGGCTACTTGTCTGCCTTTCAAGAAAAGATCTGTCTCCATCTACATTGCATAAGGCTACTTTTCTGCCTTCTGATGTTAAGATCTACCTCCATCCTGCATAAGGCTACTTATTTTCCTTTCGAGACTAAGCTCTGTCTCCGTCTGCATTCCTGCATAAGGCTACTTTTCTGCCTTTCCGAGGTTAATCACTACATCCATCTGACATAAGGCTACTTATCTGCCTTTCGAGAATAAGCTCTGTCTATATCTGCATTGCGTAAGGCTATCTTCTGCCTTCCGAGGTTAAGCTCTACCTAAGGCTACCTATCTGCCTTCCGAGACTAAACATTGTCTCCATCCTGCATGGCTGAAATATTGCCACTTTTATTTTTCAAACGGCAAAAATATCGCCACCCGCATTTTAAATTCTCGCTCTGGCTGAAAGATCGCCACCCTTGCATTCATTTGGCTGTAAGATTGCTATCTTCTCACGGGCTGAAAGATTGTCAACCTATTCAAAGGCGTCATAGTTCAAAGGAACCATTCACATAGCACGAGAACATCATTTCATGGCCTGCAAACCTTTATTTTTATGCTCTTCATGGCCCGGGACATCATAGTCTGAGGAGGTCATCCTAATTGTCCAAAGGCGGCATTCATGGTCCAAACGGGAACTTTAATCATGTTTAAATTATGCATAATATAAACTACGTTTCTCAGTTACAGGTACACCAGCTAGCAAACGGCCGTCTCAGCGGGAGCGCTCCGCTCCAGTTCTCCATAATGTGTTCGACCTCACAACCTTTCTCAAACTAGACCATCGCGTCCATCTTCTTCCTAATCCCCATCATTGGTTCCTGAACTACATATGGAATGATTCCTATAAAATCACAGATTTGTAGGCAGCTCAGAAACCAGAGAGTGGTCAAAAGTCTTTTGCAATCGCCGATTCAGGTCAAAATTGGCCATCTTATCTTTACCCGACAACTCTTTCATCCTCCTCGGATAAAGAGGGGCAGCTGTTGATATCCAGTTTTTCCCTATGTATTTTTATACTCACAATACTTTCAAAATAGCATGTATATACATATATAAGCATCCCCAAAAGTTTTGGTATTTTTCTTAATTTTTAAATATTTTTAGAATCAAGTTATTGTCTATTTTAACAGTATAAAACCAAATAATTATTTCCAAATTATTATTTTTGGTGAAAAATTTATTCCACCATTATATTTACAACAAATATAATTGAGGTGATTTTAGTATATTTTTTGTAAATTTACTTGATATTTTTAAGCTAAATTGTACAAAATAGCAATTGTGGCCTATTTTATAATTAACTGCTTTTTATAATTATTCTGGATATTTTTAGATTAATTATTACATATTATTGGTTAGTTCTGTATTTTCAATTTGTTTTGAAATTATTTTTAACTGTTTTAATTAATTAAAAAAAGAAAATAGCTATTTAAAAGCTGGCCCATTTTCATTTCAATTTTAGCCACATTTGATCCCAATTTTTTAACCTCAATTCAGCCCCAATTAGGACCCAATTCCCCATTCAACTCGCTCCGAACCCATTTGCCTAACCTGCCCACCTCCCATCTTTAAATCTTGGCCATTGATTGTCTTAATAAATGGCCACCGTTCTTCCTTTCCTTTTTAGTTACCCAGACCCCCCTAACCCTAAAATCATTTTCCAAAACTGTCGCCCCCAAATCCCTTCTTCTCTCAAATGCTCTCTAAACCTTAGCCACCTATCTTCATCTCCGACCAAATCCACTGGCGTCCATGTCTTTTCAGGCCATGGACAGCATATACCCTCCCCCCTTTCACCCCAAGACATGATTATTCAAGGCTTTCAAGGTTCAACCTTCAACAGACCTATTCAGGTCCTCCACCGACCTGAGCTCCTATGGCTTCTCCGGCTTCGTTCCGGTGTGTTCGAGCTCTGAAAGGCTTTGCCATGGCCCAGATTTGCTCCAAGACCAGACAATTCCAGGCCTTCTCGTCTCTATGGTTTCAGAGAAACCCTAACAAATATTGATTCAAAGTTTTTCTTTCCTTATTTTCTTAGAATTGTAGCAGATCTATGATCTATTTTTGACGATTTTCCCTAACTTTCCCTTTTTAAAATTAATCTGTTCAAATTAGGGTTTTCAAAATCCTAAAACGATTCTTCTTCTTCTTTCTTTCTATATGTGCATCTGTTTGTTCATACCTTGTTTGAAGGGTTTTCGTTTGTTTCTTATGATTTGTCGTTAATATGCATGTCTCTCTGCCTTTGTTCTATTACTGCTCCTATTGATTTTTCTATAAGCATGTTTATACGCCTATCTTGCGTGTCCTTTTTACTATTCCTCCTACTCAAAGTGTTTACTTTTACTGAAAATATTTGGGTCATCGAACTTGCTTCTTTCATTGTCTCCTAAACTCCTATGGTATCTCTTCTCTGAAGTGCTTTGAGTTTTAGTTTTCCTAAAACTTGTTCTTTACAAACTTTCACTCTACTCTTTTTTATTGCTATGTGTGTCTATGTATTTCTTCAGTGAATTCTAAAAGAGTTCCCCAGGAGTTTGCCTTCTCTGTTTGTGTGTCATACTCAGATTGAAACCCTATTTGGGGGTTTTGTGAGCTTTTTCTTCTAGGGTTCTACTCTAGAAACCCTAGGCTATCAACTTTTGTTGAGTTCATAGACTGAACTGAAACTTGCTTTCCTTTTGCTTAAGATTGTAAAATTGTTATGCCAATCTTTCTTTCTTGCTGGGTAATAGCATACTTATATACGAGGGTTTTCTTCAGAGTTGATTCTATTAGCTTGTGATTAATTTCAATCTCATTTTACTAAGGCTCGATTGATTTGCTAATGATATTACAACTTAGCCTTTCCCTATTTTCCTAACTAAGTTCATTCAAGGTTTTTGAGTTTCCGACTATTTGATTACTTTATTTCCTTATTCTTTCAAAACCATGTACTATAGTTTCTTACCTTAAATACAATATGTATGAACCTACCCTTTATTATGCTATTCTGGAAGGTTTTTCTTCCCTTAATTACCACTCCCGTTTGAAATCAAATCCCATTGACTAAGGGAGATTTAATTTTATTGACTGAGATTTTATTTCCTTGCCTTCTTGTCTAGTCGTTTTTGCACTATAAAAGATCACAGCTCTTACAAGTTCTAACACACAAGTTTTTACGCAAACACTCGAACATAACACAGTTCTCAGAATTTTTTCTGAACCTTTGCAATATATAATCACCCCTATCTTGTTTTACTATTTTCTCTACTACCACTCTCTGTACTACTACCTTCTCTACTACTACTGAGCACTCTGCTCTTTTATCTCCTACTGTCTGAATATTTCTGGAGTCCTTTTAAACTCCCAAGTACTTGCTGAAGTTTTCTGCTAACTATCTGGTTGTCTACTTGATGTTGTTTCTCTGCTGTACTAGAACTAAGAACTGTTTTGTACTTCTAAGTTAAATAATCGTCTCCTACTATATGTATTCACTTCTCTTCTTCTACCCCATCATCAGTGTGTGTTCATGTTCTGTAGCATGCTCTTCTATGTCTTTGCATCTGCAGTGTGCTATGCTTTCTTATATTTTTAATGCTAGTGTATGCTTCTGTGTGGACATCCGTTCCCCCTATTCCCCTTTTGTGTGCTAGTACTAATCTGAATCATGGCAGCATATGACATTGCTTTCCATGATCCAGAATCATACTTTCATGAGTCTCTACTCAAATGCTTTCATCCCTCTTCTCCTTTATGTGTTGAGCTTTAACTTGGGTCTGATAGTATCCTAATCACCACTCAGACCCCCAGTTTGACTCCCCAAAGTATGCTCTTATTTGTTTGATCTAAGCAAAGGGTCATGGGTGTGCCATCCTGTGTCATGGCTGGGTATGACCACCCTCTGCTATGGTTGACCTCTCACTTTGCACTCATTCCTACTACCTAAGTTCTAAACCCCCCCCCCCCTCTGGTAAGCCATGCTTAGGGACCCTAGAGTTCCCTATAAACTTAGATGTCTGAGGGCTAGTAATTCCAGACTTGCACTATTCTGTTACAATATTTACTCTTCACAGTGTAAGCATTGCCTGAGCTGTTGAAGCTCCTTGGAACTTTGAAACGGTCTGAATAAGAGAAAGCCTTGGAATCTGGAATTTTGATTTGGTGAAACACATGTATTGGATATTAAGATTGAATTAGGCTTCTCGGATCTAGCTGTAGGCTATGATGTATTTTTTTACTTTCTTTCTTCTAATTTTGTAATAAACTTGTGAAAAGAACTCAGGGGTATATTAGTAAAGGGTATGGGAGGGGTTTATATTTGCTTGCATATGTTAAAGGGTAGATACCGTGCCTATATGATCAATATTGTTGTTTAATTACTTAGATATCATTCTTATAGGATTCATGTTGCAATTCAATCATTTAGATATCATGCCTATAGGGTTTTAATGTTTGAACTCGACCACTTAGATATCATGTCTATAGATTTAATGCATAGCACACGATCCGTCCATATAGCCGATAAGGTATAATATCCGGTCATAGTGCAATTCATTAGAAATTCTGCCTATAGTACTTAATATTCATGCAAATCAGTTGCATATAGAAACCATGTCTATACAGAATGCATACGCGTAGGCAAAACTGTAGGATAACCAAACCTACCATCTATTTACCAACTCCGTAATAAGTTCTAAAATCTAGAACAAGTCCGTATCACTTAATCTGTTAAGTAGTAATAATTGGCTAACTGGTTTTAGCGTTTTAGTATCACGTTTTCAAAACTTTTATGAGCATGTAGTGCTTTCCAAACTTTACAAGTCTGTCTGAAACAATTATTTTAAACCTTCTGCTTAACTTCCATTTATCTTTCAAAACAGTCCCTTAGCTCACTTTTTCTTTCAAATTATTATCATTTTTCACAACTCTCTTGTGTTTCACTCGCGCAAATCTGTAGATTTCAAAGTCATTTATGAACCTCTGTGGTTTTCAATTTTTTGTTTTCTAACTCTTCTATATTAGGCTCTTGTCTGAACTCAATACCCTCTAAATAATCTTTTAAAAATACCTTAATTTTCTAATAATTGTATCCGGGTTGCCTAGTGCATACCTTTTACCTAATTCTATGTGTTAAACTAGTCTATCTGCCGCTTACGTTTTAATTAAGACCAAATCAGTATATGTAAGACTCATACATGCTAAACTAATTTCTATGTGATTCTTGGGGTTTAAATGAGCCTTTCGTGTATTTGTTTCGTCTCACCATATTTGCTACTTGTTTTGCTTTTCGCCTTAGTCTCTTATCCTTTTGAAACTCCACATATGCCTATGCTTTATTTCCCCTTTTTAGAATTAGGAGTCCTAACCTCGGGGCAAACAGGTTGGGACGGTTATTAGCATGCAATAAGTAAATGAGACTAATCATGTTTAATACCTTAACGTGGTGGGAAGGATAGAATATGGATATGATGACTGGTGCATTAATATCTCGTGTGAGAATGATTGTTGGGTATTACACCAAAGTGATGCATATTATATTTAAACCTCGAACCCGTTTTCTTTGTTTATATGATGTGATGTTTTCTTAAAAAATTAATGTTTTCTTCAATTAAGTTTTTTTTCAAAAACCGCTTATGTCCCTTTTCTCTCTTTTCTTCCAAACCTTTCAATTTACTTATATTCCTTATGTGCAAACATTGTTTGTTTATTTCTACTCTTCTTAAAGTCACAACTAAGTACGGTCGGGAACCACACTAGTGGATCTTGAGGGGTGCCTAACACCTTTCCCTCAATATAATCTCAAGCCCTTACTCGAACTCTGGTCTTCGTTCAAAATCTTCTTCTTTATTTAAGTGTCCTAATGCACTATAATCATTAGGTGGTGACTCTTCAAAATCCATAACCCAATTGCTTAAAAAGGAATAAGAGTTTTTTTGTCCATAATGTCGTAAACCCGATTTGGCTCTCTTGGGAAAAAGGGGGCGTCGACAATAGCTCGTGCCATTGGTTGAGCCCGAGGGACAAATATCCAGAGAATAGATGGCCGAGAGCAAAGGAGAAGATTTCCTCGCCCCTCAAACTTTCGTTTCTCATGAAGAATCAGATGCAACAAAGTCCACAATCGAAGAACTCGAATAGGTAATATTGCTAGAGCATCTCCCGGAACAAAATGTATACCCGAGGATGGGTTTAACCCCCGAACTCAGGAAAAAACTCATTCAATTTCTCATTGATAATATTGATAGCTTTTCTTGGTCACACTTAGGTATGACAGGAATTCCACTCGAGATAACTACCCATCGACTAAGTGTCAACCATAGGTTTAAACCGGTGAAGCAGAAGAGGAGACCTCAATTTGAGGTAAAATGTGCATTCATAAAGGAAGGGGTAACCAAAATCTTCAAAATAAGATCCATTAGGGAAGTAAAAAATCTTGAATGGCTAGCAAACGTAGTGGTACTCCCTAAAAAGGGGAATAAACTAAGAATGTGTGTAGATTACAAAGACATGAACAAAGCATGCCCTAAAGATTCTTTCCCGTTGACCAACATTGATTGTTTGATCAATGCTACTGCTAGCCATGAAATTATTAACTTTCTCAACGCCTACTCCGGGTATAATCAAATTCAAATGAACCTGGAGAATCAGGAAAGGACTTTGTTCATCACGAAGTTTGGTAGATACTGCTATAATGTAATGCCCTTCAGGCTAAAGAATGCAAGGGCCACGTATAAGCGTTTAGTTAATAGGATGTTCGAGCATCAAATTGGCAAATCCATGGAAGTTTATATTTATAATATGCTAGTTAAGTCCCTGCCACAGTTGACCATTTGACCCATTTGCAGGTAACATTCGACATCCTTAGAAAATGTAACATGAAGCTCAACCCCGAGAAATGCATTTGTGGAGTCGGCTCGGGCAAGTTCTTTGGTTTTATGGTATCGAACAGAGGCATCGAAATAAATCCCGAATAAATCAAAGCCATAGAGGGAATCATTATGCTAAACAATGTGAAAGTTGTGCAGTGGCTGACCGGACACATAGATGCCTTGGGTCGATTCATCTCAAGATCATCAGATCGAATCCATTACTTCTTCTCCCTACTTAAAAAGAAGAATAACTTTGCACTGATCCTGGAATGCCAGCAAGCCCAGGAAGAATTAAAACAGTATCTCTTGAGCCCTATTTTCCTCTATACTCCAAAAGAGGGTGAAACACTCTACTTCTATTTGTCCGCGTCAGAGGTAGCGGTAAGTGGCTTGTTGGTTCGAGAAGAGAAAGGTAGGCAATTTCCTATTTATTATGTGATTCGGACCCTAGGGGATGCTGAAACCAAGTACTCTCATTTGGAAAAATTAGCTCTTGCATTGACAAGTGAATCTAGAAAACAAAAATCATATTTTCAATGCCATCCTATATGTGTACTAAATATATATCCACTTCAAAATGTCTTGCATCAGCTCGGACTATCAGGCAGATTGGCCAAGTGGGGCATCAAACTTGGAGGATATGATATCTAATATCAACCTCGGACAGCCATCAAGTCTCAAATTTTGGCAAACTTTATGGCCGACTTCGCATCTGTCCTTGTACCCAAAGTAGAAAAAGAACTCTTACTAAAAATGTGTACATCGGCAAGGGTTTTGACCCTCTTCACAGACGGTGCCTGAATGAAAGGGACTAGGCTTGGCATCATTTTGAAATTGCCTATGGGCAGTGTTATTAGGCAATCTATCCAAATATCTTAATTGACTAACAATGAGGCTGAGCATGAAGCCATGATTGCATATCTTCAACTAGCCAAAGGCCTTGTGGCCGAGGTCAATGAAACAAAGTTTGATTCACTTTTGGTAGTAAACCATGTGAACGAGAGCTTCGAGGTTTGAGACGATCGAATGCACAGGTACTTGGGCATACTTCAGATAACGATGCACCGTTTCAAGGAATGGACACTGGATAATGCAACTCGAGAACAGAACAGCGAGCCCGATTCACTAGCAAACTTGGGATCAATGGTCGAAGAAGATGATATCATACATGGGTCTGTCATGCATAAATTCGACAAGCTTAACATGATATTGGAGGAATAAGTACATCGATTATTTAAAGCATGGGAAGCTCCCCTTGGACCCAAAGAAGTGAAAAGCACTCCGAGCCAAAGCGGCTCAATTCTCACTCGATAAAAATGGAATATTATACAAAATGACCTTTGATTATGTGCTTGGGACACGCAGATACAGAATGGACCACTAGTAGTGTGTTTGGGACTCGCAGATACAGATTATGTCTATGGAAAATACACGAAGACTGCTGTGTGAACCATTCTAGTGCAGACTCTTTGGTTCGTAAGGTAATCAGAAAAGGATATTATTGGGACAACATGGAAAAAAACATCAAGGAATTAGTTTGGAAGTGTGATAAATGCCATAGATTTTCACCAATAATTCATCTACCCGGTGAACAACTCCACTCGGTCCTATCCATACGGCTATTCATGAAACGGGGGATGGATATTGTCGGACCCTACCAATGATGCCAGGTAAAACTAGATTCATTTTGTTTATGATTGACTATTTCTCAAAATGGGTTGAATCACATGCCTTCGAGAAGGTAAGAGACAAAGAGTTCATCGATTTCATATGGGATCACATCATATACAGTTCGAGATACCAGCCGAAATAACATGCGACAATGGAAAATAGATCATCGGCAGAAAAGTGACAAAATTCCTCGAGGACCATAAAATCAAAAGGATCTTATCAGCACCTTACCACCCAAGTGAAAATGGGTAGGCTGAATCTACCAGCAAAACCATTATTCAAAACTTTAAGAAAAGGCTAGATGATGCAAATCAGAAACGGAGAGAGGTGTTGCCTGAGGTACTATAGGCATACTAAACATTATCAAAGTCAAGTACGGGGGAGACCCCGTTTGCTTTGGTATAAGAATCCGAAGCCTTAATACATTTGAAATCGGGAGCCTAGCGCATGTTTCAGCATGCCACCGAAGGCTCAATCACGAAGCAATGGCCACTTCTCTCAAGCTACTAAATGAGAACGTGAGGCTACATTAATACGAATGGCTGCACAAAAACAAAGAATTGAAAGGTATTACAACAGAAGGATAAACCTTTGATATTTCAAGGTCGGGGACTTAGTAATGAGGAAAGTCACTCTTAACACTCGAGACCCAAACGAAGGGAAGCTAGGTCCTATTTGGGAAGGGTCGTACTGTGGCCTCGAAGTCATAGGGAAAGAATCCTAAAAACTTAGCACGAAACATGTACGTATGTATTAACAATTTAAAGAAGCATTCTGGTAATATAAAAAACACTGCGTATCTCATATGAGCTCTATACTTACAATCCTACAGGAAGTGAATCAAGGGCCAAAACACCCCAAAATACTCGAGGACTGTCACTGACAGACAACACATCCGAGTCATCAAAAACTTGGACCCATAAGACCTCAAAGAGGCAACCCCATCGAAACAAAGGCCAAGTCCACTATATTCGGGGACTAACTCTTTGTACAAGTTTAAAGTGTTATTAGGAAACAAGTCCAAGCGATATACTTGAAGGCTACGGCCATATTAAAGACTATGGTCATATAAAGGCTATAACCAAAATAATGTGATTCAGAGATATTCGATTTTCGCTATAAAACTAAAGGCCTTCAAATATTTAAAAACTGGTTAAATCAGTCTACCCCCAACAAAATAAAAATATAAGGGGCCTCTAAAAATTAGGCCCCCGAAAAATCTATGGGATTCGATAAATCAACCCTCGAACAAAACAAGGGCTTCGATGAATCAGCCTTCAAACAATCCAAAGTCTTTAATAACACTAGCCTTCAAAAAACCCTAAGAGGCGTTCGATTATGTCCATGCAAACAAAATGACTAATAAGGTTCTGATATGTGTCGAGCCTTCGAAAAACCCAACGGGCACAAGATACATGCTAAGGAATAACTAAAATTTCATTATGTCTTTTAGCCGAAATGAGGGAAAATTATATAACCATTTTTAGAGGCTGAAACGGTCCAATTTAAAGAGCCTAAGTTCCAACCTAAGAAACAGCCTGAGGGCCAACCTAAAACAGCCCAAAGGCCAACCTAAAAAAGTGCCTAAGAACCGGCTTAAAAAGAAAGATAGGGTCAAAGACCTATGGGAATCTGAGATCCCGATCTCATTTAACTTGGATACAAAGGCCCCAAGCTCGCACTAATTTGACATTAAGTTTGGCTCGGGGATCATCTAAAACCATAAGGATTATGACCTCAGCAATAAAAGCCAAAGGGCTCACCGCGAACCCAAACTAATACTCGAACTTAATAATTGAATCATCGAAAATTCTTATGAACAAAGACAAAATAAAAAGTCAGCACATATCAAGAATGGAGCAAAATGCTACTTTATATTCATCCGGGAAATTTTCAAAGCATATTACAACAAAGGGACCCTTATACAAAAATAGAAACCTAATCTATTTTGGGGCCATGTACTCGGGAATGTTATCTTCATCACCGGTAGCCTTATCTTCAGGAGCCTCTTCCCCTTTAGAAGCATCTCTTTCACTTTTCTCTCCCCGGAGCCACTAACTATGTCCTCATCACAGAGGAGACAAAAAACCTAGCATCGATTTCCCTTGCTTGTGCTTCGGCTATCTCCTCGGAAAGGTCAAATCCTCCAGCGGGGACTTCCTCGAGAGTCTCCTTTTGGGCTTGACACTTAGCCAATTCAATTCTCTCTTTAGCCCGGTTGGAGACTGCCCTCAACTCCAGTTGAATGACCAAAACTTCTCTCTAGTATATGGCAATGGTTTTATCAGTCGTAGTCTTCATCTTCTCATCTTTGGCCTTAGTTTATGCAACATCGGCCTTAGCCTGTACAGCCTCGGCTTTAGCCTGTGTAGCTTTAGTTCGGGATTTAACCAATTCGGCCTCCAACCCTTCGATTTTTCTAACCTCAGCTAAGCCTTTCACTTCAACATCTCAGAGCTTAGCCTCAGCAGAGGCTAGTTGGGCTGCCATATCTTCCTTATCAGCAGAACCTTGATCCATATTCCTCTTCCACTGATGGAAATCAGCCCGAACCTGATTCACCTTGCCTCGGAGCAGCCTGATCATGTCCAGCATTTGCTACAGCTGAGACATCAAAGTATTAGCCTCCGAAGCAGGTCCAAGAATGCAAAACTCCATTAAAATCAAAGTTACCTGCTAGTCTAGCTCGGAGTCACTCTTTTCGGCTTTGGACAAAGCAATTCAGAGATCCTTAGGTTCCTCTTCCATCTAATTACATAGGAGCCTCAGGGCCTTCTATTCACACGAGACTCTCTTGAGCTCGACCTCACATTGTTTCAGCTCAGCTTTGAACTTTGCAACACCCTATACATGAAATAAAGGCATTTCATTCGAATGAGAAGATAGAAAAAATCACAATGCTACAGGGCAGATACTTATCGAGAAAAGAGACGTTGGCCTCTTAAAAATTGGAGGATACATCACTGAAGTCATCGACACCCTCAACTCCACAAGAGCAACTCTGGAAAGGATCGTCCCTGATGACCTTACATGTATCGGGCATACGCAAAGTGTTAGCCTCCTCGATAGCCTCCCCGGAATAAGTTGTCAATGAAAGGGAATGGCCTATTGTCGTGGCTCCGAGCTATTCAGTCGGGGCGTTCTCATTATCTTTGGGGGCCTCAGCATTTACCCCCTCCGGTATAGTTGTTGAAAACAGAGGGACAATCTCAACCTCCAAAGATATGGGGGCCTTTCCCATCTCTTCCCTCGGGCATCCTCACCACAAGGTGGGTTTTCTAGTTCAAAAGTTTCGACGACCTCAACTGGTCTCCTGGTCCAAACCACTAGTGCCAGTTCTTCTTCGTTATTTTCCTCATTATCCAAAGAGTCATGAGCTGAATCTGCGTCAGTTTGAGCAAACCTTTTCTGCAGCCTTTGAGTGGAAGTTTCCCTTTCTTGGGGGTCTTCGGGATTTGAGGCCCTCTTTCTTTTGGTTTCCTTCTCGGGCTTTGGATTTGAAAACTTGATTGTCTCCCCAAGTGGGGCCGGCCTCATCTCAGAAGCATCTCTAAGGTTGTGGTTCTTCGCCTACCATTTTCCCTTCGCCAAATCACGCCACTTACGCTTCTCATAATAGGATGTGGTGGCTAATTTCCTAACCCAGTCCTCAAGGTCAGGCACCGCCAAGGGCGGCCAAAAGAAAGATGGGTAAGCTATGAAAACTGAAAAAACAATAACAGAAATGAAAGAAAATACGGACTCCACTTATGGTTAAAATTCCACCTCTCTAGGAATGACGTTTTTTTCTTCGGGGATGATGTCCAAAGTCCTGACTCTAACAAAGCGGCTCATCCAGCCTCGATCTTTAGTTTCATCGGTACTAGAAAAGATGGACTTCGTGGTTCGACGCTGGAGTTTGATGAGCCCTCGGAATAACTCGGGCCGATACAATCGAATTAGATGGCTGAGAGTGAATTCCAAACCCTTGTCCTTCTCAGAGGAGTATCGCAACTTGATAACGATACACCAAAACGAAGGGTTGATTTGGCCGAGGGTGACTTCATATATCTTGTAAAAGTCAATCACCACCAGATCGAGGGAACCCAGAGTGAAGCTATAAGTGTAAGCACTCAAAAACCCTTCCTTTTGGGTAGTTATGCTTTCATCGGGCTTCGAGAACTGACTTTTGGCATCGTCCCCCAATCAACAATCCATCCTAACATCCTTGATTTGCTGCTCCGTTATCAAGCTAAGGTACGTGGATACGTGCTCACATCAGCCTTCAACATTTGGGAGGATTCTCAATATTGAAGTCCCTCTTGATGATACAATCACCAGGGGTGATATCTTCAAGTGTCGATGGCACCACCGATTTAGCCGGTCGGGAGGCAAAGGAAGATGATGTTGTATCTTTTTAGGGACCTTCTTGGAAGTTTTGGCCATGGTTGTAGGTAAGAAATGGGGGTGAACAAGGACGAAGTGTATCTGGCTAGAGCTTGGCATTTAACAGCGTTTAAAGGACGTAGGGGAAAAAGTGATTGAAGAAAGAGATGAGGATCGGTAGAGATTGAAGAAAGGTAAAGTTATTTACTAAAAGAAGACGCCCCATATTTATAGAGTAGTAGTGACGGTTTGGAGGCATTAATGGCCAACCAGTACTGACGTGCATTTAATATTTTTGGGGAAGTGGGATGGGAGGTTTCGGTCATTTCGAACATTGGATTCACAAGGATAACGTCATCAATGGAGGTTCGATTAAATCGAGGTCAAAATCGTTTCATAATATTCTATTCTAAGAAATGTAGGGACTATCTGTATGTGGTCAAAATCGAGGAGCTTGATATTTTGAAGTCTTAAAATGGAATATAGGTCGAGCTCGGGATACTCGAAGCGGAGATCGAATCCGACCGAGGGACACCCTTCTCGAAAAATCTAATTGAAGGCCTGGCACTATCTATAATGAGGCATCACAATCTCGAAATCGATCAAAAAAGAGCGGGAATTTCTCAGGAACACGTGGGCCAGGGAATTAATTAAAGGATGAGGATTGTATGAAATAGTATAGATCTTTAGTATGCTGTTATACACCTATACTAATAGAATTCTTTACTTTTATGAAGAATGTACTATATTGGTCCCCTCCTATATAAAGGGGATCCCAATTATCCTGTAAGGCATCAGATCATTCACAACAATAGAACATTTTTATTCTCTCATATTCTTAGCAATTACTCTTTAGCTTTATTGCCTTTACGTTATTGTTTATATCTTTTTTGTCTTAGCTAACCTCGAGGTCCCTGTATAGACGAATTCAAGGCCCCTACTATTTCAACTACATTGATTTGGTTTATTATTTCTTCTTACTCAAGCTCAATATTACTTATTTAATCACTAGTATTAGAATATATCACGCATCTTTAAAACCATAAATTATATTTAATTTTTACTTATATTCTTTGAGGTAAACAAACTTAAAGTGTCAAATGATGGTGTGCGGGATAGCACATTTTCTTCTAAATAAGAATCCAATTGTGATCTTGTGTCCACGTTCGAGCTACTCAACGCGAAAAACCTATCAAACTAGACAATCAGTCACCCTCAATATGACGAACAACTTCACTAGAACTAAATGTCTAGGGTGACTCAGATCCTCTATTCTTATATTCTTGAAAGAGATCAACACAATAGTTTTGCATTTCTTAAATTGTATCTGTAGCAACTTCTCTGCCATAAATATGGGTAAGATAGAACTTCGCCAACCTCATCTTATACCTCGGATCAAAGATATTAGATACACCCATCAAAATATGCAATTCATCCCAATATTTCTTAAATTTCAACAACATTGTTGATGCCATAGAGCTAATCAAAGGATTTAAACTTTTTACCAAGGCTTCCAATTCTAGCTTAATATCACAACCTTTAGAAAACTATTGATTAGAATTGTGATATTGAGTCCATGAGAATTCTTCAATGATATGGTAGAAAAACTGTAATGCATCACAAACTTCATTTGCTGCATTCCATTGCCCTTCGTTGGAAAACAATGATAACTAAGATCATTTAGGCTCAACTTCATAAACACATTTTTTTATTCCAGGGCTATTCTCAACATTAGATATGTTGAGTTCCAAAAAGTTTGGGAAGTCATACTCTAACTTTTTGTTACAAGAAATACATAGCAATCATGCAGCTTCTTCAAACCTTTCGATTCTGTCGGAAGATCTTATACAATATAACACATTGTCACGCACATTATTAATACTATATTGCATCACCTTTAGTCCTTGCACAATCAAATTCAAGATATGTGTGACACATCGAACATGTAACATTCGACCCATCAACAATAAATCCCATTTACGAAGTTTCTCATCTAGCAAGGTTTTCATCATAATATTGTCTACACTATAATTATCAACTGTAATTGTTGAAATTCTTCTTTCAAAATTCCACTCTAACAAGCAATAAGAAAGGCACTACACAATGTATCCTTATCATGTGGAGCAGGAAGATAAACAAATCTAAGAATATGACTTTGAAGTCAATACAAATCATCAAATAAAATGTGTTGTAATAGCCATGAACCCTTTTTTAGTCTAAGTCCACATATCAATTGTTATTGCAATTTTACTTGTGAGTCTTTCCAATAACATAGAAGTTTCTGATTTCAAATTATCAAAAATCTTCAGAATATCATTCTTGATTGTGTTCCTAGATACCATTTTGAACAACGGTCATAAACTAGCAACAAAATTTCAAAATCCTACATGACCAATAATGGACAATGGATACTCGTGCAAAATGATAGCATGAGCATGTTCTCTACGTGAAACAACTTGATCAAAATAGTATTGTTGGCTACCATCACCCCCCCCCCCCCCACAACTACCCTCATTATCTAAGTTACTTGGTTTTTGCAACATCGACAATGGATATGCTCTAACATGGACGATGTCCCATAATTTCTTGCTGATTTGACACGAGTATTACAATACATTCAAACATCAAAATGAACGCGATTAATCATCACCAGTTTACAATGCTTCCATGCGTAATAAATAAGTTTTCTTTTTCTAGTTTCATCTATAACTTCATTAGTAACTTCATCGACTTGCATAGACAATTGACTCTCACTCTCTATAGGAAAAGTACTAGAAGATGAACCAATCAGATTCTCTTCATTTTGAGAATCCATACTTTTCTACAAAAATAAGCTAAATTCATAATATGAGACATTTCTAAGTTCACATAAAAATGAAAAAAGAGTCAATTAAGCAGTTTATGACAGAAACTATATATGTAGCCCAAAGCAGTTTATGACAGAAACATGGCAATACGACAAAATCCGAAGAAGGAATAAAGAACAAGCTTTGGAATATTTTCATTCAACTGTATGACTTGTACAAGCCAACATCAGAATATAAAAACATATATGAATTTGCAATAGAGCTTAGCAGTTTGACTAGCAGTATTAGTGAATGAAATAAAACAGAACTATGCAACTATTTTACTAAGGCATGTATTGCAAAATTGGTGCCACTCATTAATGGAAACAATCATATTCCAAAGAAAACCTTTTCTTCGTAAAGAGTACTAATTGACTAGCTATAAATATATGTACACCAATCATCTTTATATCAAAAATAATTTTAATACGCATCTTTATATCAAACCATGGCATAGCAGAAACATGTTTAGATTTGTTTTTGTTTTTGTTTTTTTTTTCTTTTCCTTTACTAAGCCGAGGGTCGATTGGAAACAGCTTTTCTGCCCATTCGGGTAGGGGTAAGGCTCGTCTACATATTACCCTCCCCAGACCCCACTTTTTGGGATTATACTGGGTTGTTGTTGTTGTTGTTTTCACAATCCTAAATACGATGACCCAAGTTCATAAAAATATCAATTTTATTGGCTTTATACAAATGGCTACTTGGAATCATATTTACCTTTGGCCTTATCTACACAACCTTAAAGAGCAGGAATGCAAGGTAATGGTGGTACGGCACAGGTTTGTAATCCGAACATTTAATGGTACCAATATATTATCACTTTATTAAGTATAGGTCTTTATCAAATGCCCATAATGTGTTTGATAAAATTTCTCATAGAAAAATTAAAAATGCAAAGTTTTAAATCAAAATTAAATAGGAAGTCCACAACAAAGATAAAGCCCAAGAATTTAATTCAAGATTACTAGAACCAGAAAATGGAGCTATAATGAGAAGTAGAATTCAGAGAGGAGAGGGGACTCACAATCCTTGATAAACCACAGAATAATGACCTTCACAATTGAAAACTGCCATGAATTTCTATGATTATCGAGCAAGACTGCGAGAGGACTAAGGAGAGTCTGAGAGAGATGAGCCATAAGATAGAGAGAGAAATTGGGACTAGTATTTTAATATTTAGCCTTTATGTCTGTTAGTTTAAAAATTAAATTTCCACCCGCGACCCGGCCCGACCCGCATTTTTTTTATTGAAAAATTAAACATGCCCCATCCCGCAAATTCTCAAACCCCCTGCACCTGCATCGCCCATAGTCATCCCTAGTCACTCGAGTTAGTCAAAACTATGAGAAGTCAGAGAACGAGGCTAATTGTTGGCTACAAAAGGGAAAACAATCATCATCAATCAAAGTTCAGAATCAAAAGTAAAAGCAAAAGGAAATATGGCACTCACGAGTGTAGTTCCAATATTCGGGGAAGCCATTGACATTGGTCACGACGTCCTCGGTCCTGATAAAAAAGAAGTTAATAAAGAACTGATGATTAGCTTTGTCTTCGATTTTCACCATAAAGCACTTGCCTACTAGGTGGTGAAGGTAAAACATCGTCCCTAAGAAAAGCCAGGGAGGACATGTGTATCAAGTGCCGTATCGTAAGTTCGACCTCGGCTAGCTCGGCGAATGTGGTCTGCATCTTTATCATCTTTGTAGATATACGGTGCAAGATGATCTGGGCAAATACCATAGTGGCAACAAAATTTCTCCACTAGCGGGAGAAGAGGGGGAGAATAGCTGAAGAGGAAGGGATAGGCAAAGAGGGCGTAATACCCAGGGCGATGAACCTGTACCACGTCCCATTTGGCCGGGATCAACTCAACATGGTTAGGAAGGCCGAATTTAGCCTTGGGCTACGCTAATTCTTTAGGCGTCATCATTGATTTAAAAATTCCAAGTGCAACATCCGGTACTTTGGTAAGATCGCAGAATCGGGATTATGCGAGATTATCACTTCCACCGACGAAAATATTTCATCCTCAGCAATGGCGGAAGTACCTTTCCCATAAGAGGTAAACACCACTGCCAAAGGAGAAACACGATTTCCCTTATAATACTCAGAAAGTACAATAGACATGATTCAATGTAAGGAATAAAAGTATCAACCAATGAGGAGTAAAGAACAATGTAAATCTCTAGAACAAAAAAAAAGTTTGGAGGAGAAGATAGCAAGAGAGAGGTATGGATTTCGAAACAACAAAAAAGAAACTTTAAAACCGTATCCAAATACCTCTATTTATAAAGTCCATGACACCAAAATCAAAAATGGTTCATCATTATTGGCACTGGAACTGCAGGGCAGGTCTAATAAGAGGTCACACGCAAAACAAAGAGACACGTTATAAATATGTGTCATAATGATGCATGACATCATCCTAACTCATGGACAGCATGAATCTAGCAAGTAACCTAGGAAAATCAAAGCGTTTGAAATGCATGGCCCACGTAGGGCCATGGTGCCTGTTCGCCACAACCACCACAACCTGCGTAGCTCGCTCGATTAGCTCGACCATAAAGAACATGATCCGCTCATCGAATCCGCCTGTGAATCCGGCCTCAAAGTGGAGAGACTAATTTTATGGATCAAAATATATCTTTAGAATATTTAAGCAAAGATAATACTGGGGGAAGAATTTTCATGTCGTCATTTGTCGAAATGGCCGAAGAAGCGGTGAAGTATGTAGTCGAAGAACTAACAAGGGCTGAGTTCGAAGAGTTAACAAGGGCTGAGATCAAGAGTTAACAAGGGTTGAAGTCAAGGAGTCAACAAGGATCAAGGTCGATGTCAAGTACTTTTGACAGAGTTATAATGCCTAGTTTCAAGATAGGACATTAAAGAGAATATTCTAGTGGTTATTCTCTGCACTTGTACTATTAGGATTTTTTAGGTACATGTTCCGTATAAATAGAAAAAGATTTGATAATAGGGTATATGTGATATTCATTTGTAAAAATACTATTTGACTTTAGAGAGAGAATCAGATTTATTGCAAGCATACAAATATCACTTTTTTTACTAAGATTCTTGTCTGTACTTTTTCGCTAGATTCGAGAATAACTCAAATATTCAAAGGATTGTCCATCGCTCATAATTATCAGAAAGAACATTCAGTGGTTCTATTCTTTCTTGGGTGATTCCTTCATTCTATTTACTTAAATGTCATTTATTATTATGCATCAATATTTAATGCTATATTATTACCTTTGATTTCTTGACTTATATGTCGCTGCTGCTACCTAAATAAACCTACGTAGTATTGATTGCACTTTTGAGAACTCTATTTTAGGGATATTATTGTTAGATAAAATAATCCTCATTTATACAAAATTAATTAATAAAACCAAGTTCTATATTTTTGGGCAAACAAATACAACATTCAACTAAGTGTATCATTTAGGCTCTTTGAAGCATGGGGCCGGCAGATAATATTAGATCAATTATAAAAACAAATATGCATATAAAATATTTAGTTTAGCGAAAAGATCATAGATTCACGTGCGCATATATAAACCTATAAGTTTGCCCTTGATAATTTTCTCGGCCTACATTCTTTACCTCTCAAAGGTTTAATTGTCAATTAATCAGTCAGACGACCGAAATAAGCCTTCGATGATAAATTTTGCTTATAAAGGTTGGTATTAATAGTTTAAAATAAAAGGAATGTCATTTAAGTCAAAAGGATGAAATAATAAAGATTTGAGTTAAAGTTATACATCGTTCGTATAAAAAAGAATTCACACTATCAAGTCATCAAAAGATATCTATAAGAGAAAGTTCTTAAAAAGTCAAATTTGCAACTTTAAAGATAACAAAAATTACCTGCTACAACAAATAAAGATGAGGTAATAATATATGTCTTCCTTCCCATTTTAACAATCGCTTAACTCTTTTCACATCCATTTAAGAAAAATAATAATTACAAGGTTTAATTTACTTAGTTACCTTTATTAAATATTTTTAAAAATTTGAGTAGTATTAAAACTACTACTCCTTTAATATTAAGGGTACATCTCTAGCTTAAAGTTCCCATATACTTTGTAAGCATAAAAAAATCGAAATAAATCTAGGGTCAAACATAGCAGGTCGTAATAATCAAAAGATCAAAGAAATGAAATGCGAGAAACAGTAGTAATTTATTAAAAAGGGGGAGGGTTGAAGATCTTTTATTCATGATGTTGATTTGGTCTGCCTCGGAGCCTTACAATGATATTCTTCTTAGAAGTGGAAGTGAAGAAGAAAGAGCAGCCCTCCTTTTAGGATTCCTTCTCTTTGTTTTTATAGTTGTGCACCCCGCCAGCTGGCGTTGGACAGATGTGGATTAGTCGAGAGGACGCCCACCAATAATGAGCATGTCGTAGCCTTATTGATTATGCTAGACGATTTCGGAATGCTCGTCATTAATGAATACTCACGCCATTTGTTGTTCCAAATGTGCTTAAGAGATAATTAATAACATTAATTATCATGGTCAAGTTTCGACCCATACAGTTAGTCCTTCTGCTGATTGAGGTCATGATCCGATCGAACTCGATGAGCGGACTCTACCATGTGTGACTCAAGTGAACACGAAGAAAAGGATATCGGAGATCTATATGGTTGCAGCCTGAGGCGACCGTAGCGGTTTATACTCAGGGGATGGTCGATGCCACTTGTATTTTCAGGAAACACCCGTGGTTTCTTATACTTGGGGGGTAGCCGTAACTATTTGCACTTGGAGGATGGTTGTAGTTATGCACATTTTTGAGACGGCCGTAGCCATTTGCTTATTTAAAGGATGGTCGTAGCCATTTTACATCCGAAGGAGCAGCCATAGCCATATTCACTCAGAAGACGGCCATGGCCATTTATATTCAAGGGAGGGTCGTAGCCATTTGCTAATTTAGAGGATGGTCGTAGCCATTTTACATTCAAAGGAGTGGTCGTAGCCGTTTATATTTAAGGGACGGCCGTAGCCATTTGCTGATTCAGGGGATGGTTGTAGCCATTACACATTAGGAGCGGCCGTAGCCATTTATATTTAAGGGACGGCCGTAGCCATTTGCTGATTTAGAGGATAGTCGTAGCCATTCTACATTCGAAGGAGCGGCGGTAGCTGTTTATATTTAAGGGACGCTCGTAGCCGTTTTCTGATTTAGAAGATGGTCGTAGCCATTTTACATTCGAAGGAGCGGCCGTAGCCGTTTATATTTAAGGGACGGTCGTAGCCATTTGCTGTTTTAGAGGATAGCCGTAGCCATTTTACATTCGAAGGAGCGGCTGTAGCCGTTTATATTTAAGAGATGGGCGTTGGGTATATCGGCATACTGGACGCCTTTCCATCATACCCAGAGTATTGACCCTGCCTCGAGAATGAAGCGTCGACTGACGGTTGCAAAAACCATTTCACGATATCTGTCTTAATGATACTCGTTACTTATGGATTCAAACCATTTTTCGGTTGGTTGGGCAGTTAATGGTGGTTTTTGGAATTCGGGGAAGCCACTTTGTAGTATAAATATTGAGTAATGTTATCTGTTCTCACTTTTCGATATCTGTCTAAGATTTTCGAAGAAGCAACTTTTCTATACCAGCTCATGTTATTTTTCTCCTCTTTCACTAAATCTCCATTTTCATTTCCTCTCCAGAAAGCTTCGTTTACTCATTGCTCAGTAGTTATCAATGGCAAGCAGTTCTAACAAAGAGCTTTCTCCGGTGACTCTTCCAGCTATCGATAGGTCTTCTACGGTGGCGAGGCCCATTGAACCGGCGGATAATGACTGGAACCCGTCAGTGGCCAATATCCTTTCTCTACCCAGGGGCCCGGTGACCGACTTTACCGATGATGAAGGAGAGTATCACGTCAATGAGGCCCCACTAATGGGTGAGTTGGTTCTTGCCCAATTGAAGGAGAAATGGGGTATTCCTCGTTCTGCCGACATCTCCCTTGCCAGGAGCGAGAAGAGGGTTCATATTGACCGCCCTGAGTACTGCATTTTCTATGCCTACCCTTTCAAATTAGGGTTCAGGCTCCCCCTTCTGGCACTGGTAGCGGATTTTTGCTGTTACTATGAAGCATGCCCTGGGCAACTCGTCCCCTCCATTTTCAAGATTTTTGCTATGCTCGCCAGGTATGCGGCACTGGCGTGGAGAGAAATAACGTTGAGGCATGTGCTGACTTTGTACGCCCCTCAAAGAGTATGTGGGACCATGATTTGGATGGTCCCTCGTAGGGCTCGAGGCTTGACGGCTGAGCTGGACGATACGGTCGACCCTCATCCTTAGGAGAACCTTTTCTATATCGGGACCGAGCACTTGGTGGGGAACTTCAGACACTTCCCAGAGACTTGGAATCATATACGTAAGTCTTATATTCGTTGGGTCCTGTTTTCCGCTCTTCCTTATTTTGGCCCTTAAGGGGGTTAATTTATGTCTTGTGTTTGCAGCTGAGCGAGCGCCCCCGGCTCCTCTGTCCGGCATTAGCGAATGGGCCAAGGCTATGCTCCCTCAGACAGCGAAGATTCGAACATGGCGACCTTCTAGGAGAGGCGTGGCCGTAGGCCAGCCACGAGTGAGTGTCCGAGCTATCGCATCGTTCTTGTTTAGTCGTGTTGAGTTTCTTTTCTCCTGATTCCTTTTCATTTTTTGGTTAGAGGCGGTGCGCCTTGTAAGGGCTCCTCAGCTTGCCTTCCGTAGGCCAGGTGCGACTGCTCAGTTGGTGATGGCGCCAACTCCAAGCCCCATTTTGGGGGCGACTTCAGTTGAGTTGTCGACGGCTCATTCCCCAGCGCGGTCTTCGATGAGGGTAGAGGCACCTTCGGGGGTTGTTCGTCCCGTGGCGGAACCATCAGTGGATAAGGAAGAGGAGTAAGAAGAGGAGAGACCGTTGGTGAGGCGAAGAGTCGCCTTCACGCCCACCACGGATGTGGTATATCTGGATTCTCCGCTGTCAGAGGCTGTGGGGTAGGAGGTGGCTTTGCCTGCCCTTGAGGGTGATAACATAATAGGGGTTTCCCCGTTCGGCTTAGGCCGTAGTGACACAGTCGCTTTATCGGGTACATTGTCAGCTCCAGCTGCTGAGAGGGAGGTTGGTTCCTCAGCAGCTATTTTGGTCGGGGAAGCAAATGCCAACCCTTTGGCGAGGGGGGAAGCTTCGACCTCCTGGACGGTCAAGGAAGGATGGGATGCCATGGGAGGGGGGTCAGATTTTGAGTCCGACCTGGAGTCTGATGACGTACCCCGGCTCTTGGGGGGCTTTACCAACTCGACAGCGCATGCAAAGGGGCCGTACCATTATGCTGAGATTCCTACCGGCCAGAACTTGCTGCTCAAGGAAGACAATTTGATACCAATGTTTGCACCCATGTGCTCAAAGGAGGAGAGCAGGTCGTTGAGGGACGTCTCAGAGGTCGGATTGATGACTGAGGTGGTCGTGATGGGATTAAGGGTACGTGTGGTATTTCCATTTCGTTTCCTTTCTTATCTTGATTTGTTTCTTATTTTAAACGCTGATCTTTTCTTGCAGTCTTTTCTTTTAGAGGTGGAGAGCATGTGTCGGGCCAACATCCGCTCGGGACTTTTCTTGCGGGTGCTGGAGAAATATCACCGCAATCGGGGTAGGTGTCGCATATTGCGAGAGCTCCTGAGGAATGACCCCCACAGCCGGGAGTTAATTGAGGAGCTGGCGAGGCGCGAGCTTCTGGTGCAGCAAGCTTAGAGTTGGGTTAGTTCCCTTGAAGATCAACTTCGGCGTAGGGACGAGGAGTTGGAGGCTGAGAGAAATGATTCCACCGAGAAGGAGCGTCAGAGTCAGGAGGTTGTGGCGGAGGCTTCCGAGTCCCTGATCAGGCAGGTGCTTCGACTGGATGAGGAGCTCCCTGCTTCGAGGCAGCAAGCCAGTGACGCTTCGACAAAGGCTAGGGCGTTGGAGGCGGCAGTTCACGTTCGGGAGAGGGAGCGAGAGCTGGAAAGGTCTACTGCGGTTTTCAGAGTGGCAGTGATTGAGGAACACATCAGCATTTATAAGCAGGACGCTCAAGTTGCAGCGAACTGGATTACGGCCTTGGAGGCCGAGAACCAGCGCCTGAGGGAGCAGTTGGCTTCTTATGACCCCGCTCGTGACCTTTGGTCATTTTCTGAGGCCCAGCTTGATGTGTATAGGAAGTTGTGGCAGGCCGGTGTCGTGCCTGAAGCCATTTATGAGCCGGCCCGTCGAAAGGCTCGTGAGGCTCTTCTTGTCTGTGGCTTTGACCCGGCTACTCCACTGAATGGCGATGGTGCTGAGGGTGCAGATGATGGTGCGGGCGGCCGCGATGGTGGCGCAAGGGCCGCTGAGTAGAAGGGGTTTTGGAGTTAGCTTTTATTTATTATTATTTTTTTGTGTGGTTTTTTTGTCGCTGTTTGGCTTTCTTATCTCTTTTTTTTTGCTCGTTGCCCTTGGCTGTATGTATAAATGGAGGTGACTTGTTGTAAATAATGTTGTGAATATATATACAACTTTTATGTTCCTCTTTTTTTTTTCCGAGCTCTCTTTTCACTTATTCAAGGGGGGAATGTGTTGATCTCCCTACGACCTTAGTCGTGATAATGTCGGTGGCCTTGGCCGTGATGACGTTGATCGTCTTGGTCAGTTGGACAAATCTCACTATTGTCGGGTTGTCTGCTTGCCTTAGTCAAAAACTAGGTGAGCTGTTAGCGTCAACGGCCTCAGCCGTGATTGACTGCTCTTCATTTATCGCTTTCCTTTACTCGGCACGAGTAAGTTATAGCCATTGTTCGGTGAGAGCGGCATACAGCCTTAGTCCCAGTTCGGGCGTGGTTGAATTGTCGGTCGTGGCCTTGTAATTCGGTCAGGGCCGAACTTATCGCGGCCTGGATTTTACTGTGAGTTAGGCGTACCTGCTTGATTGGTGAGGGTGCCTAACTTCTTCTTTTGTTATTAGGGGAATAGGTTTTGCGGCGTCCGCCGGCGAGGGCGATTGATCTGAGGCTCAGTCTATTCCGTAGTTAAAATTTTTCGCGAGGTCTTGTATCCTGCATCATTGTTTGATTGCGGTTGAACCTTTGGGCGAGGGCGCATAGCGTGAGCCATTGTCCAACGGTAGTGGAACTCTTGCAATTTTTTTATGTCAAAGGCACATAGCCTGAGTCCCAGTTCAACTCATAGTTGAACTTTTGGGAGAAGGCACGTAGCATGAGCTGTTGTTCAACTGTAGTCGAACTCTTGCAATATTCGATGTCGAAGTCACATAGCCTGAGTCCCAGTTCAACTCATAGTTGAGCTTTTGGGCGAGGGCAAGTAGCCTGAGCTCTTGTTCAACCGTAGTTTAAGTCTTGCAATTTTTTGAGGTCGAAGGCACATAGCCTGAGTCCTAGTTCATCTCGTAGTTGAGCTTTTGGGCGAGGGCACGTAGCTTGAGCTGTTGTTCAACCGTAGTTGAACTCTTGCAATTTTTGATATCGAAGGCACATAGCCTGAGTCACAGTTCAACTCTTAGTTGAACTTTTGGGTGAGGGCACGTAGTCTGCGTTGTTGTTCAACCGCAGTTGAACTCTTGCAATTTTTTGATGTCGAAGGCACATAGCCTGATTCCCAGTTAAACTCGTAGTTGTGCTTTTGGGTGAGGGAACGTAGCCTGAGCTGCTGTTCAACCGTAGTTGAACTTTTTCAATTTTTTGATGTCGAAAGCACAAAGCCTGAGTCCCAGTTCAACTCATATTTGAGCTTTTCGGTGAAGGCACGTAGCCTGAGCTGTTGTTCAACCGTAATTGAGCTCTTGCAATTTGTTGATGTCGAAGGCACATAGCCTGAGTCCTAGTTTAACCCGTAGTTGAGCTTTTGGGCGAGGGCACGTAGCCTGAGCTGTTATTCAACCGTAGTTGAACTCTTGCAATTTTTTGATGTCGAAGGCACATAGCCTGAGTCCCAATTCAACTACTAGTTGAGCTTTTGGGCGAGGGCACGTAGCCTGAGCTGTTGTTCAATCGTAGTTGAGCTCTTGCAATTTTTTGATGTCGAAGGCACATAGTTTGAGTCCCTATTCAACTCGTAGTTGAGCTTTTGGGCGAGGGCACATAGCCTGAGCTGCTGGTCAACCGTAGTTGAACTCTTGCAATTTTTTGATGTCGAAGGCACATAGCCTGAGTCCCAGTTCAACTGATAGTTGAGCTTTTAGGGGGAGGGCATGTAACCTGAGCTGGTGTTCAACCGTAGTTGAGATCTTGCTATTTTTTTATGTCGACAGGCACATAGTCTGAGTCCCAGTTCAACTCGTAGTTGAGCTTTTGGGCGAGGGCACGTAGCCTTAACTGTTTTTCAACCGTAGTTGAGCTCTTGCAATTTTTTGATGTCTAAGGCACATAGCCTAAGTCCCAGTTCAACTCATAGTTGAGATTTTGGCGCTTTTTTTATGTCGAAGGCACATAGCCTGAGTCCTAGTTCAACTCGTAGTAGAACTTTTTGGCGAGGGCACGTAGCCTGAGTTGTTGTTCAACCGTAGTTGAGCTCTTGCAATTTTTGATTTCGAAGGCACATAGCCTCCCAGTTCAACTCATAGTTGAGCTTTTGGGCGAGGGCACGTAGCCTGAGCTGTTGTCCAACTGTAGTTGAACTCTTGCAATTTTTTGATGTCGGAGGTACATAGGGGGGACCGTTCTTCGTTTAAAATCTTTTATGATTCGTACGTAGCGTCCTTGGCTAGTTTGTAGAAGCCATTTTGTTATGGATCCTGGTCTCGTGCCACTTTCCGGCAGGGTCTCGTGTTAACGGGATAGAGGGTCTCTCGCCCGTGTTCTCCCTTTAGGGAGGGGGGTATCGGTTTCTTCTTCTTCTACTTCTTCTTTTTCTCTCTTGAGAATGGGGGGAAGTTGGCGCTTCGGACTCTTTCCGGAGCTTTCGAGTTGTGTAGCTTTCCCCATTGGATGTTCTCTTTCCATTTTTGGTCCGAGGATGAACTACGAGACTCTGCTATGAAATCCCCACAGACGGCTCCAAATTTTCTAGCTCAAAGTTCTCATATACTTTGTAAGCATAAGAAAATCAAAATAAATCTAGGGCTAATCATAGCATGTCGTATTAATCAAAGACCAGAGAAATGAAACGCGAGAGACAATAGTAATTTATTAAAGGGGGGAGGGTTGAAGATCTTTTATTCATGATGTTGATTGGCATGCCTCTCCTTGGAGAGGTTTAGAACCTTACAATGATATTCTTTTTAGAAGTGGAAGTGAAGAAGAAAGAGCAGCCCCCCTTTTAAGGTTCCTTCTCTTTACTTTTATAGCTGTGCACCCCGTCAGCTGGCGTTGGACAGCTGTGGTCGAGTCTAGATGATGTCCGCCAATAATGAGCAGGTCGTGGCCTTATTGCTTATGCTAGACGATTTCGGAATGCTCGTCATTGAATAATCACGCCAGTTGTTATTCCAAATTCGCTTAAGAGATAATTAATCGTATTAATTATTACCGGTCAAGTTTCGACCCATACAGTACAGTTGAAAGCAGCTACAGATTTAACCCTGAATTCCCAAGGTAACAATCATTTTAGGACAAAATTGTTGAGATCAGACGAACAACAACAACAACAACAACAACTACCTAGGTAGTCCCACCAGGTGGGGTCTGGGGAGGGTAATAGGTAGACGAGCCTTACCCCTGCCCGAAAGGGCAGAGAGGCTGCTTCCAAACGACCCCCGGCGTATAGGATGTGGGAGGAAAAGCTGCATTACGCAAACAAAGGGGAAATTAGAAACACAAGCAAAACAAAACAAAATAATAAAGCATAGGTACTCCCGTAGAAATAAAGTAAATACGTATGAAGGCATAAGCAACATAAATACAGTCACATGCATTAATGCAATAATAACAAGCCGTAACTACCATACTAACACTCATAAGGAGACATAAGCTAAAACACTAATCCCCTATGGGAAACCCTAGATATCCCACACCCAACCCCGAGAGATGCGAACGACGGACTCTAGAAGCCCCTAGCCTACAATTCTGATTCTAGACCTCCAGACTCCCCTATCAAGTGTCATGTTCTCGGTAACCTGCATACTGGTCATGTCCTGTCTAATCACCTCACCCCAATGCTTCTTAGGCCTCCCTCTCCCTCGCCGACCACCCACAATCTCCAGCCGCTCGCAGCTCCTTACCGGAGCATCGGGGGCCCTCCTCCGAACATGCCCGAACCACCTCAGCCTCGCTTCTCTCATCTTCTCGTCCACCGGGGCTACCCCTACTTTCTGACGAATAACTTCATTCTTGATATTATCCAGCCTGGTGTGCCCACACATCCACCTAATCATCCTCATCTCTGCAACCTTCATCCTCTGAACATGCGAGTTCTTCACGGGCCAGCACTCCGCCCCATATAACATCGCAGGTCTAACCACAGCTCTGTAGAATTTCCCCTTGAGCTTGTGTGGAATTTTCTTGTCACACAGGACCCCTGAAGCAAGCCTCCACTTTGACCACCCCGCTCCTATCCGATGGGTGACGTCCCCGTCAATCTCTCCGTCCCCCTGAATCACCGACCCAAGATATCTCACACTGTCCTTCTTGGCGATGGCCTGAGAACCAAGCATCACTTCTCTGCCTAACCCATTCGGCTCGGCGCCAAATTTGCACTCCAGATATTCTGTCTTAGACCTGCTTATTTTGAAACCCTTAGACTCGAGGGTCTATCTCCATATCTCTAACCTTTCGCTAACACCGGCCCTCGTCTCGTCTATCAATATTATATCGTCGGCAAAGAGCATACACCAAGGCACATCCCCTTGGATATGTCGGGTTAGAGCATCCATCACTAAGGCGAACAATAATGGGCTCAGCGCCAATCCTTGATGGAGCCCCATTACCACAGAGAAATGGTCTGTTTCACCCCCCACCGTCCTAACCCTAGTCTTATCTCCGTTGTACATATCCTTGATCACTCTGATGTAGGCTTCTGGAACACTCTTCGCCTCCAAACACCTCCACAGCACCTCCATCGGGACATTGTCATACGCCTTCTCCAGGTCAATAAGCACCATATGGAGGTCCTTCTTCTTGTCCCTGAATTGTTCCGCCATCCGCCTGACTAGGTGAATTGCCTCTGTGGTGGAGCGTCACGGCATGAAACTGAACTGGTTCTCAGATATAGAAGTCGCCTCCCTCACCCGCGCCTCAATCACCCTCTCCCAAACCTTCATCGTGTGACTCATTAATTTGATGCCCCTATAGTTGTTGCAGCACTGGATGTCCCCTTTGTTCTTGTACAAGGGCACCACTGTACTCCACCTCCATTCATCCGGCATCCTCTTGGTCCTGAAGATCACATTGAACAGCCTAGAGAGCCATTCCCCTCCAGCTTTACCCATGCACTTCCAGAACTCCACCGGGATCTCGTCAGGCCTGGTCGCTCGACCCTTACTCATCCTACGTACTGCCCCTAAGACCTCCTCTACCCTAAAGCGCCTGCAGTACCCAAGGTCTCTATGGCGCTCTGAATGCCCCAACTCCCCTAGCTCTATGCTCCTATCCCCCTCCTCGTTAAGAAGATCCCGAAAGTACGCCTGCCACCTCTGATTGATTTGCGATTCCCCCACCAAAACCCTACCATCCTCGTCCTTGATACACCTGACTCGGTCTATATCACGGGCCTTCCTCTCCCTTGCTTTAGCCAACCGGAATAACTTCTTATCCCCACCCCTCTCGCCTAGTTCCTCATACATGCGACCGAACGCTGCATTCTTAGCTTCCGAGACTGCCATCTTAGCTTCTCTTCTCGCCTCCCTGTAGACCAACCTGTTCGCTCTCCGCTCCTCCTCACCTGTGCTCTCTGCCAACCTAGCAAACGCCGCCTTCTTTACCTCCACTTTTCCTTTGACTACATCGTTCCACCACCACTCACCCTGATGTCTGCCTGAATATCCCTTAGCTACCCCGACTACGTCCCGTGCAGCCCCCCTAACCAGGTTTGCCGTCACTGACCACATGGCGTCCGCTTCCCCGTAACTTCTCCAAGCTCCACCCTCCACTAACCTCCTCTCCAACTCCTGTGCTTTCTCCTTAGACAAAGCTCCCCATCTAATCCGTGGTTGACCCTGTGCACCCCTCTGCTTCTTCTTCACCCAAAGGTCGACATCCATCACTAGAAGTCTATGAAGAGTCGAAAGAGACTCTCCCGGAATAACCTTGCAGTCCTTGCACAATCCCCTATCGCTCCTTCGGATGAGGATGTAGTCGATCTGAGTCCTCGCCGCCGAACTCTTGAAGGTGACCAAATGCTCCTCCCTCTTCCGGAATGCCGAGTTCGCAATCAGGAGCTCAGAGGCCCTGGCGAAATCAAGCAGCGAAGTGCCTCCTCCGTTCCTGGCACCAAAGCCAAAGCCCCCGTGCACCTCGTCGTAACCACCTGCCTCAGCCCCAATATGACCATTGAAGTCCCCTCCAATAACCAACTTCTCAGACTGAGGAATGCTCCCCACCAGCTCATCCAAGTCCTCCCAAAAGCGCCTTTTAGCCTTCTCGTCTAAGCCTGCGTGCGGCGCGTAAGCGCTGACGACGTTAAGGACTCTGCCCCCAATAACCAGCTTAATAGACATTAACCTATCATTCACTCGCCTAACCTCAACCAAGGACTCCCTTAGGTCCCTATCCACTAAGATTCCCACTCCATTCTTACCCCTCTCGAACCCTGAGTACCACAGCTTAAACCCATCAGCATCCCGCGCATTTGTCCCTTTCCATCTAGTCTCCTGGACACACGCTATGTTAACCCTTCTCTGCTGAAGAACCTTCGCCAACTCAATAGATTTACCCGTCAGAGTACCTATATTCCAAGACCCGATCCTTAATCTATGAACGTCCGCCGCCCTCTTCCCACCCTTACCTCCCGCCCTGCCCGTGGTGCCATCCCCTGCTCCCCTACTCACTCCTACTACCATCCCCACCCCCTGAGGACATGACCTTACGCTACCATCCCCCGCCGCGGCCACTATCCCACCAACCGATATGGGGTACAGTGGCACACACACGCACTACAACGGAAAACGCAAGTGTAGCAAACCAGATAACAACTAACTCGGTATGCTAACTAAAATACGTAAAAAATACGTAAAGAGATGCACAATGTAGACAAGAGTGCGGGAGGTACCAACTCCCGATGAAAGAACCTGAAAGTGTGCTTTGAGGCGCCCAAGTTTTCCTAAAGCTTAGCAGACCGTGCCGCTCTATTGCGTCCTGCTGCGAGCCTGAGCGTGAGTTGCCGGAGATCTTCACCGGTGGAATAGGCACCTGTCCAAGAAACAATACACACACAAAAGCAGAGAGGAGAATAAAAGAAAAAGTGCTTTGGTTCCAAAAAAATTTAGTACAGTTACAGCTTAAGCCTATAAAATAAAAATAGAAAGAAATAGAAAGAATAAAAGGAGAGAGAACAGTGCTAAGAGGTCAGTGCAAAATGAAAGTGCCCGGGGTAATATTCCGGGAGCACCAAGTTGGTCGGATTTGCGGGGGGACAAAACTGTCCAAAAGAAGCCGGTTCAAAAAGTGACCGGAGAAGGCTCACGCGCGGCGCGTGAAAGTCGGCCGGCGGCGCGTGTGCTATCATTACCGGCGCGTGGGGAAGAATCCAACGGTGGGATTTGCAGGGGTTGCGCGCCTGACGCTAAGCGTCCCGATGGTGAGGGGGGTGTCGAAGAAAAACACCGAATCTTCGCCGGAACAGTGTTCCGGGCAAAGAAAGGGGGGATATAAATAAGGGTACTTACCTGTGGCTTCCGGCGAGACGGTGGTGGTGCCTGTACCGATGGTGTTGCCCTGTAAAAGAGGAAAGGAAAAGGGGAAGGGGAAGGGAAAGGGGAAGGGGAAGAACACTGGTGAAGGTCGAAAGGGGGGGAGCGGGGATAGAGAGAACCGTTGGGGGGAGAGAGAGAGAGCTTTCAAGATTCAAACTGTTGAGATCAGACGAATAAATAAAAATTTCTCACACACAATATATATAACTTAAACTCACAAAACTTGAACTTAACTCATAATTACTCAACTAACTAAATTAGAGGTGGGGTTAGGATTTAAAACTTATGGGTAATTGTAATATTTGTAGGTTATTGAGTTTTAAATCAATATTTATATGTATTAAATAAATTTATTAAGACAAATATAGAATTTGGACAAAAATTATTGATACAAACGCATGTAGGTCTCTAGCCCCGTCCATGCCTAAAACGACTGTTAACGCTAATGTTTTCACAAGTCAAAAAATAAATCAGTTAAACAGTTGCAATTAAAGGGCTTCACGGGTACATTTCGCCGCGTAGCCCACTTTCACGCCTCTCCTGCCGCAATTTCAATATCAGCATTCGCCTTATCTCTACACTGGACACGAGACTTTGCAGAAAACAGTGCCATAATTATTTCAACTGCTCTCACCAAGAAAAATTGAGCCAATTTGCTAACATCACTTCCCATACAACTGGAAGCATTTAACAACATCCTTTTTATTTTTCTTGGTTTTGCCAAGCACACTTGAATCCAACAGTAAGAATAGATACTCCCCCTACTTTCACTTTATTCTCCTTTCTAGTGGAGTATCAAGACATAAAATAGCACCTTTTTGTAGTTTATTTAATTACATAAGCACTATTGGATAAGATCAAATCCGAGATCTTTCTGTTCATTTTGAAAATCTTTCTTTAAATATTTCTTTTCATTTACATAACCAATTTATATCTTTGTTTTTTCGTAAGGAAACTGAAGATTTTAGTTTCATGAATTCTTGCTTTTATTGTTAGTTTATCAGAAAAACTATAGTTTTTTATCGTTAGTTTATCATAAATCGTTAGTTTATCAGAAATAGTTTATCGTTAGTTCGTCAGAGTAACATTGCGTACGATAGATTCTTATTGTCCGGTCCTTTTCTAAATCACGTGCATAGCGAAAGCTTAGTGCGCGGAACTGCCCTTTTTTTATCAGAAATAGTTTCTCTACCTTTACAAGGTAAGGATAAGATCTAGATACATACTATTCTCCTCGGACCCGACTTGTGAGAATGAAATGGGTATGTTAAGATCAATGTGGTACTCCAAATATCTAACTACAAAAATATGGAGGAACCACTGCATTGACGAAGATTTAAATTAGATACATTGAAAATATAAAATTTTGTATACTACGCTACAAAAAAATCCAATTGCTAACGGATTTTACTAACGCCCCGAATTTGTTGGTGTATTAGCAACAAATTACTAACCAAATGGTAACTAATTTATTTTTCAGAATTTAGTAACAGATTGCTAACGAATTGCCAACCAAAATGCTACTAACTAAATAAATTAGTTGGTAAATATGGTGGGAAAAATAGGCGGCTAATATAGCAACTGCGTACTAATGGATTACCAACTCAAATGTTACCAACAAATATTTTTCGTTGGTAATATTACCAACGGACTACATATCCGTTGTTAAATATGGTGTAAAAAATGATGTATTATTTATTAACAGATTAGTAACGAATTATCAACCAATTATTTACCAACAGAAAGATTTTGTTGCTAATTTTACCAACTAATTTAAAATGCGTTTGTAAATTACCAACCGAATGGTATCTGCTAGTAAACTTGCCAACTAAAACTTAATCGGTTGGAAAACTTTATTAATAGATCAAGATTTTGGTTTGTAATTTATTAATAGATTGAAATTAATTATTAATATTACTTATGATACTTACATTATTAATTAAAGAATAAGCGAAAGTATGATCGATCTGAATTGTTCGAGTACATCAAATCATACATTTTAACAAAATCATAAATTAAAAATCATTTTATCTCAATAATTAAGAACCAAAAAATTATATATCTTTTAGACTTTTATTCGATTTCTCTGAATACATTTATTATTTTGAAATTATCAATAATATTTTTGGGTATTATTTTTACTTATTTCTTAAATTCAATTTAAAGTATACACTTTAATTAGTGTTATATTCAATTCTCTGTCTCTATTTTCTTTCTGTATGTGTACATATATTTTGGGTTGCTTCTGAGCCTTTATTGACTAGTTCTTACGTTGTTTAACTAGCTTGTGCTCGTTCGATTTCGTGTTGAGGGTTTTGGCTTATTCTTGATATTGGAAGTGCGCTTCAATTCAGAGCGAGGTGAGTCTCTTTCCTAACCTTGTAAGAGGGAAATGTCCCCATAGGATTTATAAATGAATAATTATTGCTAAATGCGGGGGATACGTGCACACTACGTGACGAGAGTTGGTTCTTAGCTACTACTATATTAATTATCCGGGTAGTTTAGGACCCACGACATCATGCCAAATATATGAAATCTCTATGTCAATGATATCGCCTAGGATGTACTAGGGACTTGGAAGAGGATACAAATAAATTTGTATACTTGTTGAACTCTTGCATGGCATAATTGGAGATTTATGTGCCTTCGTGTGTATGTATACATGATATTTGCTTGATATTTGTGGATCGAGCCGATCGCCTAGGTATGAATGGATGCATCTATAGGCGGCCGTCGACCCTCGGCAAGTGCATAATTTATTTCTATTGGTTCGGGCAGTCGCCTCGGCATAACGTGCGCATGATTATTGTGTGAAAACTCATACTCACATTGTTCATTATTATACACAAAAATAGAAATAGTAAATCATTGTAAGAATGCATCTTGCCATAAACTGCTGATACTAGTAGCTTTCTATGCTTATAAAATATTTCATATATTATTTGACCTTAGTAAGTATCAAGTCGACCTCTCGTCCCTACCTCTTCAAGATTAGACGGGATACTTAGGGGTACATGTTACTTATGTACTCATGCTACACTTCTGTACTTAAATGTAGAGGATCTGAGGCAGGTGGATCTGGTTATCACTCGGGTGCGCATCAGTGGGCCATCTGGGACTTCTATGGCGAGTTGCTTCCCCTTCATGACGATTTGCAGGCGAAGAATAGTCTTCTTTAATTAATAATTTATTTTTTGTCTGTCCTGATTCAGACAGTAGGATAGTATAGTATTCTTTTGTATATATTCTACTAGTTCCCGTAGCTTGTGACACAAGGTTCTGGCACGCACATTAGTAGACTAGTTTTGGGTTGTATCATTATATGCTTCCTACATTTCTTACTGTATTTGGTTTCTAAAATCCCATTAGGATCCTTTATCTTTTCTTAAAAATTATAATTTTTTATAAACTTAGAAATATTTTCCGCACTTGGCTTGTCCGGCAAGGTTGATGGGCGCCATCATGACCTATTATGAAAATGGATTGTGACACCAATAAGAGTTTGAGTAGTAGTAAAAGATTCAAGTCGTATATATAAGAGTCATTCATAGTCTAAAACCTTTGATTTTTTTGTGATAAATATGAGTTACTATTCTATTCTCACTATTTTTAGGATCTATGACACCGGCGAGAATGGTACTAAAAAATAAAATATAATAATAAATATGAGATTTGAGAAACAATTAATCTTTTTTCACGTTGCGTTTTTAATTAATTAATATCCGATGATTATTTATATTTAATTTTATCAAGAAGTTATTTCAATTTTAAGATTATTTATATATAACCTAAACAACTCTAATATTTGACATGGTCAGTGTACGTGCATATCGGTGTGGATAATACTAGTTCTAATATTAATTAGAAATAATTTCATTGCATATTCGAACATTAAATAATTAGCTAAATTATGTTTGGACCTAGTTTATATTTAATAATTCAAACATGAGTGCAATTAAAATTTTATTATTTTATATAAATAGTTTGGTGCAATTAAAATTTATTAATTTGTATGATAATATATAACCAAACGATACATGTATTTAGTTAGTATTAACATAGTTTAATTAAGAATCAAAAATAAAATGGTTAAAAGAAATTACAAGAATGTGCATTTTTTTGTTCTTTGTCGTTATGTGATTTTATTTAAATGTGTAATTTGTGTTTATTAAAGTGTTAATTAATATGTGTTTGATTAATTTCTTTTGATTTTTATAGGAATTTTTTAGGAGTTTATTTAATTTTGGTTAGTTGAGAAAGAAGAGAAAAGGGCTAGAATTGCAAAGAAAACGGGCCCAATTGCACGTTTGACCCAGGCCCTAAGTCATCTCTATCTAACCCGACCCGTCTAGCCAAAGGATCCTGGCCATTGATCACTCTTGATCTACCAGACAGGATCCTTCCTCCTAATCCATATATATACTCACTCACTCACCCCGCACCCCCCAAAGGCACCCTACCCTCCTCATTCTTCTTCTCCATCTCAAACCCTCAGAGACCAGAATCCCAAACCCTAGCCGCCTCTAGGCAATTTGCACCAGAAACCCGGCGGCAACGACGCCGCCGGTCACCCCGTTAACACCACAGAACCCCCATCACACCCTAAAGCCAAATCCACTAACCCCTAATCTCGAATCAAACAGAACCTTCTTGAATCTTCATTTGAAGATTCGAGCCCAGATTCAACTCACATGAAATCACCCCAAATCAATACCAAGCACTCCCCTAACATCTCTCGTACCTAAACCAACAAGGTTTTGGTTCGAATCTGACTTGAAAAGGTCGAACCTTAAAAGTGACTGTATGAACCCTAGAAAATCCAAGGTTTGGAGTCTGGCCAAATTAAGTAAAAATTGGGGTCCAAAGGACTCTATTCTAGGTGTTCTCAACTGAGAACACCCCGAGTTGCCTGCCCAGTTGAGTAAATAGGGGCAGAGTTGTTGTTTGCTTGTGGTTGATGCGTCTCCAGTGAACTTCTCATGCTGTTCTTCATGTCAGCCATAATGGTTGACTGGATAATGTTGTAGAGAGGCCCATCTTGAAAGGCTCCATGAAGGTTGAATGCTGGTAGTGCACTGCAGTAAGTTTCTTAGGTTCCTTCAAACCACTATTTAGTAGATGTAATTCAAAGTAGTATCTGGTGAGATTGCTATGCTGTTTCAGTAGTATTTTTGTATTCCTGGAGGCATGTATGGATGAATACTTGGTGCAAATGGTACCGTTTCATCAGATTATATATTAATATAGTGAACTTGATTTTCAATTTTAGGCTAAAGAACTAGGAAGACCAGCTCATCTACATGAGCTTCTGAAGAAGACTCATGTCAAGGCAAACAAGGAGTTTGTGGACCAAAAATCTAAGAGCACATATGTAAGTTACTATAGCTTGGCTGTTATTTTTTGGCACGTAAAAGTAAAGCACCTACCTTGGCGACTACATATCTCCTATTACTAATTTTGAGTGAGTGACACCCAAAATTGGTCTTATAATTTGAACTAAGAAATGTGGAAACCTATAACCTATTACAGTATAAACAAAATATAATATACACTAGCCATATGGATATAAATCGCTATGAGCACCCACTGTCTCCAAATTTGATTCGCCATCTTCCAAGAGCTGGGCAGTATATAGTGTACCTTCCTAGAATGTAGTCATGCCCAGTATAATATCAATGTATTATTCCCATGAATTACCCAAATGCTGGAATTAGAGGCAAAAGGTTAGTTTTTGTTGGTGAATCCATTAACAGAAACCAATAGGAATCAATGATGTGCTTATTATTCGGAGCTATTAATGACCCACAAAAGGTTTATGAGACTCGTGGTCGGAGAATAACCAAAGAGAAGGGAAATTACTCTTTCAGATTTGCGGTAATCAGTGTAAGTTTCTTTTTTATTTTTACTTGTGGATAGCTAATATGCAGAAAATTGTCTAGAAACTTTTGGTGTCAATTTTGTAGGACTACCAATGTAGTGTTGAGTACTATGTAACTCATTTTTTGGTTCATGAGGGCAAGTCAAGAATAGGCAGCAAACGAGTGCAAACGCTGCGTATTGATGTGGTTGACAAAAGTTCATCAAGATGGAGAGGGGCTGATATTCTGGCGTTTAATACTGCTCACTGGTGGAGTCACCATAAAACTAAAGCAGGGTAAGCCTTTTGGAAACTATATTCCTATGGACTATTACTTCCAGTTTGACATACTAATAGTAGGAATAGAATCTGTTCTTGTTGAGGTTCTTAGTTTAATAATCTATCTGAAGATCTGTCTTAGACTACTACACTTTGGACTAACTAACAGGTTATTACTAATGGTTAATAGGAGAAACCTATATTTGATTGAGATGAGCTTAAAAGGTGTGAGATAGTCATAGCTGAGTCCAACTTGTTTGGGATTGAGGCGTACTTGTTGTTATTGTTTATTGGATAAAGCCAATATTGATATAAAATGTAATCATGATGAGATAGGACATAGAAAGAACTTAGCAATACCAGTTAATGAGCTGGATTGTTTCTTGGTTCATCCCGTCAATTTTTGTTATTAAGCTAGAAAACAAGTTAGTACTTGTTATTATTGTGTTATATTCTTCTGAAAACTCGTTTCTAACCAGTAGTGTCATAATAGAAAAAATTACTACTAGGAAAGGAATCAAGTTCTTCCTCGCCTTGATGTTTCAACAGCTTTCGAAAAGGCCCTGACTACTTGGGCACAATGGGTAGATAGATATGTCAATCCAACCAAAACACAAGTTTTCTTCCTAAGTTCTGCTCCTTCTCATTTCAGGTATGCCTTAATTTGCTTTGAACTAAGTATTGGCTTCAAATTTTCGCATGGCTCATGACACTTCTTAAATTGGATAGCGGAGGTCAGTGGAACACTGGTGGCCACTGCAGAGAAGCTTCTCAACCTCTTCACAAAGGCGAATACCCGGAGAAGAATATGATAGTGGAACAAATGATAGGGAAGATGAAGACTCCAGTTTATCTTTTTGAATATAACTGGTTTGTCAGATTATAGGATTGATGGTCATCCCTCTATATATGGAAGAAAACCGGATAATGTTGTACAAATGCCAATCTTGAAAGGCTCCATGAAGGTTGAATGCTGGTAGTGCACTGCAGTATGTTTCTTAGGTTCCTTCAAACCACTGTTTAGTAGCTGTAATTCAAAGTAGTATCTGGTGAGATTGCTATGCTGTTTTAGTAGTATTCTTGTATTCCTAGAGGCATGTATGGATGAATAATTGGTGCAAATGGTACAGTTTCATCAGATTGAGCAGATAAGTGCTAATACCACTGATGGAAACTACACTTGCAGAGTTAAACACAATTGTACCTGTAGATATGAGTATTATCAGATGCAACTATACAGCATGACCATATAGGCTTGCTTCTCTGTTCCTCAAGTAGTGGTTTTCTGTTGATCTCAAACTATGTAGGTTGTTTCTGCATTGTGTAAATTGTGGTTGATGTTCTCCTGTAGCTCATAAGGTTATAGGACATGATTCGGATGAAGTATATGAAACAGTAACCAAAATAGAATGGATACACATTTTCTAAATGTGGTACATATGCAGTATTTAAAATGTCCCATGCGCAGTATCCAATTGAAGTGATTGCCATCTTCTTGGTGCAGAACACTTGCAGAGTTCTTGATGCATATCACCTGCAAATGAATATTAATACAATTATTATAACCATATTTGTTAACGAATTTGAAATTTGTTTGTAAATTGCCTACAATTTACTAAATAAAACTTTTCTATAGACAAAATTACCAACCGATTGCCAATGTATTTAAAAAATATACTATCAGATTTACCAACCAAATTGGTATCTATTAGTATAGTTGCTAACATAATACTAATGAAATTTTTCTTGTTACTATATTTACCAACCAATTACAAACACAATTTAAATAATCAAAAATCAATTTTACTAACTCAATTTCTATATGTTAGTAAATTTACTAACGAACTTCCAACTGAATTTTTGTTAGTAAATTTACCAACGAAAATCTTGGACTCAAGATTCAAAAATTTGCAACAAATTTATTTGGTGTTTACTAACTAATTTTTAGTTGGTAAGTTTACCAACCAATTCAATATGGTTGGTAAAATTTACCATCGAGCCTTTTAGCAACAGGCCAATTTCCGTTGGTAATCGGTTAGTAAGTCAAAATACCAACCAATTTGATCAATTTACCAACATTTTTTTTGTTGGTAATTGAGTTTTTTTTTTGGTAGTGCTATTAGTTTATATAGCAAATTAGTTATTAAGAAATTTACCTATAGTTACCTTATAAATAATTTCATTGTATAAATATAGTTTGCATCGTCCGTCTATACAATTTGAACTTATGGATAATTTACCAAAAGTTTCAAGTAACATCAAGTATTAATGAAGCTATTGTAATCGAATTTAGAACAAGAATGGACGTTTCTTTAATTTTGTAAATTAGAGAAAAGCAAAGGTCGATCCAAAATTTATACTTTATGGGTTCAGCTTTTAAGATTTTTAATATTAAACTCATTATATTTAAAGTTATGTGTTCAAATTCATTATTTTTGTAATTTTAATGAATTTTTTCACATTAATTTTTATTCTGCATCGAAAATTATGCGTTCAATTGAATCGTAACTACCACATTGCATCCGCCTCTAGATAGAAGCGTCTATACTATTCATCAACTAGACGGGAGGTAGCACGAATATATACTTAAATATATAAAGTTAATTTTCTACAATCAAAATTGCCTCCAATTTCCTTTCAACTTATTATATTAAAGGATGCCATTTTAGTTTTCCAACAATTTTACCAAGGTTTTCATTTCATGAATATAAGTAATAACTCAGTCGCCTTTGTACCTTTATTATATGCAAGGTAATGAATGAAAAACATAATTAACAAGAAAAATAGAACTCTATTACTCCATAAACTCAAATTCTTCCAAAATGATGGCTAACTTATCTATTTTAAAGTGGTAAATATTTATAATATAGAATACTAAACACATTGTTTAAAAGAATACATTACGAGGCAAATATATAGGAGTAACTTCTTTGGCTCACTTACAACTCATTACTTCAATTGCAGTAGTCTTATGCTGAAGCCTAATCCCCCGTATATATACTTCATCCGTTCCTTTATTTTATATGGTGATATTTAAACGAATACAAAGTCTATAAAGAAAGATAAATATTTGGCACATGCCAAAAATATTCTTTAAATTTACGCTATTTAATCTTAAGCACCCCACAAATTTGTACGACCACACAATAATACAAAAAATTTAAATTTAAAGAGTTTCTAAATATAGTCATGTGAAATATAAAATGGAACTTGTTCTTTTTGGTAACTAGCTTTTGTATTAATCACTAGTAATATTTACAAGGCTCCATAGTTAGCTATCACAGTACAACTATCCTATATACATTGCATTCTCCTGCTCGTCCTATCTAACTATTTAAAATTTATAACCCTGCACTAATTCAACTATACTAGGAGGAGCTCGTGCACAGCAAACATACACTGTCTCCTTAGCTATCTTCTTCCAACTCTTATTTGTTTTCTCAAAAATTCTCTGATCTCTATCTATCCATATATTATGTACCAATTCTGTGTATAATATTTTGAATAATTGTGCTTCCTTTGATCTCCCTTTAGCTCTAGTCACTTCTTGCACATGTTGCTCCCAATTGGTTCCTATTATGCTTAGCATATGTGCCCAGTGCATCGCTCTCTTTAGTACATTCTACATAAATGTGGTCTCTTATTTCTTTTTTTTTTCTGGCATAAGCTGCATTTGTCTTCTCCCTGTATCCCCCACTTCTCTAACCTTTCCACTGTGAGTAGTCTGTTCTGCATTTGTAACCACAGAGTGAATTTTTCTTTTGGCCTTGTAGCATTGCCAAACATCAGAAATTTCCACATGACTCTAGGTTAGTCTTCCAACAGCTTTAGGTATATCTGCTTTATGATCCCTTTTCCCTTACTTATCTGCACATTGTTTTCTTCTATGATCTGCCTTGCTTCAAGTATTTTCCTCACCATCCAACTTGCCTGCTTTGGTATTTTAACTTGTTCCATTTGCTGCCCTTTTATATAATATACATGTATCAATTTAATCCATATTTTATCTTCTTTCTGCTCCACATTCCAGTAAAGTTTGACAATAGCAGCATTATTCCATAGCTTCATATTTATGATATTCCATCCACCACTACTTTTTGGACTGCATACCCTATCCTAACTAATCAATGCCCTTTTTGTTATGACATTGTTTCCTGTCCAAAGATAGCTTCTGTAGAAGCTTTCCACTGCTTTCATCACTTTTGCTGGTAAGATGAACACTTGAGCCTAGTATGATTGAACTCCAAATAAGACATTGTTTATCAATTGACCCATTCCTGCATATGAATTTCCGTGCTGTCCTTAAAGATATCATTGTCAACTTTCTAGTAGAAAGTGACACTCCTAAGTACTTAGATGGCAATTCACCTCTTGTAAAACCTGATTCCTGCAGTATTTGTTCTTGTTCTTGTTGTCCCATTCCTCCAAAGTAAATTGAGCTTTTCCCTTTGTTTGCTTGTAAACCAGAAGCTGTTGAAAGTTGATTGAAGCATTTTATTACTTCCTTAACCGGTTCTGCTTCTCCCTTGGAAAATATTAAGAGGCTATCTGCAAAACATAAATGAGTTAGTGATAATCTGGCACATTTGGGACGATGTTTGTACTGCCTGGTTTATGTGATTTCTTTTAGTGACTTGCTCAGGTACTCCATTGCTATAGCAAATAAAAAAGGGGACATTGGATCTTCTTGCCTCAATCTCTTCTTGACATCAATTGTTTTTGTTGGCTCCCCATTAACTATGATTGTATAGTTTACTGTTCTGACACATTCCATCACCCAATCTATGTATCTTTCAGGGAACCCCATTAGTCTCATAATCTGCTCCAAATAGCTCCATTAAATTGAGTCATAGGCTTTTTGTAAATTAATCTTAATTATGCAGCTTGGTGATATGTGTTCCCTTGTGTAACCTTTCTCTAATTCATGTGCCATAATGATATTATATCCTACTCTTCTTCCTGGTACAAATCTAGCTTGTTCTTCACATATAATTCCTCCTAGTATCTTCTGCTTTCTTACTGCCAATATCTTGGAAATCATCTTGTACAACACTGTTCAACATGCTATTGGCCTACATTCTTTAATAATTGTTGGATTATCTGTCTTTGGTATCAAAGTTATGGCTGTACAATTAATAGCTCTATACGTTCTTCATGTGTTGAAGAACTCTCACACTGCCTTTGTCACCTCATCCCCTATAATATGCTATTCCTTCTTAGAAAATACTGCATTATACCCATCAATACCTGGAGTCTTATCATCACCAATTCCTTTTAGCCCTTTATACACTTCCTGTTTGGTTACTTCTGAGTTTAACATCTTTCTTTGCTCTTTGCTCAGTGCAGGCCCCCTTCTTCATTACTATTCTATCAACTACCGTGAGTTTTTTTGTTGCTGTGCCCATAAGCCCTTTATAAAATATCACTATTTCTTCTTAAATTTCCTCTTGTTTGTTTATCATATTGCCATCCACTCCCATCAGCTCTTTTATTTGTTTCATGTGCTTTCTTTCTTTCATTACTGTTGAGAAGTATCTAGTATTTGCAGCACCTAGCTTTATCCATTTATCTCTGGATTTCTGCTTCATGATGATTTCTTCTATCACTGACCACTTCTCTAATCTCTGTAGTACTTCTATTTCTTTATCTTGCAATCATCATCAAACTGCTTCTGCATTTGGCTTTGTATTCTCTTAATTTCTTCTCTTGCTATTCTTTGCTCAGCATTTCTAAAGTCTCTGTTATTCAGTGTTTTCAACGTAGCTCTCAGTCTCTTCATTTTCCTCCATATACCTCTCATTGTCCATGGGTCTTGCCTTTGTTGCCACACTTCTTTTACCAGCTGTGTAAAGTCTTTGTGCTCTGCCCAGACATCAAAGAATGTAAATGGGCTTCCAGTGTTAGTTTGATCCATTCCGAATCTCAGATGCATTGGTGCATGGTCAGAAATCCTTGGCAGCTCATATTCTACTGTTATATTACACCATTTCATCATCCAATCAAAATTTTCAAAAGCTCTATCAATCCTACTTTGTAGTTTGTTTTCCATTATTTGCTTGTTTCTCCATGTATAATACTCTCCTTTCCATAGCAGCTCATTTAGGTTAGCTGCCTGCATAAAGTCCACAATATCTCAATCTATTGGACTAGGTTACCTTGATATCTGTCTGCTCCATACGTTGCAGCATTAAAATCTCCTATCACTATCCGAGGTTTGTTGATACCTTGAGCTAGTGTCTTCAAATCTTCCCATAATCCTTTTCTTATCTCAGTTGTATAAAATCCATATATTATGGACATCATACAATCCACCTTTCAAGTGTTTTCAATGACGTCATAGTGTATGTGCATTTTCTTTTATCTTAGTAACCTGGTAGTTACTATTATCCCACAATATCCATATTCTTCCATTATTGGCTGATGCATAATTGTCCATATTGTTCCACCCTGTAGCTATATTTTTTATTATATTTCCTGTTTTGCCTTCTTTAACTCTTGTTTCCACTATACCAGCTATCCTAATATTTTTTGTTTTGAGGAGTTTCTTCAGTTCTTTCTGCTTGTATCTTTTGTTTACTCCCCTTATGTTCCATACCAACCAGTTTATATTGATCTCCTTCCATTACCTCTTATATCTGGAGGTATTGTGTGTGCTCCTTTCCCCTCTCTTCTCATTATTTGAAACCCATTCTTCAATGGTACTGAGGGCATTGGAAAATAAATCCCATTGAACTCAAGTATTTCCACCTCTTTCCTTGCATTCCCTGGTGTTTGTTCTTCCCATCTTATTGATTTATGCTGCACAACTTCTTTGACCCTTGTTCTACTTCCATTATTCTCATGCTATCTTGTTGTTGTATCACTCATTGCACTGCATTATTTCCTTGTTCAACCACTTTCATCTTCCCTTTCTCCTTTGTAAGCCATTGCTGGATTACTCTATTTTGTTTTCTCCGTTCATTGTTTGTATTCATTTGAATTTGTCTCCCTCTTTCCTATTTGCAATCATGCCCACTGGTTTGACATTTCTCAGAGAACTTTGGTTTCCAGTCATTAACAATGGATTGCAGAAATGTTTTCCCATTTAGATCTTCCAACGTTATCTCTTCTTTTAGAGGCTTTGTCACATCCACCTCAATTAACATTCTAGCATATGAAACTCTCATTTGTTTGGTAGTACATTTATCCGCATACATAGGAGTATCAATTGAACTTGCAATCCTGATTAGTGAGTTCTTCCCCCAACAGTTCAATGGAAGTTTAGGAAATCTAACACATAGTGGAATCTCTGTAGGAAATTCCTTCTCAAAATCAAAGTCAATTGTCCATTGTTTAAGTAACACTGGTCTATTACTGATAGTATATGGCCCAGCTAACATGATTTCCTTTATATCTTCCATCAATTTAAATTTGATTATGTAATATCCATCATCATGCAATAATTCTGTATCTGGAATTGAATTCCATATATTCTCTATATATCTCTTCATTATATTATACCCAGGTAAATCACCCAGCACACAGCCCCTTTCCATTTTTCTGTTTCTCTATCTACTTCCTCCTTCTCTAGTTGAACTCTAACTTCCCCATCTATCACTTGTGGAGGTATGTAAGTTAGTTTCATATCTTTTTCAGCTGCTATATTCCTCGCAAATAAGCTTGTCCATGCTGGTCTGCTCTCCTCCTTGTCTTATTCCTTATTCTCATCTATCATTGTTACTGTTTCATTACTCCCCTTTTGTGAGATTCTCACGTTCTTTTTTATTACTTGTTTTTCTACCTCTCGTTCCTTCATAGCCACCTCAGATCTCAATTGAGATCCTTCTGCTTCTTCAATTTGGCTCCTAGCTCCAGATCCTTTGCTTGCATGTGTCAATTGTGCCTCAGATTCATCATCTTCCTTTGATTCTTCATCATTTTTTTCTTCTAGCTCGAAGTTTTTGTTTGAAATTTTCGTGGCCGGCCTCGTCTTCGTCCTTGGCCACCACCTCTGCCTCTCGCTCCTGCCATTTTCACACCGTTGCAGGTTTGTCTAACTTATGCCGAGAGCATGAGAGAGAAGACTACCCCCTCTCTTTTCACTCCCCCTAGAACATGTTCCACTTCTATGTATAGAGTCACTTTTGTTCTAGAATTCTTTATCCTCCAACGTGATATTTCTTAGATGAATTCAATTATATTGCATGCTTGGCAATTTTTTTGGACCAAAAATGTTTTTTCACAAAATATTGAGGTATTTGATTAAGCTTTTATAAGGAAAAAAATGTTTTTAGGAGAAACAGAAGCAATTATTGAGAAGCAGGAAAAAGTAGTTTCTCCCCAAAAGCACTTTTCTAAGAAGCACTTTTGAGAAAAATACACTTAGAAATTATTTTAAAAGCTTGGCCAAATACTAATTACTTCTAAAAAATATTTTTCAAATTAATTAACAAAACACAAATTGTTTCTCACCAAAAGTATTTTTTTTCAAAAGTACTTTTGAAAAAAATACTTATCGAAATAAACTAATTTTATAAGCTTGGTCAAAGCTATTAGTCGAGTCTCAATGCATGTGACTTAGGGTCATCACCTGTTTTCTTATCCATTTCGTACTTTCGAGGCCTTGAAAATATCATTTTTAGTTTTCTCAATTTGCGTGCATAGCCTGTGCGCGTAGCCGAAAAGTTTAAATATGAAATGCAGTGGAAAATGCTAAGTTTTGATATTAAAATAAATAAATTTGACTTCGGTCAATATTTTGGGTATACGAATGCGGACCCATAATTTGATGGTCCCGAAGGTCCGTAGGAAAATATGGGACTTGGGCGTATGCCCGGAACCTAATTCCGAGGTGCCGAGTACGAGAAATGAATTTTTGAGTAAATTGTTTTTCTGAAATTATTAAGGAAAATTGAAACAAACATTGATTAGAACGTGTTGGTAGGGCCCGTATTTTGGTTCCGACACCCTGTACAGGTCTTATATATGATTTAAGATATTTGGTTGTAATCGGACATCGATTAACGTGTTTCAGACTTAAAACTCTAAATGTAAAAGTTATTGAAGTTTGAGGAGGGAAAAACTTGTGATTTTAAAGTTTGATTTATTATTTTTTATGTTATTTTGGCGATTTAATCGTGCGGTTAAGTTAGTAGGATGCCTCTGAGTTAGTAAATGTGATTGGTTGGGAGCCCCGAGGGCTCGGGAGTGTTTCAGAGTGATTTCGAACTTAGGAGAAATTCAAAATTTGGCTTCAGCAATTGTAGGTCCATTTGTTCTTTGCCGCAAAGCCTCTTCCGCGTTCGCGAAGCTATAAGTTTTTCCTTCATTGCGTTTGCACCCCATCCCTCGCGTTCGTATAGAGTTATCTGGCCCTGGAGGACTAATCCTTCTTTCCTCTTTGCATTCGCATTCGTACCCTCACGATCGCGTAGCTTAACGAAACTTCTTCATCGTATTCGCGTGAAGTCCCACACGTTCGCATAGACCAAATTTTTGGACCCCAGCATTTCCTTCTCCGCATTCGCGATACTCGTATCGCGAACGGAATGGCCTGTCAGTGCTACCCATCATGAACGCGATCAGCCTGTCGCGAACACGATGGGCAATTTTGCCCAGTTATTTAAAAGTTCCAAAACAGAATAGTGATAGGATTTTTCATAAGTTTTCACGAGCACTTTCTTCTCTAAGGTCCTTATGAGTCTATTGAAGCTTTCTTTCACAAAAACTTCTCGGATTAGTAAATTTTAACTCATTTTCCATCAATATCTATTGAATTCCTAGGCTTAAAACATGTAATTTAGGGTAGGAAATGGGAAAAAAATGGGTAGAGTTAGGGCTTTTTGATATTTTTTTATTTAGACCTCGTTTTGAGGCGAATTTGAAAACAAACTATATATTCGGGATCATGGGTGAATGGGTGATATGAATTTGGTTCGAACCTCGTGTTATGACCAAGCGAGCCCATGGTCGATTTTTGAAATTTTGGGAAGAAAGCTTGGAAATCTATAACTAGGCATTGGGTTTGATTTGTTTAGCATGTATTGATATTATGAAGTCATTATTGTATAGATTTGCTTGAGTTGGAGCCGAATTTGAGAGGGAAAGCGGTTGTTGTGGATTAATTTGGCCGTGGAAGTTTGAAGTAAGTGTTTGGTCTAACCTTAGCTTAAGGGAATATGTGTTGAGTCTTATTTGCTACTTGCTAATTATTTAGCACGGTGTATAGGCATGGTAACGAGTATCTATACATTGGTGTCTAGCATGACCGTGAGTCTTTATATTGGAATATTCTGATTTTGTTGTAACTTTCATGCTTAATTGATGATTTCTATATGTTGTAAAGAGCATGTGAAATGAATTGTGATCTTTAAACTTCGAGAAGTATTTGCTCGAGTTGTGGTACGAATTGTGAAGGTATAAGAGATAATTGAATCCTTTAAAGCATTGGCTCAACTGATAAAAGTGAATTATGAAATGAAAATGAAAGCAAGAGAAAGAATCTCTAACAATATGCCCTTGCCGGGATTTAACTGTTTAATTGTTTTCCGTTACCGGAATTTAATTGTGTAATGGTTGTTCCCTTGCCGGAATTTTTGTTATTATTCTATTTACTCCCTTGTCCTTATTTGTAATTGTTGTTTGGATGAGGAAGAGTGTTAAAACATGAAAGGTGATGTCGTGCACTGTTTGCTATTGTGAGGAAAGAGTGTAAAGCACGAAGGGTGTTGTCGTGCCGCACGATGTACCATTCCGTACCGATATTCATTGACTATATTGTAAGGAAAGAGAGTAATAGAAAGAAAGATGATTTCGTGCACATTATTCTAATATGATTGATTTGGTTCGGAAAGAGAGTAAAGCACGAAGGGTGATGTCGTGCATATTTTCATTATAAATATTGTATGGATGAGGACGAGAGTAAGCACGAATGCTGTGCAACTTGCTGATTTCTGATTCTTGTTGATATTCAGGCTTTGTTGTTACTTTCCTTATTTGATGTTTCTATTCGTAACTGTTATCTCCCCCACAATATGTTCCCCTCCCACATTGACTGGTTATTTCCTGTACTTCTTTTTTGCTGTATATATATTTGAACTGCACAGGTTTACTTAGTAGTCTGGTCCTAGCCTCGTCATTACTTCAACGAAGTTAGGCTAGGCAGTTACCAGCACATGGGGTTGGTTGTGCTGATACTACACTCTGTGTGCTTTTGCACAGATCCAGGCATCCGCAGGCCCGCCTCTCCACTATCTTTGTTTCAGTCTGTTATCTCTTTGTGCTCGAGACGAACATTTTATGTTTTCCTTCAAACGGTTGTATTTAGCACTCTTAGTAGTTTGTAAGTATGTGACTCCAGTTCTTGGGGAGAGATATATGTTGGATTTCCGCATTTTTGTTCAGCTCCTTTAATTTAAGACTTCCGCTTATCTATTAATTTTTATTATTTCCATGCTATGGTTGATATTTGTTAAAAGAGGTAATGTGTAATGAAAAAGGTAACTAATGTTTGGTTTGCCTATCTCCCAATAGTATGCGCCATCACGACTTTCGATGATGAAAAAACAGGGTCGTGACAATGCAGGTACAAAAATAAAAAACCCAAAAACATAATAAAATATAAAATGGAACAGAGAATAGAATAATAGAAAATAAATATACACTCTTTCTCATCTTAACCGGTAATTTACAATTCCCTTGATCTCAAACTAAAAAGGAGATAAAACCCTAAAAAAAAAAAAGATCACACTATATTTTGAGCTCACTGGTTTTGTCCATGGCTTTGTTGAGAGTCTCCATTACTCTCTTCTCTAACCTCAATCACTACTTCTCCTAATTTCTCCTTTTCATCATTTCCCTTTTTCCAAATTTTCCTCACATTTATTCAAATCACCTAAAACAGTACCACCTTTACTTAATACTAACATAGGCGTAGCCAAAAAACTTGGGTTCAAATCTCCAGCCATTATAACGACAATCTTCTCTTCAAACTCCGGCACCGCCTTCACAGCTTCGGTCGCCGGTTTCTCACCGGCGCCGGCCTCAGTATCATCTTGTGACTGATTATCGTCATTTTCTCTTAAATGAGAAGAGAGTTTCCAGTAAGAACAAGCTAATATTAATAGAGCAAAAGCTATTAATCCTAACATGGCTGCTAGTCCGCCGAAGAGATACGGCACCGGTGAATGCCACGGCGATCTTTGTACTGTTGCCGGCGGTGAAAATGTGGCTTTTATTATTGGGGATGAAGTTGAAGTAAAAATAGTTCCTGTTCTCATTTTTTTTTGTGGGATTTTTGTTTGGAAATGAGAGAGAGAATTAAAGGGGAAAGTTTAGAGGAATTGAGGACTGTTTTTCTTTTTTGCTTTAGCTTGAGAAAATGCAGAGTGATGAATAAGTATTTATAAGCAGAACGAGTGGAACCTGTGGAAGTGGATGGAGAAAATAGAGATTTCTTAAAAGGGAAAGTCGAAAAGTTAAAAGAGAAAATAGTAACCCATCCATTTGATATTATTTGAGTTAGTTTGACTTGACACAAAATATTAAAAAAAAGAGAATAACACTTTTAAAACTTGTGGTCTTAAAAGATTTTGGTAAAAGGTTTGTGAGATCATACCATTTATGGGACTTTAAAAGCTTCTTACTAAGGACAAAAAGGGTAAAATGAAGAGTTTAAAGTTGAATTGTTTTCAAATTTAGAAATGTATCATTTATTTTGGAATAGACTAAAAAGGAAAGTACCTCAAACGATATGAAACGGAGGGAGTATTTTTTTTCGAACCCGTTTAGCCCTATGTTTTAGGCTTTTATAAATTAAGGATCCTTTTGTCTCATTCATGAGCATCCATAATGTAATCATATGGGTTTGAGAGTCGTATTTAGGGGGAGAACTTTACGGGACAAGTGTTAGAGTGTCATTTATATTTACCTATTCGTAAGGTTATTCTCTTAATATTTTATACTCTCTTTTATATCGTGAATTGCTCGTCTTCGTAATGGATATAGGTCAATTGATCGAACCACAATAAATACTTGTGTCCCTTTTGGTATATTTCTCTTTTGATATTTGACTTATTGCCATTCAAGTGTTGCTTTACTAGCTTCCACGTGATAGATCAACGTTCAATAAAGTGGATGAAACAAGAGACAAAAAATTACTAGGTAATTATTTTTTCTAATCGTTCTAAGATTGGACATACAAAATTATTCAGTACATGTATTCATACGAGATAATACTACCGATAGAACGTCTATGACATCCCAAAAAATTCCCACATCAGTAGAACATAGGAGAGATTACAGGTATATAAGAAAGTAAGCCTAATTGACGTATTTTAAAATTGTGTTGGCCTATGCCTAAAACGAACAATATCACTGGTAGACTAGGTTGTCATATATGGTATCAGAAACACTCTTTGAGCAATTTAGGATGATTGGGGCAAACGTAAGGATGCTATATCTCTAAAGGGAGTATTTGTGATAACCCCAAGCGAATTTCACATCGTCAAAACACATGAAAGATGTTAGGTGGAAGAAAGCAAGACTTAGGTTCTAGTGACGCATTTTAAATTGGTGTCGACTTAGGCCCAAAGTAAATAGTATCACAGGGGACTAGGCTGTTACGCAATTGAGATGCATACAATTGATCCGCATACTACCATCATATAAAAAACGAAAAAGGTCCAAATATTCTCCGAACTATGTGAAATTAAGAGGATTTGCACGCCGTTAATATTTTGGCACATACATGCCTTCTCTCGTCCAATACTTTCTCCAATATACTCTTATTTTAAAAGGTCCCATATGGAGAATATATTTGGTCTCACACGTATACTTTAAGGGTATATTTGGTCCATTAAAGTTCTTAAGCTTTTATGTAATCGAGTTATCTTGTTTGCTTAATGGTGATATAATAAACGTTTCTAATGATAAAATTCCCTTCAAACTGATTGTTTTCTTTTTGTAAATCTTAAATACGAACAAAAAGAAGCAATGTAGAAAAACATAAATAACTTGTTGGAACAACTATATCAATACATGTCTTCACGACTTTATATGCCTCAAAATACCACTAAATAGTCACTCTCAGCGTATCAATAAAAACTAATACTACAATAGACAAGTCTAATCACCATAAGCAATAAACGAAACCACTACATCAATTAAATGTGCCGAATCTCAGCTCGATTACAAAAAATAAATTACATACTTTCCCCATACAAATAAAACATGATACACTTTTGCTTAGGAACAAAGAGAAGCAAAGAGTAGAAAAATCTAAACCATTTGTTAGAAGAGAAACCTTTCAAATTGGTTGTCCACTATTTATATTTTGGTTTAGATTTTTCTACTCTTTAATTCTCTTTTTTCATATTTAAGATTTACATTAGAAAAACAATTGATTTGAGGGGATTTTATCAGTATAAAATTTTATTATATTGTCATGAATCAAACGAGATAACTCAATAATAGAACTTGAGAACTTTAATGGATTAAATATGTCATCAAAATATGGGTATGAGAACAAGTATTAAATGGTAGGAGTATATTTGTGCCAAAAATTCGCTCAATTTCACATCGTTCAAGGGCATATTTAAACTTTTACCATATAAAAAAGGCCCTTGCACAATTCACGTTATTAAAGGTCACGGATTGGATCATGTTAAAGGCGAGCAAGGCAAAATCGGGAGGGAACTCTTACCCTTTCTTTGTTGTCAGCTTTGCTGGTTGCGATTTGTTGAATATTTATGAATCATATGACAATGTACCTAAAGAAGACACGAAGCTTGCTTTGCGGATTCTATTTTCATGTACAACTACAAACAAATTTCTCATAGCCAATTTTATTGATATTTCTTTATATAAATAATTTGGTTTCATACTTTAATTAGCTTGTCAGGAAGAAAGCCCCTTTTATAAGATTCTATTCTCAATAAAGCCGAACTTACACTAAAATGCATAAATTTATCACGCTCTTCCTTTTTTCCCTTAGAGCTCTTTTTTGCCTCTTTAACGAAATTATTCAAGTTATTTAAATGCATAAGAATATCACAATTCTCCTATTTGATATGGCGGAGTCAAGATTTTTATTAAAGAATTTGAAATATTAAAAGATAAATATATCAAGAAGCCAAATACTAAAGCGCTTTTTGTTATTTCTAGACATGATAATCTAACAATGACAATAATAATAATATCAACAAAAATAAGCTTGTAATTAGGGGTGTACATGGACTGAGTTAGTTCGTTTTTTATCAAAACCAAACCAAACCAACAATATCGGTTTGGATTGGTTCGGTTTTGTCGGATTTTTCGGGTTTTCGGGCTTTTTGTTACATGAATATTATTTCAGTCTTACTTTATTAAATTTATAGATAAAGCTTTGATAAGTGAATATATATATTTAAAAATATGGAGAAAATTGACAAACATATGATCTATTAAAATATTCTAATGAGAGAATCTTTTTAGTAACACATGATAGTTATTTTCTTAATCGTCTAACATTATTTTTCATTAATTTACACTTTCAAGGTTAATACATGAGAGGATCATAAATATTTTTATATTTTCTAAAGAAAAATCACTATAAAGTTTTAAAAATATAAATAAAATTTATATATTTATATGTCGGTTTGGTTCAGATTTTTTTACTCAGTACCAAACCAAGTCAAACCAAACCTAGTCGGGGAAATTTATGCTATTTACCCGCTTTTACCTACTCTCAAAAGTATTACACTATACACCTAACCGACCAAAACTATTTACCCGTGTACCCATTTTTCTTATTTATTCTCCTACGGTAACTATGCAGTTTAAAGTTGCCTTGTACTTTTTCTTTATATTTTTCTTTTCCATTTCTCTAATTGAATTATATCCCTCCGTATAGTCTCTTATCAACCCCCTTTTTCTATCCTTTCTTTTTCATATATTTCAGAAAAACAAAGCTAGAAAGCAAATCTATAAAAGAAATTAGGGTTTCAATAGTTTCTTCTCAAAATTCTCAATCTCATTGAATTCGATAGATTTGGATTTTTGCATATGAGATTTTTATTCAACGTCACGCGTGATCCTCGTACTAATCACCTAAAAATACATGATTACTTAATTGGATGTTGTGTTCAAATATTTTTCTAAATGAACTATTTAATGAAATTCCATGGAGGTATTATTCATTGCATAAACTCTCAATGAGTTAATTAGATTATATAACAATTGATATTATTTTAGTTTAATAATTGAATAAAACATTGAACTCTTTGCGTACAATTGTATACTATGTTGGTATAGCTATATACTATACTGATTTCATATGTTAGCTGAAATATTTTTTGGTTGTATTAGTAATTTAATTGGTACACTATTTGATTTTTCTTTAGTAACAGTAAAATAGTATACTATCTTGAATTCTTTTAATTGTGAGTCAGTTTGGTCGAGACTTAGAGCTGATTTGAGGTGATTGATATAAAAATTTTGAGTTGAAAATCGAAGAAGAACACAACTACAATAATAATCGAAGAAGAACACTGTTACCTAATAGTATACCGCTATAGCATACTAATATACTATATGAGTATATAGTTATACCACAACAATATACCATTATAATATACAAATATTTTGTTATTGTATACTGTAATAATAAGCAAGATATTGTAACAACATGCTGTAATATACTATAATAGTACATTTATTACCCGTAAATTCATTTTCCTTTTCCCTTTTTATTTGTTTTAAGCTTTTACCTAGCGTGAACAACAAATTAAAAATGTAAAAATAAAATAAAATTATAGTATGCTATATAATGTAACAATATACTCTTATAATTATATCCTTTAGAAATTTTTAAAAGTTTTATTGACAATTGATATTATTTCAGTTTAGTAAATAAATTAAACTTGTTTTAACTCTTTGCGTACAATTGTATACCCTGTTGGTATAACTATATACTATACGGGTATCAAATAATAATTAACATTTTTTAGATGTATTAGCTATATTTAATTGGTACACAATTTGATCTCTCTCTCTCTCTCTCTCTCTCTCTCTATATATATATATATATATATATATATATATATATATATATATATATATATATATATATATATATATATATATATATATGACGGTGGGTGGCGACTCAGACCATTTTCCAGTGGTTATGGGGCTCCATCAAGGATCAGCGCTTAGCCCTCTCTTGTTTGCCTTGGTGATGGATGCTCTAACCCGTCATATTCAAGGGGATGTGCCTTGGTGTATGCTATTTCCTGATGACATAGTCTTGATAGATGAGACGAGGGTCGGTGTTATTGAGAGGTTAGAGGTATGGAGACAGACTCTCGAGTCTAAAGGTTTCAAAATAAGCAGATCTAAGACAGAATACCTGGAGTGCAAGTTTAGCGCCGAGCCGAGCGAAGTAGGCAGGGACGTGATGATTGGATCTCAGGTCATCGTCAAGAGGGACAGTGTCAGATATCTTGGGTCGGTGATTCAGGGGGACGGAGAGATTGACGGGGACGTCACTCATCGAATAGGAGCGGGGTAGTCAAAGTGGAGGCTTGCATCAGGAGTCCTGTGTGATAAGAAAGTTCCACATAAACTCAAGGGGAAATTTCATAGAGCTGTGGTTAGACCTGCAATGTTGTATGGGGCGGAGTGCTGGCCCGTGAAGAACTCTCATGTTCAGAGAATGAAGGTTGCGGAGATGAGGATGCTCAGGTGGATGTGCGGGCTCACCAGGTTAGATAAGATTAAGAATGAAGTTATTCGAGAGAAGGTGGGGGTGGCCCCGATGGATGAGAAGATGCGAGAAGCGAGGCTGAGGTGGTTCGGGCATGTGCGGGGGAGAAGTCCTAATGCCCTAGTGAGGAGTTGTGAGCGGCTGGCGATTGTCGGTGTTCGGCGAGGCAAAGGGAGGCCTAAGAAGTATTAGGGAGAAGTGATTAGGCATGACATAGCTAGAATGCGGGTATCCGAGACATGACCCTTGATAGGAAAGTCTGGAGGTCTAGTATCAGGGTTGTAGGATGGGCTCCTAGAGTTTTTCGTACTCCTCACCCGGGGTTGGGTGAGGCTTGGCAGGACTATCCATAGATGATTTGTGTTTTGGCTTGTGTCTCCCTTATAATAGTTATTTATGGTAGTTACTGTATTATATCATTGTATGCTATTTTATTTATGTTTCTTATGTTTAGATAATTATTTACGCTATTTCTGCTGGAATTACTAATGCTCTCTTGTTTTTGTCTTTCCTTTCCTTCACTGAGCCGGGGGTCGATTGGAAACAGCCTCTCTGCCCTTTCGGGTAGGGGTAAGGCTCGTCTACATATTACCTCCCAGACCCCACTTTGTGGGACTATACTGGGTAGTTGTTGTTGTTGTGTGTGTGTATATATATATATATATATATATATATATATATATATATATATATATATATATATATAAAGAATAATTAATAATAGTAAATGAAATCAGATTATGAAGAGAAAAGGAATATAAATAAAAGAAGTTAAATGAATTTAGAATAGGAAAAAGAAAAATAATAAGAAGAAAACGATAAAAAAGAAAAGGACAAAAGAAAAAGGAAACAAAAAAGCATAGAAATAAAAAAGAATTATAGCATAAAGAGAAAATTCTCCACAAAATCTACTATGGGTAGGAAATGTAATTAGTTTATGGGTAGAAAAATAATGGGTAGACAATGATAAATAGTTTTGTTTTTGTGGGTAACTGTGTCAAACCCCTTTTTTAGTCGATTTGGTTTGATTTTTCAGTGTGGTGCGGGCGAATCAAACAACACTGCTTTAACAACCAATTGAAGAAATACCCAAAAATGCAATTCAAAAGCAAATTATCCAATTAATTCTAATATTGATGAACTTAAATGTGTTCGACCTAGCCAAAAAAGTCCATTTTTACCCATTGTTATATGTAAATTTCAGACATCTTTCACGTCTCCTGATGAAGTCTAAATGAACATTAGTTACTCACTAATTACTATGTTCTGAGCATGGATAAGTAGGCGCGGTTTGTCCACCTTAAGTTAGCAAAGAGAACATCACTAGGACAAATTGCAATGAACAAACTTAAAGAACTTACATATTGTTAAAATTTGACACAATTTTAATTCTTAAGACCTCATATAATTAAATTAAAGAACGGCATTTTTTAGAGTTTGACTATCACGGTCCAAGCTCATGACTTGTATTGTCCATTTTAGGCCTAGGTTCACACGAATTCAACGTTCTTACTGAAGTTTGCCCCGCCATCGTACTAAAGGAGATTCGAGTTTGTCACACCCAAATTTTGGGGGTGTGGCCGCGACATAGTGGTCAATGAGCTTGAGATAATTTCTTTTTATTTGTCTAAATTTTAGTTGATAAAATAACTCGATGCTTACACTAAGAGAAGGTAGAGTAATAAGCTTCAAGTAAAATAATCGAGGTACGTATTAGCTAATTCCGCATCACAGTTATAATAAAAATAAAATTAAATTCTCACCGTAAATCTTAGATTGTATATGAGTCTAATATGGAAGCGACAAGAGGATGTTGTTATTGACATCAGCCATTAGTATTATTCCTAGAAGGGAATTAATTGTGTCTCTATAATGATGAAATACAATACAACATTATCTTATTGAAAATGAAAAGCGGATCCTAGCTTTGGGCCCACCAAGTGGGCCGTAGTTGGGCCTAGTGGCAATAGTTAAGTCCATATCTAAGCAATAGGGAAACCGCACTCAGGTTCTTCAATCATTAAGCAAAGTCCAAAGAGGTGAATAAAATAATAGAATTGGTGGGTAAAGGGAAACATATAAATCACTCATTATATACCATTATTTGCTTTTTGATTTGATGTTATTGTCTCGTACATATCCACTAAACCAGTATAATTTAGAAATAAATTTTGCATTTCTTTTGAATGAAGATTTCTGCTCTTTCCACTCTATATGCTATTTTATGGGAAGATGTTTAATTAAATACGCTATTAAAAATTACAGAACACTTTTGTTATATAAGCCTATGCGTATGTCTTTTTTTTTCTTCCCTTATAAAACATAATTTTTTTATTAAGTGGGTCAAAACAAGCCATGCCACCGAGGATAAAACAAAAATGTTGAGATAAAATAGCTTGCAAGAAAAGAAAAGTATCATTTTTAGGACAGAATAATTTAAAAAGTGACACATAAAATTGAAAAAATATGTTTATTTTAAAATCTATTATAATTTCAAAGGAAGATTTTAATAGTTCTATTAGATATAAAGTAAAGGAAAATTATCTCATTAGTTATTTTTTTCATGATACTTGATTAATCTATAAGCCAGTGCACTAGAAGTTACAAATAGGTGACTGGTATATTACAACAATAAATTTTATGTTTTTTATTCAGATTGGATTTATGTGTACTCACTGGGAAGCTGGTGTAGGTATGAAGGTACCATCACATATTTTGGTGGATGGATAAGATCTCTCCATCCTTAATTAAAAATCTCGCATTTGTGTCCTATGAATGAAAATAAGAATGTTTCCTTCTTTAATGAGCTTTATACGAACTCGATCCGAATTAATCAAGGTCTGAATACGAGTACAAAATATCGAATAAAAAATCAAAAATAAAAGAATGAAAAAAATAAAGGCAGGACCCAAAAAACTAATGACACTTTGTATGGATGGACATAAATGGTAAGGAATATGAGTCATTGCACAGAAAACTTGTGCTCCTCTTGCATGATGTAAGTGGTTTCCTTCTATTTGATTGAAAACATTTCTTTCAAAAAGAAAACATTTCAATAGTTTAAAAGATAAATAGATGTTTGCAAGGGTAACTTGATCTTCATCCCCAAAGATATGAGATAAGGGAACCCTAACAGAGTCTTTGACTTCAAGTACCGTTTATATATAATCCATATTAAATCTAACTAATTTATAAATGTAAACACTAGAGTAATCAAAGATACCAGAACAAAAATATGTTAATAAAAAGAATTTTGATGAATTTATTTTACAACGTCAAACTTAAAACAGGACAAAAATCATTTTGATTCACCTGTTCCTAAAAATGTTTTATGGTCTAGATGTTGTAGAGAAACACTACACAAAGATATTATCCAGAAAAGTATATTTTAGAAGCTTCTACAGTTGAACATTCATACTTTACTTGACTCAAATGCATTTGTCATTGTTGAAAAAGCAATACTTTTCACGTTCAATTTTATGTCACCATTATATCCCAAATAGTCCATTTTAAAAAAAATAATATATTTTATACTTCAAATAATTTAACTTTAATTCTTTTATTTATTATTAATGAGAGATCTTGAAGTCATATACGTTGATGATTTGATTACAGTGGCCGAGATGATATGATGGGATACCATCAAAGGCCTGATGATATTATGAAATATGTACCTATGCACGATATGACATTCAAACATATATGCATGATACTTTAATCATTTCATGATTTACAGACAGAGGCGAATCCAGGATATGAGGCTTATGAGTTCCTGCCATAATTCTAAATTAATATGCAATCATAACTGAGTTCCCAGTTAGATATTTACCAATATTTAGTGAATTTTTTAATATATACAAGGTTATACGCAAGAGTTACTAGGTTCCCCGGTACTCTATTCCCTTCTCTACATCCGCCTCTATTTACAGAGTCCGATAACTTCCACGTGGAGTCATTTACTCTATATTTCTCACTTGTCTGTGATGTACTTATTTATGTACATTACATACTCGGTATATTATTCGTACTGACGTCCCTTTTTGCCTAGGGATGCTGTGTTTCCGCATATCCGATACACAGGCCGAGAGCTCTCCAAGTAAGCTATCAGCTCAGTGAAAGATGTTGATTGCGTTTCATTTACTTGGAAGTTGCTTGTTTGGTCATATATGTGTGTGTTTCATTATTCAATTAAGATGCTTTCTAAATGCATTGATGTATGAATTATGTCATAACTTAGCATATGAGATTATTATATCATGGTCGCCGTATTTGAGTTATAGTTCTCGAAAGAAATGGTACTAATAATTTCTAAAATAGAGAGCATTTACTTTTTGCGTTGTCTGTTTTAATCAACTCACCTGCACGCCAATTGAGTAAAAGAGACTCATAGTCATATATTAATAATTATTATTATTGTGAGTGGATAGGCACAAACATTTCAACAACGAAAAGAAAAAGGGAAAAACGAAGATATTTGTTATTTGCAATTGTACACTATGCTTGATCGTGCAATCCTACACTACGGTGAGCCCTATTCAATCTATCAATTATATTTTCTTCAACTGTCTCCTTATATAGTATCAAAAATAGGATCTGATATATTACTAAATTAACGTGATAAAATGGCACTACTCAACAAGAGAATTGTGATTTGCGCATAGGAAGCCCAATCTGATCTAAAAATCTAGCTCCATTTATAGTGTTCATATGTGAATTAGTCTCTAATTAACCATTTTCCATCTTTATATACAAACTTTAAAAGACCATCCACGTATAGTAACAAATTAAATGCTTAACCATAACATACTTTTATGTAGAATAGCCATTCACATATTGAAGCCAATGTGTATTATAATTACAAATAATTTAGATGTTCTATTTCAATTGTTGTTGTTATTGTTGTTGCATTATAGCACTTCTCTTCAAATTTTAATTGTCGATGCACTTCTCATCAACCTTCAGTTGTTGAAGTACTTTATTTTCAACTTTCCAATGTTAGAACACTTCCCTCCAACTTTCAATTATTGGTGTACTTCTCGTCAACATTCAAATGTTGAAGTATATTTTCTTTAACCTTCAATTATTGGAGCACTTCTCTCCCACTTTTAGAAAAAAAATTCTTTTTCTTAAACTATTTATTTGCTCCTCTTTTAAATATGTATTTCTTCTTCTTCTTCTTCTAAATATGATAATTTTCATGCATACACATTGGCGCGGAGTATATTAACATAATCATTGGTAGGGGCGAGTGGCACAAATTAGCTTGTGTTGTCCACCGATTTGATTTTCTACCAAGATCATGCTCTAGTATCAATATGATGAAAAGATAATTTACACAAAACTTATAAATTCTGAATGATCTCCATAATTCACCATACAATTCTGCTCACATATTCACTGTGAAAATAGCTAGCTATATCTTTATTTGTAATAGTACGAAATCTATTTTAACTTAAAATATATTTAATATATATTCCCAGGGAGCAATATAAGTTAGCTAAAAAAGAGGCAAAGATAGCAGCTACGGCGGCCAAGCCTACAACTTTTAGTCATTTGTATGAGGAAATCGAGGGCCGAGGTAGGGATAAGAGATTGTTCAGGTTAGCCAAGGCGCGGGAAAGGAAGGTTTATTACTTGGACCAAGTACAGTGCATAAAGAATGAAGAAGGCAGAGTTTTGTTGGATGAGGGGCTTATCAGTTGGAGATGGCAGACCTACTTCCATAGTCTCTTGAACGAGGAGGGGGACAGGGCATTGTACTCGGTGATTTGAAACTCTCTAGGAGTCGTTGTGACTTCGGATATAGGCAGAGTAAGGGCTATGCGTAAGATGAATAACGGAAAAGCAGCCGAGCCGGATGAAATTCCGATGGAGATTTGGAAGAGTGTGGGCAAGGCAGGCTTGGAGTGGCTCACTAGATTATTTAATGTCATTTGTAGAACGAAGAAGATTTCCGAAGAGTAGAGATGGAGCATGATGGTTCCTGTATACAAGAACAACGGTGATATCCAAAATTGCAATAACTATCAGGGTATCAAGCTACTTAGCCATACTATGAAAGTCTAGGAGAGAGAGGTAGAGCTAAGGGTGATGAGGAGTATGCCTATTTCGGAGAACAAGTTCGGGTTCATGCTGGGGCGTTCGACTACAGAAGCCATCCACTTTGTAAGGAGATTGATGAAGTAGTATAGGGAGAGGAACAAGGACTTGTATATGATGTTAGTTAACTCAGAAAATGCGTATGATAAAGTTTTGAGGGACGTTTTGTGGAGATGTATAAAGGATAGAGGTGTATCTGTTGCCTACGTTAGGGTTATTAAGGACATGTATGATGAAGAAAAGACCCAACTGAGAGCGATGGGTAGGGATCCAAGATGGGGTTGCATCAAGGGTCAGTACTCAACCCTTTTTTGTTTGCCCTCGCGATGGACGAACTGATATGCCACATCCAAAGAGTGGTGATCAGACCAACGATATTATATGGGGTTGAGTGTTGGCTAGGCAAGATCGCTCATGTATAAAAGATGAAGGTAGCATAAATGAGGATTGTCACGACCAGGATTTCCACCATCGGGAGTCGTGATGGCACTTACTAATAGGAGCTAGGCAAGCAAAATATCAAATACTTCTTTAGCAAACTCCAACAATATTAACAACATTAAAACTTTTAACAATAAAGCGGAAGTCTCAAATATAATTCATTGAAAGAAATGTGGAAGTCTAACAAATCCTCTACCCAAGAATGCTATCACATTACTCACCAACTTCTAGGATTACTAAATACAATTGGCTGAAAGAAATAATAACTGTTTCAATACAAAAGGTAACAAATTGAATAAAAATAAAAGAGACTACGGGACTGCGGACGTCAGCAAGGGTACCTCAAGAGTCCCTGGACTGAAATCTGCGCACGAGCAATACTGCAACCGAGGTCCAAACTCTGCTCCTGGATCTGTGCAAAAAGATGCACAGAGTGTAGCATGAGCACAACCGACCCCATGTGCTGGTAAGTGCATGGCCTAACCCCGGTGAAGTAGTGACGAGGCTAGACATAACCAACCGAAAACAACCCGTGCAGATATATATATGTAATAGCAGGAAAGTATACATCATTTAAACAACTAGGAGGGAGGGGAGCATGCTATAGGGTATGACAATTTAAATATAGAAATCATCGGATAAGAAGTAAAGCCGTACAACAACAACTGATAAGGAGAAATACAGGAAAGCCCTACATAAAAAAAATAATATACTTGATCCATACTCCGTTGCGGCATGCAAACCAATCCTCAAATATATCCATTGCGGTGAGCAACCCGATCCTCCAATATATCCGTTGCAGTGAGCAACCCGATCCTCAAACATATCCGTTGCGGCGAGCAACCTGATCCTCAACATTTAATACCGTTACGGCGTGCAACCCGATTCTAAATAATTAATACAGTTGCGGCGTGCAACCCGATCCTCAATAACTAACAACAAGAACTCACCCAAACAACAACCGCAACTCAAATGCGAGGGGAGTAACGACAATTCAAAAATCCGATCAAGGAAGAATTCAATCTATACCTAAATCCCGGCAAAGGAATAATCACAGTACTTTCGCGCTTAAACACTTAGTCATCCACAAGTTCTAGGTCGATCCAATGCCCCAATGTTATACAAATAACTATTTTCCTCAACTGTTTATATCATGTGAAAAATATCAATTCAAAGAAGAAGTCGTATCACATCATCCGAATTAAAAGCAATTAAGACTCAGAGTCATGCTAGACTCCGATGCATAGATAACCATCACCATGCCTATACACCGTACTCTGCACTTAGCACGTAGCAAATAATATCCTAGTCCTATTCTCTCAAGCCAAAGTTAGATCAAACACTTACCTCGGTCCGAAAATAGCAATTAAATCTCTAACACCGCCTTTCCTCTTGAATCCAACTTCGAAATAATGATATCTAGGCATAATTAGCTCAATAATATCAATAATGTCTCAAAAACACAAAGCCTAGAAATGAATTTCCTATCATTCTTCCAAAATTTCCAAAATTCGACCCCGGTCCCACATGGTCTAAACTTGAGGTTAGGACCAAAACCCAATCACCCATAACCCCACGAGTTCAAATATAACATTTGTTTCAAGATTCGATTCCAAATTGAGGTTGAATCACCCAAAATCCCCCAAAACCCTAAATCTACCCTAAACCCCCATTTTCTACTTTGAATCCATGATTTAGGGCTAGAAGTTGAAAATTAGATGAAGAAATTAGGATGGAAGTAAGAACACTTACCCAGGAAGATATGGTGGAAGGGAAGCTTGAAAATCACCTATGGACTGCTGAAGAAAGGAGTTATTGTGAAAAATAGGGAAGAATCCTGTAACCATTCTGTTTTGAGCTTTTAAAATGCACTGGGAAAAAAATGCTCTATGAGATCACACAAGAAGGATTGCGGTCACATAGGGTAAAGAGGGCGACACACTGCGATCGCATGAGGCATAGGAGAAAAGGAATTAAAATTTCTGGTGGAGCTTAATGCTATGCGATTGCGGATAAGGAATGCGATCGCATTGAAGAGACTGGGCTAAGCTATGCGATCGTGGGTCAATTTATGCGGTTGCATATAAAAAAAATTGGGCATCTGAAACTTACACTATGCGATCGCGAATCTCCTATGCGATCGCATAGAACATCACACCAGAATACCAGAACTGAAGTTTCTACAATTATTCTACGTCTAGAATCACTACGAAACACTCCCGATCCCTCGGGGCTCCCAACCAAACACACACACTAGCTCAATTGCATCCTACGAACATAGTCGACTGATCAAATCGCCAAAATAATATCAAATTCAATGAATTAAACCTCAAAAGCATCCTTTTTCATTTCAAACTTCATAAACCTCTAACTTTAGATATTTAGGTCTGAAACACGTCAACGACATCCTATTTCGAGCAAATTCCACAGAAAGCGCTTAATGTATATTTTAGGCCTGTACCGGGTGTCGGAAACAAAATACGAGCCCGATACCTATATTTTCCATAATTATATATCATTTTCAAGAAAATAATTTCTTTCAAAAATTCCATACTCAGGCTTGGGACCTCGGTTTTCGATTCCGGGAATACGCCCTAGTCCCATATTTTCCTACGGACCTCTGGGGACCATCACATCACGGGTCTAAGTCCGTTTAAGCAAAATATTGACCAAAGTCAACTATATCAATATTAATATCAAAATTCTTCAAATTTTTCACCGAATTCACATATTTTAACATAAATGTTTTTTGGCTTCACACCCGGAATTCACTCGCAAATTGAAGCAACTAAAAGCAAGGTTTTCAAGGCCTCGAAAGCATAGAGAAAGGGAGAATTACGGTGGGTCGTCACATCCTCCACCTCTAAAACAACCTTTCATTCTCGAATGGATAAAAGAAAAAAGTACCTGAGTCGGGGAATATATGGGATAACGGCTCCACATATCAGACTCGGACTCCCAGGTCGATGCCTCAGGAGGCTGACCTCTCCACTGAACACGCATTGACTCTTCGACTCAACCGTCGAACCTGCCGGTCTATAATAGCCACCGACTCCTCCTCATATTACAGATCCTTATCCAATTGGATAGTGTTGAAATCTAACACGTGGGCTAGATCGCTGTGATACCTCCGAAGCATGGATACATGAAAAACTGGATACGCGGCTGACAAGCTAGGCAACAAGGAAAATCTGTAAGCCACCTCTCCCACTCGCTCAAGAATCTCAAACGGGCCAATGAACCTAGGGTTAAGCTTGCCCTTCTTCCCGAATCTCATCACGCCCTTCATAGGCGATACACGGTGCCATACTCGCTCACCAACCATGAAAGAAACATCTTTGACCTTGCGGCCTGCATAACTCTTGTGCCTATACTGAGCTGACCGAAGTGTGTCCTGAATGATCTTGACCTTATCCAAGGCCTCCTGAACTAGATCTGTACCCAATAACCGAGCCTCTCCTGGCTCAAACCATGTGACTGGGGACTGACACCGCCTACCATACAACGCATCATACGGAGCCATATGAATGCTGGACTGGTAACTGTTGTTGTAGGCAAATTCTGCTAATGGAATAAACTGGTTCCACGAGCTCCAAAATCAATAACGCAGGCTCGGAGCATATCCTCAAGAGTCTGAATAGTCCTCTCGGACTGACCGTCCGTCTGGGAATGAAATAATATACTCAACTGAACCTGGGTGCCCAACTCCTGCTGCATCTCTCTCCGAAAATGCGAGGTAAACTGTGGACACCGATCTGAAATGATAGATATCGGCACCCGATAAAGGCAAACGATCTCCTTGATATAAATCTAAGGAAATCTCTCGAACGAATAGGTGGTAGAAACTAGAATAAAATGCGCTGACTTGGTCAGCCTATCAACAATAACCCATATAACATCAAACTTCTTCCGAGTCATCGGAAGGCCAGAAACGAAATCCATGGTAATCCTCTCCCACTTCCACTCGGGAAGCTCAAACCTCTAAAATGAACCACCGGGCCTCTGATGCTCGTACTTAACCTTCTGACAGTTCAGACAACGAGCTACATATGCAACAATGTCTTTCTTTATTCTGCGCCACAAATAATGCTGCCTCAAATCCTGATACATCTTCGTGGTGCCCGGATGAATAGAATACCGAGAACTATGGACCTCCACTAAGATCGACTCCCAAATACCATCAACATTGGGCACACAAACTCGCCCCTGCAGCCTTAATACACCATCACCTCACAAGGTCATCGTCTTGGAACCTCTACGCTGCATCGTGTCTCTCAGGACACAGAAATATGGATCATCAAACTGCCGCTCACGTATACTCTCCATCAACAACGAACGAGCTACTGTGCAAGCTAACACCCTTCTAGGCTCCGAAATATCCAACCTCACAAATCGATTGGTCAAGGCCTGAACATCCAAAGCAAGCGGTCACCGGCTGATTGGAATATAGGCAAGACTACCCATGCTGGCGAACTTCCTACTCAATGCATCAAACATCACATTGGCCTTCCCGGGTGGTATAAGATAGAAACATCATAGTCTTTCAACAACTCCAACCACCTCGTCAGCCTCAAATTCAACTCCTTCTATTTGAACAAGTATTGAAGGATCTTTTGATTCGTGTACACCTCACTCGTCATACCATATAGATAATTCCTCCAAATCTCAAAGCATGAATGATGGCTGCCAACTCTAGGTCATGAACTGAATAATTCTTTTCGTGGATCTTCAACTACCTCGAAGCATATGCTATGACTCTGCCATTCTGCATCAACACTGCGCCAAGCCCAATACGGAAAGCATCACTATAAGTGGTATAAAGCCCTGATCCCATGGGCAAAACCAATACCGGTGCCATAGTCTGAGCTGTCTTGAACCTCTGGAAGCTCATCTCGCACTCATCTGATAACCTGAACTGGGCACCCTTTTGGGTCAATCTGGTCATCGAGGCTGCAATAAATGAAAACCTCTCCACGAACCGTCCGTAGTAAGCTGCTAACCCCAAGAAACTCCGAATCTCTGTAGCTGACGTTGGTCGAGGCTATTTCTTGACTGACTCAATCTTCTTCAGATCCACCTGAATACCCTCTACTGAAACAACGAGACCCAGGAATGCAACAGAACTCAACCAAAACTCACACTTCGAGAACTTGGCGTATAACTGACTATCCTTCAGAGTCTGAAAAACCACTCTGAGATGCTGCTCACGCTCCTCCTGACTGGGGGAGTATATCCGAACATCGTCAATGAAGACAATCATGAACAAATCCAAATAGGGCCTGAAAACCGGTTCATCAACTCCATAAATGCTGCTGGGGCATTGGTCAACCCAAATGACATGACCAAAAACTCATAATGCCCATACCGAGTATGAAATGCTGTCTGAGGGACATCAAACGCCCTAATCCTCAGTTGATGGTAACCAGAACTCAATCTATCTACGAGAACACCCTCCACCCCGAAGCTGGTCAAATAAATCGTCAATCCTCGACAATGGATACTTGTTCTTTATCTTCACCTTGTTCAACTGCCGGTAATCAATGCACCTCCTCATCGACCCATCTTTTTTCTTCACAAATAACACCGACCGCACTGGGTCTAATGAAACCCTTATCAAGAAAATCTTGAAGTTGCTCTTTAATTTTTTTCAATCCTGGAGGGCCCATGCAATACGGCATAATGAAAATAGGCTGAGTTCCCGGAGCTAGATCAATACAGAAATCAATATCCCTGTCAGGAGGCATACCCGGCAGGTCTGAAGGGAAAACCTCGGGGAACTCTCGAACAATAGGAACAAAGTTAATAGATGGAACCTCTGCGCTGGAGTCACGAACATCCGCCAGATATGCTAGACTCCCCCTTTTCGACCAAGCGTCGAGCCTTGACTTATAAAATAATAATACTGGTGGCATGACATGGGGTCCCTCTCCACTCAAGTCGGGGCAAGTCTGGAAAAGCCAAGGTCACGATCTTGGCGTGAAAATCCAAAATAGCATGATAAGAAGAAAACCAATCAATCCCTAATATGACGTCAAAGTCCACAATATCTAACAGCAATAAGTCTACACGGGTCTCAAGACCCTCAAGTACTACTACACATGAACGATGCACTCGGTCGACCACTACAGAATCACCCACCGGTGTAGACACATAAACAAGAATACCCAAGGCCTTACTAGGCATAACCAAATAGGGTGCAAAATAGGACGACACACAGGAATACATAGATCCAGGGTCAAATAGCACAGAAGCATCTCTAATACAAATTAGAATGGTACTTGTGATGTCTGCATCTGAAGACTCAACCTCCAAACTGGCTGCTGGCTGATCATACCTTTGGCGGTCTGAACTCCACCTCTAAAACCTCTACTCCCGCCTCTAGCCGACTGGGTAGGATGTGGAAACTCCGGTTCCTGAATCATAGCACGAGAACTCTGATGCTGAGAGCTGCCAGAAGATCGAGGGTAATACTTGGAAATGTGCCTAATCTTGCCACATGTGAAAACAAGCCCTCGGCCGCTGTGAATAACAAAGTGGTGGTGCTCTGACAGGTGCTAACGGTGATCGGAAAGACTGCTGATCAGAATAACGCAGCTGAGAACCCCTCAACCTCGACCAAACCCTCCTGTTCTGACCATGCTCACCGCACTCATAACATCTACCCGAACGTTGAATCTGAGGAAACTGGGGCGGATCTGGTCGACTTGAACGACCACCTGAAGTACCATGAGTGACATATGGAGCTGACTGAAAGGACTTGGGAGGATGGCCTATACCATAAGTACGTCTACCTCAAAACGAGGTACCACTGAATCTACCTGCATGGCATGGCCTCTTATCCAACCTACAACCGCCTCCATGTGGCAGAACCACCTCAACTTGTGGCCCACATTGGCTGTCTCCTGGAAAGTGATCTCACTCCCGGCCTGAGCCACTCTACCCGGCTGACCTGCCATAGCTGGTTGAACTCCTGGAAGCAAACCCGCTCAAATGACGCTCTCTATAAGGCCTACCAATTTGACCAAAGCGTCTTGAAGAACTAGGATGGCTATGAACCCCTCTAGGACCTGAGGGGCCCACCAGAGCTGCTGGGGTTGGAACCTCCTCCTCAAACTCGACCTGAGGCTCCGCCTCTAGGGCTGCTGCTCGAGGCTCAAACTACTGAGCGGTTGATGAAAAAGCGCATGTTCTTGCCATCTGCAAAATAATAGAGTAGAAATTCAATCGGTGTTTGGGAAACGGAAATGCACGACAAGAAAGAACTAATGCAAAGTTTTTCCTAACTTAGTAGCCTCCGGTGAATAAATAGAGACGTCTCCGTACCAATCCCTCAGACTCTACCGAGTTTGTTTGTGAGTTTTTAGACCTAAGTAACCTAGTGCTCTGATACCAACTCGTCACGGCCCGAATTTTTCACCATCGGGAGTCGTGATGACGCCTACTAATAGGAGCTAGGCAAGTCAAATATCAAATACTTCTTTAGAAAACTCCAACAATATTAACAACATTAAAACTTTTAACAATAAAGCGGAAGTCTCAAATATAATTCACTTACAGAAATGCAGAAGTCTAACAAATACTCTACCCAAGACTGGTATCACATTACTCACGAACTTCTAGGATTACTAAATACAATTGTCTGAAAGAAATCATAACTGTTTCAATATAAAAGCTAACAAATTGAATAAAAATAAAAGAGACTCCGGGACTACGGAACAGCAAGGCTACCTCAAGAGTCCCTGGACTGAAATCAGAGCACGAGCAATACTGCTACCGAGGTTCAAAAGCTGCTGCTGGATCTGCGCAAAAAGATGCAAAACGTGTATTATCAGCACAACTGACCCCATGTGCTGGTAAGTGCCTCGCGTAACCCCGGCTAAGTAGTGACGAGACTAGACAGGACCTACCGAAAATAACATGTGCAGATATATATGTAATAGCAGGAAAGTATACAATCTTTAAACAACTACGAGGGAGGGGAGCATGCTATAGGTATGGCAGTTTAAATATAGAAATCATCGGATAAGAAGTAAAGCCATACAACTAGGGGTGTTCAAAACCGATCCGAAACCGAAAACTGAACCGAACCAAACCGAAGCTTAATGGCTTAATGGTAACGGCTTAACGGTTTAACAGTCGGAGAACAGATTGAATTTTTTTATTAACGGCTTATCGGTTTGGGGACGGATTATTCAATTTTCTTAACGGATAATCCGTTAACCCGCTAAGAATATATATATATATATATATATATATATATATATATATAATTTATTTTTACTTACATAATTATATATATTAAATATAAAAACTTTAAAAATAAATAAGTATAAGTGTATAACAAGAATAAATTACAAAAACAAACCATCCCCACCGTTTGTTCTGACTGATAGTGGAGCGAATTTGAAATTTAGAAGGCCCTCTTGGTCTAACTTCAAAGTAGTTATAGCTTGCGTCTTGGTATTGTCACCTATATTTGCTAGCTAATCAGCAATGATATTTTCTTCTCTGAAAATATGAACAAAAGTAAACTCTCTATTTTTTTTTGCTATATCACATATTTGTTCCACCAAATGAAACACTTGACGTGATGGTTTAATCTTCTTGTTGATTATATTGACAATCATCAATGAGTCTGACTTCTAAGGACACCAACCCCTCCTGTTGCCCTAGAATTCCTTTTACAACACCCATCGACATTCAATTCATCCAACCTCTCTTAGGTTTCTCCCACTTTACTGGTCTAGAAAGAGTTGTTTATTGAGCCCTCTGAATACTCTTTCATTTATCAAGCCATAGCTTAGGAAGTCAGAGACTAGAAAATTGAGTACTAAGAACAATATTACACCAGTTTGTCACATATTGAATAACGTTCCGGCTAGACATGTGCTTTTTGTCATATCTTGTTGAACATTTGCAATTGTCTTCTGCTTTTTAGACTTTTAGTATTGTACAAGTATTGTAATTCGGCATAAGCATTTCGATAACCCTCATAGGTATTAAACCGATAAGCCGCCCGGTAGCCGCCCGGTAAGAGCTAACCCGATACCAATCTGCCCGATATCTTATCGGGTGGCTAACGGATGAATACATTTAAAAGCCGATAACCGTTAAGCCAAACCGCTAAGAGTAAAAAGCCGCCCAATCCGCCCGATGAACACCCCTACATACAACAACAACTGATAAGGTGAAATACAGGAAAGCCCTACATACAAAAAAAATAATATACTTGATCCATACTCTGTGGCGGCGCGCAAACCGATCCTCAAATATATCAACTGCGGCGAGGAACCTGGTCCTCAATATTTAATACTATTGCGGTGTGCAACCCGATCCTCAAAATTTAATACCGTTGCAGCGTGAAACCCGATCCTCAACAATTAATACCGTTGCATCACGCAACCCGATCCTCGGTAACTAGCAACAAGAACTCACCAAAACAACAACCGCAACTAGTGCGAAGGGAGTAACCACAAATACATGGAGTACCAACCAGGGAATACAACTAAAAATTCAGAACTCCCGGAAAGGGAGAATTCAATCTATAACTAAATCCCAAGAAGGGAATAACCCAGTACTTTCGCGCTTAAACACTTATTCATCCACAAGTTCTAGTTCGAGCCAATACCCTAATGTTATACAAATCACAATTTTTCCTCAATCGTTTATATCATGTGAAAAATATCAATTCAAAGAAGAAGTCGTATTACATCATTCGAATTAAAAGCATTTAAGACTCACGGTCATGCTAGACTTTGATGCATAGATAACCGTCACCATGCCTATACATCGTACTCTGCACTTAGCACGTAGCAAATAATATCCTAGTCATATTCCCTCAAGCCAAAGTTAGATCAAACATTTACCTCGGTCCGAACATGGCAATCAAATATCCAACACCGCCTTTCCTCATGAATCCAATTCCGAAACAATGATATCTAGGCATAATTAGCTCAATAATATCAATAATGGCTCAAAAACACAATCTCGTAGCCTTGAAATGAATTTCCTATCATTCTTCTAAAATTTTATAATTCGACCCCGGGCCCACATGGTCCAAACTCGAGGGTCGGACCAAAACTCAATCACCCATAATCCCGCAAGTTCAAATATAACATTTGTTTCTGTTAGATAATACGCTTAACGCTAGAGGGGGGGGGGTGAATAGCATTATAATAAAAATTAGCGTAAACTTGCGGAATTAAAAAATTGCAGGAAGTAAATAAGTGCGATAAATAATAAAGTACGCACCGATGTATTCTGGTTCACCACAACACGTGGCTAGTCCAGTCCCCGAGAGACTCTCTCGAGATTTTCCACTAACTTGTCAAGCTTACGGGTGCTCAACAAACCTTTACAACTTAAGGACACACGCCTTAACACCTTTGCTCGGAGATACAACACTCCAAGACTTCAACCAAGAAAACACAAGTTCCTTACAACAAGAGAATCACAATTCTCTTACAAGTGTACAAAACACTAAACACTCAAACAATACACTCCTTAATGAGTAGATATGAGTAAAAGAAGTAAGCTCAAGATCACAACAACTTTGGACAAGAATATGGCTCTCAAAACTTATGTAATGAATATAAAATGATTAGCAATAGAGTATGCAAGCTTATAGCAATTGTATGATCAGTTGTTGTGTGTTATTGTGTTTAAAACACTGAAATGAAGCTGTATTTATAGTTGAAAAACTTGGCATTACCGTTGCCTAATTGCCAATTAAGAGTTGCTGATTTTACTGTGTGACAATCGATTGTCAAGAAGTCACAATCGATTGTTTGCCAATCGTTCCAGAAATCAATCCCAGATTTTACGCTTAACAATCGATTATGCAAGATCAACAATCGATTATTGGTAATGTTCAAAAAATCATTTCCAGATTTTACGTAAAACAATCGATTATCAATAATCGATTATTCAGCAACGTTCAAAAAATCCTTTCCAGATTTTAATTTCAACAATCGATTGTACAAAATCAACAATCGATTATTCAGCAACGTTCAAAAAATCTTTTCCAGATTTTAATTTCAACAATCGATTACCTGACGGTATTTGAAAACTTTACGACAACGGTCAGCTTCACAATCGATTGTGCAATGTTAACAATCGATTATTTATCAGACTTTGAAAAGCATTTTAGACACTGCCTCGTGACAATCGATTGTTATATACTCACAATCGATTATTTAATAACTTTGAAAAAGTCTGGAAGACTCTGCCTCAACACAATCGATTGTCATATGTTCAAAATCGATTATTTTGACTTTGAAAAATCTGATGGACACTGTCTCTTCACAATCGATTGTCATTAGCTTCACAATCGATTATTCTGAGTTTTGAAAAACTTTGATGTACACTGCCTCATCACAATCGATTTTCATAAGGTTCACAATCGATTGTCATGCAGGTTTGAAAAACCCGATGCTCACTGCCTTAACACAATCGATTGTCATTAGTTCACAATCGATTGTCATGCAGTCTTGGCTTAACATAATCGATTATCATAAGTACATAATCGATTATCTTTGTCCAGATTTTAGAGGCATGTTTAAAAATCATTTTGACTAAAGTAAATATGCATGATTTAAAATCATTTAGCATTAAATTAAATATGCATGATTTTGTAAAAATAGTTTTACGAGAGAAGCCATGTCATGAGTCAAGTTGTCGGATCAAGATCACAATTAAGAACGACTCATTTAAACTATAAAACTTTGTATTGTGCTTGAATCTCGTTATCCACCAATTGTGCGCTTGTACTTGAACTTCGTAATATATCAATTTGCGCTTGTTTGTCATTCATCAAAACCTACACATAAGAACACACGTTTTAGTATAAAGCCTTTAGAACGTGTTTCCAACAATTTCCCCCTTTTTGATAATGGCAAACTTTAAGCGGGATATGCAACTTAAATAATTTATAATGACGATTCAAGACATGCATTTGTTCCCCCTCAATATATGTATTCCCCCTCAATTTAAGCTTATAAATATTGAGAGTGCATACCCGTTATCTTCCCCCTTTTGCCATTAGCAAAAATAATATAAGAAGATGCCAAAGATGTAAATAAAACTTGTTTATTTATTGGAAAGAAAACGTGATTACTTAAAGAGAGTACAATAACTCAAGTAATAGCAGAACAATCGATTATTGATACGAGATAATCGATTATTAGACGACAGAAACCGATTTTTCTGAAGAAGACTCGATTATTGCGCGTCATGCTTTATAATTCCCCCTACCTTTAGGGCGATACCTGCAAAAATTCGTTAGACGTCTCCGACGCTCAAATTAGAAATCATGTAAAATAAAAAGATGCAATGCATGACTTAGATCAACGTGGAGTCTAGAATCCCGAGTTCACTACGAATTCGGAAGAAGGACTCTTTCTCTAAGGGCTTAGTAAAGATGTCGGCCAATTGGTCTTTGGTTTCAACAAATTCGATTTCGACATCGCCCTTGAGAACGTGATCTATTATAAAATGATGTCTAATTTCAATGTATTTTGTTCGCGAATGAAGAACGGGGTTCTTCGTCAAGCATATGGCACTAGTATTATCACATCTAAGAGGGATATGATCAAGACTTAGGCCATAGTCCAAGAGTTGTTGTTTCATCCAGAGGATTTGAGCGCAACAACTCCCCGCGGCTACATATTCAGCCTCGGTTGTGGACAACGCAACACTTACTTGTTTCTTGCTAAACCAAGAAACGAGAGAGCTACCGAGCAAATGGCAAGTGCCACTAGTGCTCTTGCGGTCCAATTTGCATCCAGCAAAATCAGAGTCGGAATAGCCAACGAGTTGGCATGAAGAAACTTGGGGTACCATAGACCCACAGTTGTAGTACCAACAAGGTACTTCAAAATCCGTTTTACCGCAGTAAGGTGAGACTCCTTCGGACACGATTGATTACACATAAGCACACGCTAAACATGATGTCCGGACGACTAGCAGTAAGATAGAGAAGAGAGCCAATCATACCTTGATACTTCTTAGTGTCGACTTCCTTACCTTTCTCATCTTTGTCTAGATGATCGGATGTGCTCATGGGAGTCGCCATTGCTTTTGCATTGTTCATTTCAAATCATTTCAGCAATTCTTTGCAATATTTGGCTTGGCAAATGAACGTACCTTCTTTCATTTGCTTTACTTGTAATCCCAAAAAGAATGTTAACTCACCCATCATAGACATCTCAAATTCGCTTGTCATTAAATCGGAAAATTCCTTGCATAAGACATTGTTAGTAGCACCAAATATGATATCATCCATATATTTTTGAACTAATAAAATATCATTGTTTTTATGCTTAACAAAAAGGGTGGTGTCAACTTTCCCCCTAATGAAATCATTTTCCAATAGAAATTTACTCAATCTTTCATACCAAGCTGGGGGAGCTTGTTTTAAACCATAGAGAGCCTTTTTGAGTTTGAAAACATGATCGGGAGATTTAAAATCTTCAAAACCGGGGGTTGTTCAACATAAACTTCTTCTTGAATAACACCATTTAGAAAAGCACTTTTCACATTCATTTGATATAAATTGAAATTCATAGAAGAGGCAAAAGCGAGCAATAGACGAATAGCTTCTAATCTAGCTACCGGAGCATATGTTTCTTCATAGTCAATACCCTCTTCTTGATTATAGCCTTTTGCTACAAGCCTAGCTTTGTTTCTAGTGATTACACCATTTTCATCTAGTTTGTTTTGAAAAACCCATTTCGTACCAATTATGGTATGATTTTCGGGTCTTGGCACCAAATCCCAAACGTCATTCCGTTTGAATTGGTTAAGCTCCTCTTGCATTGCCAAGGTCCAAAATTCATCCCCAATTGCTTCGGAGATGGTTGTTGGTTCAATTTGAGACGCAAAAGCAGTATGTCCTAAGGTGTTTTTAAGGGAGTTTCGGGTACTTACCTTTTCTCTGACGTCGCCAATTACCTGTTCGAGAGGGTGATCCTTGATTGTCCTCCACTAGTTAGGCGTTTTCGTTTCATTCTCCAATGGTGGCGCTTCCTCCGTTGGTTGTTTCAAAATTTCGTCTTGATTTTCCTTAGGCGTTTCCTCTTGTATTTTGTCTTTCAAGCTATCTAAAGTACCTACAAGATCAAAACCGGAATCCTTTCTCGCCAAGCGAGCATTATTTTCGGCAAATACAACATGAGGGGATTCCTCCACAGTTTCGGTTCTTTTATTAAAAACCCTATATGCTTTGCTACGTGAAGAATAACCAATGAAAATTCCCTCATCGGACTTAGCATCAAATTGTCCCAATTGATCTTTGCCATTGTTATGAATAAAACATTTACAACTGAATACTCTAAGATGGGAGATATTTGGTTTCCTTCCCTTATAGAGTTCATAGGGAGTTTTCATGAGTATAGGCCTTATGACTACTCTATTTAAGACGTAGCATGCGGTACTCACGGCATCCGCCCAAGAATGTTTGGGAATCTTGGCCTCTTCGAGCATGGTTCTAGCCATCTCTTCGAGACACCTTTTCCTTTCCACCACCCCATTTTGTTGTGGTGTACGTGGAGCGGAAAAGGTATGCTCGATACCGAGTTCGTCACAAAAGTCCGCAAAGAGATTGTGATCAAACTCTCCCCCATGATCACTTCTAATTGAAGTGACGGTTGTTTCCTTTTCGTTTTGAACACGCTTAAGACAATATTTAAAATTCTGAAAAGCATCACTTTTATTGGCAAGAAATAAAGTCCAAGTAAATCTAGAATAATCATCAACAATCACAAAAGCATAACGATTTCTTCCTAGACTTTCAATGCGAGATGGTCCAAATAAATCCATGTGAAGCAATTGCAATTGTCTAGAAGTTGAAACAGTATTTTTGGATTTGAAAGATGCTTTTGTTTGCTTCCCTTTTTGACAAGAATCACAAATAGAGTCATTTTCAAATTTTAAATTGGGAAGACCAATAACTACGTTTTGAGAAATCAATTTGTTCAAAAGATGCATGTTGATATGTGCTACTCTACGATGCCATAACCAAGTATCATCCTCTTTACTCATAAGACAATCAACATATTCGGGTGAGGAATTAGCAAGATCAACCATATAAATATTATCCACTCTAAAACCACGAAGGATAATTTTAAAATCACTACGTCTAAACACTAAGCATTCATCCGAATCAAATAGGGCAAGATTTCCCTTGTCACATAATTGACTTATGCTCAAGAGATTATGCTTTAAACCTTTCACAAGTAATATATGCTTAATAGAGGAATTTTCATCCTTACCGACCGATCCGATGCCAATAATCTTTCCTTTATTGTTATCCCCAAAAATCACACTTCCTCCTTCTTTGTGTTCTAGTTGAAGGAATTTGGATTCGTCTCCCGTCATATGTTTGGAGCATCCACTATCAAGGTACCATAGTACACTTGATCCCTTCAAACATACCTACAAAACAAGTTAATGCGTTTTAGGTACCCATGCCATTTTGGGCCCTTGAGGGTTAGGCATATTATAATGATGCGATTGAGTGATATGTCTATGTCGTGTAAAGCATGCAGGAGCAATATGACCAATGCGTCTACAATAATGACAAGTCACGTTGGCGTTATGCATCCTTCTAGGTTCATAGTAACTGGATGGACGAAAATGATTTACTCTATTTTCATTATGACTATTGCCCATTTCATGAGAACCATTTCTCCTACTATTAGTTCTAAAATGAGCAGCATTTCTAGAGTAATGGTCATGTCTATATGTTCTAAAAGGTTCAAAACTCCTTCTAGTGTTTGGCCTAGAATATGCATCATTTCTAGGGTAGTCATTTCTAGGTGGTAAGTCAATTTCTAGGTCTTCTAAAATGTTCAACATTTGGTCTAGCATGCATATTTGTTCTAGGATTGCTATTTCTAGGATAAGCATTTGTTTTATTAATCCTAGGTTGAGCCTTAGGTGGTTGGGGTTTGGCTTCAACCTTTTCTTTAGGCTCATTCTTAAAGCCTATGCCATGCTTGGTTGATTTCAAATTAATAAGGACCTTATTCAAATTTGTGTGGGAAGAATTAAACTTATCTAAGGTACCTTTAAGTCTATCTACCTCATTTTTGAGATGCATGCAAGAAGAACAATTTTTTAATAGAACTTTCGGGCTTGTCGGCGCTTCTTTTTCCGAAAAACTTGTTTTCTTCTTTCAGCTTCTCATTTTCTAAAACCAGTTTTTCTAAATCCTTTTCTTTCAAAGAAAGCTGTTTTTGAAAATCTTTTTCTTTTAGAGAAGCATTTTCTTTTATGCTCTTGACAGTTTTTGAAGCCTTAATAAATTCAGTATATAGCTCATCAAAAGCAATTCGCATTTCCTCAAGAGTAAAGAAGTTTTTAGAAGAGATTTGACATACCTCATCTTGCTTGTCTTCTTGCGCCATAAGACAAAGGTTTGCGGCTTCGTCTTCTTCTTCTTCGCTTGACTCATCTCCGGAGTCTCCTCCCCAAGAAATGTATGCACGTTGCTTCTTAAAAGGTTTCTTCTCCTTTTTGATGTTTGGGCAATTTGATTTGATGTGCCCGGTTTCACCGCATTCATAGCACTTTATTTGTTCGCCTTGCTTTTTGCCCTTTCATTCATACTCCTTTCGCATGAACTTTTGAAATCTTTTGATAACGAGTCCAAACTCGTTGTCTCCGTCCTCATCAACTTGAGGTTGGCTTGTGCTTGCCTTAAGCGCTATTCTTTGCCTCCTTTGATCATCAACAAGAGGGTTAAGTATAGTAGACTCATAAGTCTTAAGGTTACCTCTTAATGCGTCGATGGTGACATTTGAGACGCCAATGGATTCTTGGATTGCGTCGGCCTTTGATCGCCATGCCGGAGTGAGACTTCTAAGAATTTTTCGAACAAGTTCTCTATCCGTGAATGTCTTCTTGAGAGCATGTAGATCATTTACGATTATTGAAAATCGTTCAAACATTTCATCCACCTTTTCACCTTCCTTCATGTGAAATAATTCATAAGCATGGGTTAGGAAATCAATTTTGGCTTCCCTTACCTGGTCCGTACCTTCGTACGTAATTTCCAGCTTGCGCCGTTGTGCAACACGATATTTTCCTGTAATCGTCAGCATTTACAGCACAATATAATAAATTAATTGCTTTAGCATTATTTGGCACCTTTCGGATATCATCCGCGTCATATTCTTCTTCGGACTTGGGAACCCATTCGGTTTCAACCTTTTGGTTGGAATTTGATTTCCCTTCGTTATCACCTTCCAGAGATGAAAGTTGTTTGCTTGAACGAAGATTTTCATCCTCTCCTTCCAGTACGTATAGTTTGTACCGTTGAATAGAGGTGGTCGTGTGGAGCATTGTCCTTCATCAATTCCTGCAAAAGAGTCACGAGTAGAAGCCATGGATGGTTCTCTCAAACTGTTAAGTCTTCAGAGAGTTGGGCTCTGATACCAATTGTTAGATAATACGCTTAACGCTAGAGGGGGGGGGGGTGAATAGCGTTATAATAAAAATTAGCGTAAACTTGCGGAATTAAAAAATTGCAGGAAGTAAATAAGTGCGATAAATAATAAAGTACGCACCGATGTATTCTGGTTCAACACAACACGTGGCTAGTCCAGTCCCCGAGAGACTCTCTCAAGATTTTCCACTAACTTGTCAAGCTTACGGGTGCTCAACAAACCTTTACAACTTAAGGACACACGCCTTAACACCTTTGCTCGGAGATACAACACTCCAAGACTTCAACCAAGGAAACACAAGTTCCTTACAACAAGAGAATCACAATTCTCTTACAAGTGTACAAAACACTAAACACTCAAACAATACACTCCTTAATGAGTAGATATGAGTAAAAGAAGTAAGCTCAAGATCACAACAACTTTGGACAAGAATATGGCTCTCAAAACTTATGTAATGAATATAAAATGATTAGCAATAGAGTATGCAAGCTTATAGCAATTGTATGATCAGTTGTTGTGTGTTATTGTGTTTAAAACACTGAAATGAAGCTGTATTTATAGTTGAAAAACTTGGCATTACCGTTGCCTAATTGCCAATTAAGAGTTGCTGATTTTACTGTATGACAATCGATTGTCAAGAAGTCACAATCGATTGTTTGCCAATCGTTCCAGAAATCAATCCCAGATTTTACGCTTAACAATCGATTATGCAAGATCAACAATCGATTATTGGTAACGTTCAAAAAATCATTTCCAGATTTTACGTAAAACAATCGATTATCAATAATCGATTATTCAGCAACGTTCAAAAAATCCTTTCCAGATTTTAATTTCAACAATCGATTGTACAAAATCAACAATCAATTATTCAGCAATATTCAAAAAATCTTTTTCAGATTTTAATTTCAACAATCGATTGTACAAAATCAACAATCGATTACCTGACGGTATTTGAAAACTTTACGACAACGGACAGCTTCACAATCGATTGTGCAATGTTAACAATCGATTATTTATCAGACTTTGAAAATCATTTTAGACACTGCCTCGTGACAATCGATTGTTATATACTCACAATCGATTATTTAATAACTTTGAAAAAGTCTGGAAGACACTGCCTCAACACAATCGATTGTCATATGTTCAAAATCGATTATTTTGTGACTTTGAAAAATCTGATGGACACTGTCTCTTCATAATCGATTGTCATTAGCTTCACAATCGATTATTCTGAGTTTTGAAAAACTTTGATGTACACTGCCTCATCACAATCGATTGTCATAAGGTTCATAATCGATTGCCATGCAGGTTTGAAAAACCTGATGCTCACTGCCTTAACACAATCGATTGTCATTAGTTCACAATCGATTGTCATGCAGTCTTGGCTTAACATAATCGATTATCATAAGTACATAATCGATTATCTTAGTCCAGATTTTAGAGGCATGTTTAAAAATCATTTTGACTAAAGTAAATATGCATGATTTAAAATCATTTAGCATTAAATTAAATATGCATGATTTTGTAAAAATAGTTTTACGAGAGAAGCCATGTCATGAGTCAAGTTGTCGGTCAAGATCACAATTAAGAACGACTCATTTAAACTATAAAACTTTGTATTGTGCTTGAATCTCGTTATCCACCAATTGTGCGCTTGTACTTGAACTTCGTCATATATCAATTTGCGCTTGTTTGTCATTCATCAAAACGTACACATAAGAACACACGTTTTAGTATAAAGCCTTGAGAACGTGTTTCCAACAGTTTCAAGATTCGACCCCAAATTGAGGTTGAATACTCAAAATCCTCAAAAACCCTAACTCTACCCAAAATCCACATTTTCTACTTTGAGTCCATGTTTAGGGCTAGCAAATTGATAATTAGATGAAGAAATTTGGAGGGAAGTAAGTTACGAACACTTACCCAAAAAGCTATGGTGGAAGGGAAGCTTGAAAATTGCCTATAGACTGCTGAAGAAAAGAGTTCGTGTTAAAAATAGTGAAGAATCTCGTAACCATTCTGTTTTGAGCTTTTAAAAATTACTGGGCAAAAATGCTCTATGCGATCACACAACAAGGATTGCGATCGCATAGGGTAAATGAGGTGACACACTGCGATCGCATGAGAGCAAGTGCGAACGCATAGGAGAAAGGGAATTAAAATTTCTGGTGGAGCTTAATGCTATTCGATTGCGGATGAGGAATGCGATCGCACTGAAAAGACTGGGCTAAGCAATGCGATTGCGGGTCAATTTATGCGATCGCATAGAACAAAAGTTAGGCATCTGAAACTTACACTATGGGATCGCGGAGCTCCTATGCGATCGCATAGAACATCACACCAGAATACCAGAACTAAAGTTTCTGCAATTATTCTAAGTCTGGAATCACTTTTAAATACCTCCGAAATACTCCCGAGCCCTCGGTGCTCCCAACCATAGACACACAGCAGCTCAATAGCATCCCATAAACTTAGTTGAGAGATCAAATCGCCAAAATAACATCAAATTCAATAAACTAAACCTCAAAATCATCATTTTTTTCATTTCAAACTTCATAAAGGTCTAACTTTAGATATTTAGGTCCGAAACACGTCAAACGGCGTCCTATTTTGACCAAATTCTACAGAAAGTGCTTACCGTATATTTAAGACATGTACTAGACATCGTAAATAAAATACGAGCCTGATATCTATATTTACTAACTAAGTTTCTTTCCAAAATTCCATGTCATTTTTCAGGAAAATAATTTCTTTCAAAAATTTCATACTCTGGCTTGGGACCTCGGATTTCGATTTCGGAAATACACCCGAGCCCCATATTTTCCTACGGATCTCCCCGAACTGCCACATCACGGGTCCGAGTTTGTTTACCCAAAATATTGACCAAAGTCAACTATATCAATATTAATATTAAAATTTTTAATTTTTTTTACAGAATTCACATATTTTAACATAAAATTTTTTTGGCTTCGCGCTCGGACTACGCACGCAAATCGAAATAACTAAAAGCGAGATTTTCAAGGCCTCGGAAGCACGGAAAAAGGGAGAATTATGGTGATGAACCTTTGGTTCATCGCAAGGATGTAGAGATGGATGTGCGGGCATACCAGGTTAGATAGAATTACAAATGAGATTATTCGCGACAAGGTGGGTGTGGCACCGATTGAGAACAAGATGCGGGAAGCGCGGCTTAGGCGTTTTGGTCTTGTGAGGAGGAGGAGAATAGTTTCCCCGGTGAGGAAGTGTGAGAGGTTGATATTTGAGGGCCTACGGAGAGGTAGATGTAGGTCAAAGAAGAGGCAGAGAAAGGTGATACATGGCACAATTTTAGCTGACTGAGGACATGACTCTTGATAGGAAGGTAAGGAGGTCGAGAATTAGGGTAGTAGAGTAGATAGGCTAGAGTGTTCACAACAGTAGTATTAACACGTAGTCTCTCTTTCTGTTGGTAGCATGTTTTATGACTAACCGTTGTTTTCTTTCATTGTGGATCATCTTACTATCTTGTTATTTTTATTCTGTTTTTATATGGCTTTTTATTGCTGTCCCTTCTTGTCTCTATTTTCATTAATGTGGTGCTTATGCTTTCCTGATACGAAGGTTTATTGGAAACAACCTCTCTATCCTTACAAGGTATGAGTAAGGTCTTCATACACATTACCCTCCTCAGACCCCACGTTGTGGGATAATACTGGATAAGTTGCTATTGTTGTTGTTGATATGTATTTGACTACAAATCCTATTTAAATATTAATTAAATAAACTAATAAATATTTTATTTTAAATAATTTAGGTTTCGTACTCGAACTTTGATTAGTCTTCCAAACTAAATTCTATCGGTAAAATAGTTATGCGATATAATTATGTTGGTTAAGTACATGAAATGGTATGGTTATTGTTGAATGTGTTACATTGCCGCGGCAGATAAATGTAACTCTGAGCGGTGCATAATGTGAATGCATGTAGTTGTAAATTGTGATATGTTTATGGAATAAAGTTATGCCCAGTTTAGGAAAAAAATTTCTGCCGATTGATTACGGGCTGGATCTTGACATTTACATGAAATTAGTTATTATATAACTTGATTGTCGAAAACAAGTTTGAGAAAATTATACTTTATACCCATCAATTTCAAACTATTTACTCTTTAATGTTCAGATCCAAATTATTTACTATACTTATCCATGTGCCCCATACTATTTATCCTGTTTTTGTATAAACTCTTCCACAAGTACAGTGAAATAAAAAAGAAAAAGGTAGCCATGGATGCGGAAAAAGAAACACGACAACCCCAGCCAGTTCTTGCAAACAAACTCTTCCTTTTGACACACCCAGTTGTCAATGACTTGGATAAAGTTCGCATCCGTGAAGAAGACTTCGACAAACTCTTCCATTTCCCTTATATCCTTCTTCAAAAAGAAATTAGATAAAATTATCTCAGCAGTTGACCTCTGGCTAGTTTCAATTCCGCTTCACTTTTTCTTGATTGATCTTTTCCTAGCTCTTGCTCTTGCCATGGCCCTTTAATTTAAAATTTTTATTTTGAAGATTTCTTATTTGACTCAAAGTGGGCGTTGTTAAATATTGCTTATAGTACCTTCTGGAAGTTCATACGGAAAATTAATAATATTTGGAGCTGATTTGAGGTGATTGAGATCGAATTTTTCAGTTGAAAATCGAAGAAGAACACATCTACAGTATACCGCTACAACATACAATATGATGTAGGAGTATATAGCTCTACTGCAACAGTATACTATTATAGTATACTGTAATAATTATACAATATACTGTAATAGTATGATGTAATAGTATACAATATACGATAAAAGTATACTTATTACACGTAAATTCACTTGTCTTTTTTCTTTTAATGTGCTTTAAGCTTTTACCACCGTGAGGGTCGAATTAAAAATGCAAAAAAGAAAAAAATTATAGTATAATATATAATATAACGACATACTCTTACAATTAGATCCTTTTAGAATTTTCTAATATTTTCACAGCTGATATTATTTCAGTTTAATGATTGAATTAATTTTTTTTAACTCTTTGCGTACAATTGTATACCCCATTAGTATAGCTATATATTATACTGATATCATATGTTAGTTAATATTTTTTGGTTGTATTAGCTATATTTAATTGGTACGCAATTTAATTTTTCTTTAATAATAGTATAAAAATAAATAATAAAAAATTATAAAAACAGTAAATGAAATTAGATTATGAAGAGAAAAGAATATATAAAAAAAGAAGTTAAATAAAATTAGAAAAGGAAAAAAAGAAAAAAATAAGAAGAAAGCGAGAAAAAAGAAAAGGAGAAAAGAAAAAAAAGAAAAGAAGCATAGAAATAAAAAAATTGGAGAATAAAGAAAAATTCCCCATAAAAACTAATATGAGTAGGAAATGTAATTAGTTTATGGGCAGGAATATAAATGGATAGACAAGGGTAAAAAATTTAATTTTTGTGGGTAACTATGTCAAAACTCCAATAAATTTCTGACCCTGAATAAATATTAAAATTATCTAAAATAATTTATTCATACATAGTACAACCATTTACGTTTTTAAAATATCCTTTAAATTATTATTCAAATACTCTATCATATCTTGTGAAATATGAGAACTAAAATAAGGAAACAAAATCACAAAATAAAAAAATTAACTTAATAAAATGTGGATTAATTATAAATCTAAGAGGGCCCTAAGATTCATTGTTCTTGTATTTATTTATTTTTTTAAAATAATCGTTTTATTTTGTTTTGAAGATAATGGTAAAATATTGGGGAGAGTGAAATGACACAACATTTGGAATCTATGAGAGAATAAAAGAACACAAAAGAAGATATGTAAATGCACTTAGGAAGCATGGAATATATGGCTGACCTCATTTTGCAAGTGTAATCTTGAGCTAGATTCAAGGATTATGATAGATTTTTGGCTATTCCTATTCCCATCCATTTGAAAAGTGCCACTTAAATGAAATATATACTTAAATATATAAGAAGAAGAACAAAAGCTATTCTCTAATAGTACTTACAACTACAAAGTCAACTTTTTTCCTTTTCTATCCCTTCTTAAGTTGGAGACTGATATTTTAATTACTATATTACTAAGTTTATTTTATTTTATATGACGTAATTCGGTGTACGACAATCAATTTGACTAATTCTGTAAATTCGAACATAGAACTTTCATGTTTTTTCATATAAAATTTATATGTTAAAATTACATAAAAAATATTTAGTTATAATAGTTAGCAATTCAAATTATATAAAAGTATTTGTTAAAAATATTGTCAAAGAAAATCTTCTTTGACTCTTTAAATAGTAAATGTGTCACATAAAATGAAACCGAGAAAGCATCTTTTTTAATATGATATATTTTATTTACTATTAAAATTTTAATTTTAGACAGGTTGCCTTGATTCTGAAGATCACAATTTATTTTGATATAGTCCGTCATAAATTTGCACAAATTAAAAAGACAGATTAGCCTAAGTAACTTTAATTAATGTTTGTTGAAAAAATTTAGGGTGTGTACGCAGTCGTAATTTTTAACATTTCTGTTTATCTATTACTATATAGACATGTCATATATAATTTTTTAATTTTCTCATTATTATTTGCGGGTAAAAGTAACAAAATATATATTGTGAAAGATTATATGTAGATTGCTGTTTTGGTTTTTACGAGAAAAGATTATGCAAAATCAGTGATTCTTTTTACATGGTTCTAGTTGATACAATTACACTAAAAGAAAATTCCAAATCAATCCAAGGAAATTGGAACATGCATGCAAGTTGGTGTCATATCTGAGAAATTCTTCCCTTATTTTCTTCGTATCCCAAACCAAAGCATCTAGAATCTGGGGCAGAGTTAGAATATAATCGATGAGTTTGGCCAGATTCAGTAATTTTAAAATTAAAAACTCATATTAACTCCGTCTCTGTCTAAAATAAATATGACTTTGATTGACCCTATTAGTATCATCACATATCTCTACCTAGTGGGGATTAATTAATGAATATGTTCTAAACAAAATCTCAGAGTAACCTCTTCCTTCTTCCATGGAACATCTTTAGGGTAAGATGCTGAGATATTGTTCACATTTGCACATTAGGATAAGCTATACTATCTTGTATATATTGAGTATAACTATATATATTGAAAATGTTAGTGGTATCGCAAAAGAAAATGCTCGCTATTTCGATTTTGGAAAAAGTTTTCTTTTATGAAATATAATTTTTATATTTACTTATCACATAATAAATTCTTTTACATTTATGAAATTCAAACTAGTCGTTAATTGTTGGAGCAACGCCTATATATAAGGTAGTTTGGAGACTTGTTGTGTGATGACCCGAGATCATCTTATGTTTTAGAATCCAATTCTGGGCTTCGAAGCCTTAATACCTCATCTTAACCTTCAACAATTTGCGTGCGCAGGCTGGATTTATGTTAAAAATTGAGAAAAATATGATATTTTTGCCTTAAAATCTATTTGAGTTGATTTCGATCAATATTTTGAGCAAACAAAATGGGATTCGTATTTTGACGGTCCCCGTGAGTCCGTATCGCGATTTGGGACTTGGGTGTATACCGGAATCGAATTCGGAATTCTCTAGCCCGAGTTATCGCACTTTGTTGAAATTGAAAAGTTAGAAGCTTAATGAATTTGAAATGTTTGACTTATGGATACTTTGGTTTCGGAACTCGATATAGGTCCAATACTATATTTATGATTTGTTTGTCAAATTTGGTGAGAAAATGAGTTGGTTTGACGTGATTCGGACATCCGGTTGTGAATATATAAGTTCATGAGTGTGATGACCCAACTTGTTTTAAAAGTTAAATCTGCTTTCCGAGGCCTTAAAAATCTACTTTTATCTCACCTCGATTTGCGTGCACAGTCTGGGCGTATATTCAGAATGACTTTATGTGAAAATTTAAGGAAAATGCTAATTTTACCTTTAAATTTAAATTTAAGTTGACTTCGGTCAATATTTTAGGTAAACTGACCCACACTCGTGATTTGACGGTCCTGGAAGGTCTTCATGAAAATATGGGATTTGGATGTATACCTGGAATTGAATTCCGAGGTCCCTAGCCCTAGAAATAAATTTTTGAAAGAATTTCCACTAAAATGATAAGAGTATCATGAAATTTAACGATGATTGAATTTGATAGTTTGGGCCCGTATTTTAGTTTCAGAGCCCGGTACATGTTTCAATATGGTATTTGAGTCGTGCCTCTAAAATTTGGTAAGAAATGGAGGTCACATGGCGTGATTTGGACCCTCGGTTGTAAAATTTAAAGCTTTAAGAGTTCTTGAGAGTTTTCTTTGATTTTGATGCTAAACTCGTAGTTCTAGGTGTTATTTCGACAATTTGATTGCACGAGTAAGTCCCTATAATATTTTTAGGGTTGTGTGTATGTCTGGTTTCTGCATAAGTGAATATATAACCTACAGAAAAGTGAGCTAATCCAACCAATCTTGCTTGTACAATGGAAAGGGCCATTGGTTTATCTCTCCAGCGAATCAAATCGGCCAAAGGTGTGCGTTCGTGAGCCCATGCTAAAGTTTCAATCAATTCCTGCCAATATCCACGCCAAGAAATTAAGAATATAAATCCAGTAGCCCAAACAAGATGTCCAAATAAGAACATCCATGCCCAAATCGATAAACTATTCATACCAAAAGGATTATATCCGTTGATAAGCCCCAAGGGCCCGTGGGAGTTTCGGATAGGTTTCGAGGTGTTTTTGACTTAGAAAAATCTAGTATAGTTGTTGTATGTGGTGTCTATTGCACTATGCTTCGCGATCCCGTAGTAACTCTCGAGATTGCGAAGGGGAAACTAGGTTGTGGAGGATTTTACTCTACCCGAACGCGAGACCAAGATCGTGAACACGGAGCATTGGGGGGACTGTTTACGCGAACGCGTAGCTTTAGGACGGACAGGTCAGGGAACTTCAGGAAAACCTATGCGAGCACGACCCTTTATCATGAACGCGAAGGTAGGGCTGGGCTAAGCCTTCGCGAACGTAGCCTTTCCTGCAATCGCGTAAGTCCTCAGTGGGAAGCTCTTCGCAAACGCAACATTGCTCACGCGAATGCGAAGAACACTATCGCCCAACACTTAAAACAGTAGCGGAACGAGAAATAGGCCACAATATCATATTTTTAAAACCTAGAAGGCAAATAGGCGATTTTCAAGAGATAAGTTCTTCCCCAAATTTTTGGTATATGATTCTAAACCACTTTCTTTCAATTACCCATTGCATTTCATCAATTTTCATCCAAAAATCTATAGATTTCATGGTAGAAATTGGGAATTTGGGTAGAGGTAGGGGCTTTTTGTATAATTGAAATTTAGACCTCGATTTGGGGTCAGATTTCAAAACTAATTGCATATTCGGGCTCGTGCGTTAATAGATATTCGGGTTTTGGTCCAGACTTTGAGTTTTTACCATGCGTGCCCGAGGTTTATTGGCTTTTGGGGGAAAATAATAGAAAATCTATAATTAAGCATTAGAGCTGAATTCTTTAGCATTTATTGATGTTGTTAAGTTAATTGTGACTTGATACAAGTGAATTGGAAGTGGAATAAAAATGGGAGAGTGGTATTTGAGGCTTGAGTTTTGCCGTGGAATTCGACACAAGTGTTTGGCCTAACCTTAGCTTGAGAGAATAGGTGTTGTGTCTTATTTGCTATGTGTGAGTGTTGAGTACGAAATATAAGTGAGGTGACGAGTATCTATACGTTGGTATCAAGCATGCCCGTGAGTCTTATATTAATATTGTTATGCCTTTATTATGTATCGTTCATGCTTAAATGGATGATTAGCAATGTGGAACAAGACTGATGATAAATTCTTAGTAATTGACCATTGTCGGGTATTGGTTCATGTTGAGGTTTATTTTGTGAAGTAACTGTTGAAACTAGATTGGTTATAGCCGATTCCCTTGCCGAGATGATATTGTTTCTATTGTTGACTCCCTTGCCGGGAAGATATTGTTTCTATTTGATGTTTTAATTGTTGATTCCCTTGTCGTAATGTTATCATTGCATTTTTTGGGTAAGGAAGAGTGTAAAGCACGAAGGGTAATACCGTGTCGATATTGTAAGTGTTAATGCACGAAGGGTGATGTCGTGCCGATATTGTGAGTGTTAATGCATGAAGGATGATGTCATGCCATATACATGAAATTAAAAGCACGAAGGAAGATTCCATGCCATGATTATGAAAGAGTACAAGCACTGATAATAGGCTAAAAACTCGTGTTTTAGTCATTGTAACAACACTTTAACTATTACATTTTACAAATATTTAACCTTATATGACTATAAGTTGTACTAAATTCATGGTTTATGCCTTGCTGAAAGAGTTTCCAACTTAAGAATTAATTCGGGATGAATTTTAGTAATTTGAGGCTTTGAAATCTGAGTGAAAGCTAAATAAATCAAGTTGGAATCTAGTTGAGTATAATGTCCCTAACATTTTTCTAAGAACTCCCTTTGGGCTCCATAATATATTGATGGAAAGCTATTTAAAAGGGCTACAACTTATATGTTTTGCATTTTACCGAATTCATACTAGCGCGGTCAGTAGCGGCCCCAGATGCGCGGCCGCGCTAGTTGTGCACGTCCAAAATCGAATACTGGGCAAACTAGCACGCCCGGATACGCGGGCGCGCTAGTCTAGTACGGAAAAATCAATTATTTGGGGTAAAAATGGGAAATATGAGAGGATCCACTCAACTTACATAAAGTAAATCTCCATTATTGAAAAGAGAGGAGTATTTTTGGGGAGAAAAAGTCATAGAAGAAGGAGGTGCTTCACCTTGGAGCTAAGAAAGGAGAAGAAGAACAAAATCTTGGAGCAAGGATTCAAACAGTTCTTATAAACTTTCTTCTATTTGCTTGTTTATATTATGTTTAAGACTTTTATTATTGATATTTATGTAAATATGAGTAGCTAAAAGCCCAAATATTCTGGTGTCATGGGTGTTAGACGATTATGTTGTTTGAAGTTTAGATTGAAGATCTTGAATTCATTGATATGGGTTGTTTATTTGATTTTGCTTTTAATTATTTTACTCTGTAGCTAACAGTGAAATATTAATTACGAATCTTGAGTTAAACCTGACAAAGAAAATTCTTGGTTGCATATAGAATCAAATAGAACAAGATCTGAATCTTGGGCATCAGGCGAAAGATTTATAGTTAAGATGGACATATACTTAATTGCCTTGTTTGGTTGAAAAATAGGAGTTGTAAATTCATTCTTGTTAATATTAACACCGTAGACATATAGGTATTAATTTAACCTGAATAGGTGTATAAGAACTCGACAGATTCTTATGAGTATCGTTAACCCTATAATCAATAACTCGTATAATTCAATAAATCAATCTTAAACTAAGATAGTAGCATGATCTCTAGCAAGTCCATGACCCTGGTATATCTTTATACAATTATTATCAAAATATTGTGTAATTGGTAGTAATTTTGTGTTGAAATATTATTTAATTACTAAGTAAATTGTAAATTAGTTCTTTATATATTTTTGTGATAAATTAGCTTGAATTGATAATTATTTGAGTCTACATCAGTCGAGAAGTTTATCACAATTCTTCGTGGGAACGATACTTTACTTACTACTATATTACTTGTCGATCGCGTACACTTGCGCGACTGTTTTGGGCACAACAAATTTTTGGCGTTGTTGCCGAGGAATTAGAAATTAACTATTCTTCTAGATTAGACTTTTATTATTATTTTTACAAGTTTTTTTCCTTCTCATTTTGTAAATATTTTATTTTTATGAATATTTGATTTTTCTTTTAAGTATGTTTCTAGTTCTCTCAGGATGACATATGGGGATGAAACATACAGAGGTAAGGTTAATGAAGAAGACACTTGGTTAATCAAAGATTTTTATGGCCCGTATTTTTGGGCTAGTCATGACCTCACCTCTTGGACATTTGAATTTGAATATGGGAGTAAGGGTTGATATTGGGACGGATATTCTCGATTAGTGGATTCTGCGAAACAATGTTGTTTACTAACAACGATGATGAAAGATTGGTCTAAGGAGAGAGATGAGCTTGCACAAAAAAATGATATTTTGACTTGGTTGTGCATAACTTGGATTCAGATTTGAGTGCAAAGGTTGATGCGTGTAATGCCCAACAATTTAATGATGAGTTGTATGGAACTGAAAAAAATCTTCTAGACCAAATAGAGGAGCGAAAACAAGAATACCAATCATTAGATCATATTTTTCTTGAGGATGTCCATGATGAGAAGAGTGCTCTAGAGTCATGTGAGGAAGTAGATAACATTACTTTAGAAGAATTGAATGTTTGTATAAATGGGGATGTAAATTGCAGTAAAATTCATGAGTTATGACGCACTAGACCTCATTCCAATCATTTTTCCACATTGTGTTTAGATAGTAAGATAGTAATCGAGCCATCTGAGCCTATGGGGAAGTCAAAAAGTGAGGATGAAAGTGTCTATATTCTTTAATTTGTTGTGCCAAAAAGTAAAAATTATATTCCTCATCCAAAGGCTGAGAATTATCAAAAATTTATTACTTGATCTGGTTATCTTTGTAGCCCCACCAAATAAGCATAGTGATAGACTTGATGACTTGTTAGGGGTAAAATTCATAAGTTTAAGGTGGAAGCAAAAAGTGGTTCACATTGTATATTGTCTCTGTAGGATTTGTATATATGCCTGTGTAGTATATTTTGTATAACAATTTTGAATTTTTTAAAATAGATTAATTTCTTTTTATGTTTATTTTTTATATTTTTTGCTTAGTTTGTAATTTTTAGTTATGTACAATTGTAGCAATTCTCTCTAGTAATTGGGTAGATCGATAAATATTATATCACTCTAATTGAAGAATAGGGCAGTCTGAATCCCTGTTATACATACTAGTATCAACATGATAATAACATACGTGTGAGTATTTACTCCACCTGCTCTTAAAATACTTTTTTAGCTAATATATCATGTAGTGCAGATATAACGTCTAGGCGCCCAAGCAAAAGGTCAGACATTGGACTACCTGAGGTTGCATCTAGTAGCCGACAAGGATGAGGATGTGAACAAAGTTCCCTTAGATGCCGAGGATTATCTGCGCAAATTTGAAGAAGAAGATTCTTAGGCTAATTGCCTCAGGGACTATTTTTTTTATCTATTTTATTTTTTTTTCTTTTGCATTAGGGACAACGCAAAGTTTTAAGTATGGGGTGACTTGATCCTATTGTAGTGTACTTATTTCAATATTTTCGTATTTTAGTTGTTTGATTTTGTTTAGACTATTAAATTTGTATTTGGTTTTGGTTTGGTAGATTATAGCATTAGTAGGTAGTAAGTAGTACTAATTGTGATTATGTTTTTTTTAGTATCCAATGATGGATGGATTCAATGAATTCCATCAGAAAAAAATTTCTCTTAGTCCAGTTAATTTAATAATTTACCCTAGATTTTTCTTTGCACCGCGTTTCTTTTCCAAGGATGTATTTGAACCAGGTGTAGTATAATTTTTATTTCGCTTGAATAAAAAGCTCATAATTTACAGAGTTAATTCTCCTCAAATACATATGCTTGAAAAGTGATATATACCTTATTTGTGATGTTCAAATCTCAATTCTTGATTCTAAAGTAAGTGCCTCAAATTGTATAATTATGACTATGCTTAACTGCGTTGACTAGAGAGTCGAGAAAGATCCAAGCTTGAGTGAATTACGTGTCAATGTGTGAGTAAGGATTGCTGAAATATTATGTGTATAATAGTTGATGTCTAGAACTTGCTCCAAGTGTTTTGCAAAGCGAAATAGTAGCATTATTCAGCTTAGGAGATGATATAGGCATTTTTTTGTTGAATCAGTTTCATAATTATTTCCACCTAATTATATATATCCTAGTCAAAGCTTCTGAGCCGTTAATCCTATTTCTTTGTTACCCACGTTATAAACCTTACCAATTTATGTAATATATCAGTTTTTGCACCTCTATCTCTCATGAGCACTTAATGTAGTTTTAATGTTGAAGAAGTTGAAAAGAGATTGGTTGGTTCATTTGAAAAAAAAAATCAAAAAAGGGTAAAGAATAATCCATGTATGTAATATGTACATATATAGGGGATGAATTTTCAGTAGTAATATTCCCTAACCTAAGGTGCTTGAAGAGAATGGAATTTGTTATTTGTATGTAAAATCTCAAAAAGGTTCGAGATGGTTTAACATACCAATGATGCTGAAATTTTTAAAAATATTGTATGTACGGAAGTGTTCAACGGGGTGTAGTTACTACATTCTATATTTTTCACACCCTTTTTTCTAGCCTACATTTCAACCAATAAAAGTCCTACTTGATCCTTGACTGAATAAGTTCAATTAGTAGAGTATTGCACTAGGGGCAAGCATATGGTATGTCATCTGTTGCACATGAATTTCAATTTCAAGAGTGAGTTAATTCTTCCTATTTTGAGTTCCTAAATATTCTTAATTATTATTTTGATAGGAACTAGTCTATATTATTTGTGGGAGGACACATGATTTGACCTTTGTGTTTGAGCAAGTAAACAAGTTATGAAAATGCGCGGTACTTGTGAGTCATTTCTTGAGATTGGATTATTATTAAATGGTACCTAAGTGTCAACATGTGTTATTACAAGAAATTGTTTGATAAAAAGATTGTCCTTATGTGAAGTGTATGTTAATTGCTCGAGGACAAGCAATAGTTTAAGTATGGGGTGTTGATCATAGGCTAAAAACTCGTGTTTTAGTCGTTGTAACAACATTTTAATTATTGCATATTACAAATATTTGAGCTTAAATGATCATGAATTGTACTAAATTCATGATTTATGCCTTGCAGGAAGAGTTTCCAACTTAAGAATTAATTCGGGATGAATTTGAGATATTTGAGGCTTTGAAGTCTGAGTAAAAGCTAAATAAACCAAGTTGGAATCAAGTTGAGTAAAATGGCCATAACCTTTTGCTCAGAATTCCGTTTTGTCTCAATAATATATTGATGGAAAGATATTTAAAAGGGTTACAACTTTCATGTTTTGCATTTTACCAAATTCCCACTAGCGCGGTCACTAGCGCGCCCAGATGCACGGTCTCGCTAGTTGTGCGCATCCAAGACAGAATATTGGGCAAACTAGCGCGCCCAGATGCACAGGCGCGCCAGTCCAGTCCGGGAAATCAACTATTTGGGAGCAAAATGGGAAATCTGAGAGGATCCATTCAACGTACATAAAGTAAAGCTCCATTATTGAGAAGAGAGGAGATTGTTAGGGAGAAAAAGTCATAGAAGAAGGAGGTGCTTCATCTTGGAGCTAAGAAAGGTGAAGAAGAACAACATCTTGGAGAAAGGATTCAAAGAGTTCTTCTAAACTTTCTTCTATTTGCTTGTTTATATTATGTTTAAGACTTTTATTGTTGATTTTTATGTGAATATGTGTAGCTAAAAGCCCAAATATTTTGGGATCATGGATGTTAGTTGATTATGTTGTTTGAAGCTTAGTTTAAATATCTTGAATTTATTGATATGAGTTGTTTATTTAATTTTGCTTTTAATTATTTTACTGTGTAGCTAACAATAAAATATTATTTACAAATCTTGAGTTAAAATTGACAAAGAAAATTCTTGGTTGCATATAGAATCAAATAGAACAAGATCTGAATCCTGGGCATCGGGCGAAAAATTTGTAATTAAGATAGACATATACTTAATTGCCTTGTTTGGTTGAAAAATAGGAGTTGTAAATGCATTCTTGTTAATATTAATACCGTAGACATATATGTATTAATTTAACATGAATAGGTGTATAAGAACTCGACAGATTCATATGAGTATTATTAACCCTATAATCAATAACTCGGATAATTCAATAAATCAATCTTAAACTAAGATAGTAGCATGATCTCTAGCAAGTCCATGACCCTGAAATATCTTTATCCAAATTAATCTCAAAATATTATGTAATTGGTGTTGTAATTTTGTGTTGAAATATTATTTAATTACTAAGTAAATTGTAAATTAGTTCTTTATATATTTTTGTGATAATTTAGCTTGAATTGATAATTATTTGAGTCTACATCATTCGAGATGTTGATCACAATTTCTCGTGGGAACGATACTTTACTTACTACTATGTTACTTGTTGATTGCGTACACTTGCGTGAGTGTTTTGGGCACAAAGTATTTTTGGCGCCGTTGCCGGGGAATTAGAGATTAACTATTCCTCTAGATTAGACTTTTATTATTATCTTTACAAGTTTTTTTCTTCTCATTTTGTAAATATTTTATTTTTATGAATATTTGTTTTTTCTCTTAAGTATGTTTCTAGTTCTCTTAGGATAACATATGGGGATGAAACATACAGAGGTAAGGTTGATGATGAAGACGCTTGGTTAATCAAAGATTTTTATGGCCCGTATTTTTGTGCAAGTCATGACCTCACCTCTTGGACATCTGAATTTGAATATGGAAGTAAGGGTTGGTATTGGGACGTATATTCTCGATTAGTGGATTCTGCGAAACGATGTTGTTTACTAACAACGGTGATGAAAGATTGATCTAAGGAGAGAGATGAGCTTGCACAAAAAAAACGATAATTTTGGCTTGGTTGTGCATAACTTGGATTCAGATTTGAGTGCAAAGGTTGATACGTGTAATGCCCAACAAGTAATGATGAGTTGTATGCAGCTGAAAAAAATCTTCTAGACAAAATAGAGGAGCTAAAACAAGAAAACCAATTATTAGATCATATTTTTCTTGAGGATGTCCATGATAAGAAGAGTGCTCTAGAGTCATGTGAGGTAGTAGATAACGTTACTTTAGAAGAATTTGGTGTTTGTATAAATTGGGATGTAAATAGAAGTAAAATTTATGAGTTATGGTGCATTAGATCTCATTCCAATCATTTTTGCACATTGTGTTTAGATAGTAAGATAGTAATCGAGCCATCTGAGCATATGGGGAAGTCAAAGAGTGAGAATGAGAGTGTCATTGTGCCAAAAAGCAAAAATTACATTCCTCATCCAAAGGCCGAGAAGTATCGAGTTGAAAATTTATTACCTTGCCTGGTTATCTTTGTGGCCCCACAAAAGAAGCATAGTGACAGACTTGATGACTCGGTAGGGGTACAATTCATAAATTTAAGGTGGAACCAAAAAAGTGGTTCACATTGTATACTGTCTATGTAGGATATGTATATATGCATGTGTAGTATATTTTGTATAATAATTTTGAATTTTTTAAAATAGATTGATTTCTTTTTATGTTTATTGTTTATATATTCAGCTTAGTTTGTAATTTTTATTTTATGTACAATTGTATCAATTCTCTCTAATAACTGGGTAGATCGATAAATATTATATCACTCTAATTGAAGAACAGGGTAGTCTGAATCCCTGTTATACATACAAAGTGTCAACATGATAATAACATAAGTGTAGGGTATTTACTCCACCTGCTCTTAAAATAATTATTTTTAGGTAATATATCATATTGTGGATATATAATGTCTAGGACCCAAGTAAATGATCAGACATTGGACTATCTGAGGCTGTATCTAGTTGCCTTCAAGGATGAGGATGTGAACAATGTTCTCTCAGATGGGGAGGATATCTGCGCAAATTTGAAGAAGAAGATGCTTAGGCCAATGGCCTCAGGGAGATTTTTTTTTTATCTATTTTTTTTCTTTTGCATTAGGGACAACGCAAAATTTTAAGTGTAGGGTGACTTGACCCTATTGTAATGTACTTATTTTAATGTGTTCGTATTTTAGTTGCTTGATTTTGTTTAGACTATTAAATTTGTATTTGTTTTTGGGTTTGGTAGATTATAGAATTAGTAGGTAGTAAGTAGTACTAATGGTGATTTTGTTTTTTTATTATCCAATAATGGATGGATTCAAGTCCATCAGATTTTTTTCTATTAGTCCAGTTAATTTAATAATTTCCCCTTGATTTTTCTTTGTACCGCGGTTCTTTTCCAAAGGTGTATTTGAACCGGGTGTAGTATAATTTTTATTTCGTTTGAATAAAAAGCTCCTAATTTACAGAGTTAATTCTCCCCAAATACACATGCTTGAAAAGTGATATATACCTTATTTGTGATGTTAAAATCTCAATTCTTGATTGTAAAGTAAGTGCCTTAATTTGTATAATTTTGACTATGCTTAACTGCTTTGACTAGAAACTCGAGAAAGATCCAAGCTTGAGTGAATTATGTGTCAATGTGTGAGTAAGGATAGCTGAAATATTATATGTATAATAGTTGATGTCTAGAACTTGCCCTCAAGTGTTTTGCAAAGCGAAATAGTACCATTATTCAGTTTAGAGGATGATATAGGCATTTCTTTGTTGAATTAGTTTCATAATTATTTCCATCTAATTGTATATATCCTATTCAAACCTTTTGAGCCGTTAATCCTATTTTTTTGTCACCCATATTATAAAACTTTACCAATTTATGTAATATATCAGTTGTTTGCACCTCTATCTCTCATGAGCACTTAATGTTGTTTTAATGTTGAAGAAGTTGAGAAGAGATTGGTTGGTTTATTTGAAAAAAAAGATCAGAAAAAGAGTGAAGAATAATTCATATATGTATATATGTACTTATATAGAGGATGAATTTTCAGTTGTAACATTCCCTAACCTAAGGTGCTTGAAGAGAATGGAGTTTGTTATTAGTATGTAAAATCTCAAAAAGGTTGGAGATGGTTTAACATAGGAATGATGCTGAAATTTTGAAATATGTTGTATGTATGGAAGTGCTCAAAGGGGTATATTTACTACATTCTTTTTTTTCACACCCTTTTTTAGCCTACATTATAACCAATAAAAGTCCTACTTGATTCTTGACTGAATAAGTTCAATTAGTAGAGTATTACACTGTGGGCAAGCATATGATATATCATCTGCTGCACATGAATTTCAATTCTGAGAGTGAGTTAGTTCTTCCTATTTTGAGTTTCTAAATATTCTTGATTATTATTTTGAGAGTAACTAGTCTATATTATTTGTGGGAGGGCACATGATTTAAAAAGGCAAGGAGAATTTTTGACCTTTGTGTTTGAGCAAGTAAACAAGTTATGAAAATGCGTGGCACTTGTGAGTCATGTCTAGAGGTTGAATTATTATGAATTGGTAACTAAGTTTCAACATGTATTATTACAAGAAATTGTTTGATAAAAAGATTGTCCTTATGTGAAGTGTATGTTAATTGCTCGAGGACGAGCAGTGGTTTAAGTGTGGGGTGTTGATTATAGGCTAAAAACTCGTGTTTTAGTCATTGCAACAACATTTTAATAATTGCATTTTACAAATATTTGAGCTTAAATGATTATGAATTGTACTAAATTCATGATATA